>JADWOT020000008.1:5715509-6146323 GCA_036345935.2 Taenia hydatigena
AGAAATTTATGTTAATTATGTCAGAGAGATTTTGTACTTTGGACAGCAATAAGGTGCATAAATGTAGAAATTTGAGGTGAATTTTCTTAAAATCATATTTAGCACACGCGCGTAGGTTTAACAATGCTGTACCACTTGAAACCTGCAGTGATAATTGAAAGAAATGCCCATAACTAATTTGACTCTCTCATTTTACATTTGTGTTCACATGCCCAAGAAGAATTAGCCACTTTCTCTAAGGGAAATTTGTGATAGGCCCAACTTACAATAAAATTTATTATGCAAGCAGATAAATTTAATTAACGTCAAGCACTTATGCCACACTTCTACTTAACAGCTGCAGCTCAATCCACCCTTATTGGTTCGATTTTTTAATTGCCTTACCTACACAAACGTTATAATTGGATTTAATAAAAATACAACAACCTGCGTTTTTAACATTTGATTTAAGAGTGGAGCACTTCTAAACCATTGAACAATGCGGTTTGAGTAGTAGCACTGTAATATTTCGATTCTTCTGACTGCCGGTTTCGGACCCCGGTGGCGGTATTTTCCCGATTGGGTTGGCTAGCCTCGGGTCATGCCAACAGTCAATCCCCTCTGTTGCCGAATATGTGTATTCCGTCTTAGTATTATGCCTTCTTTTGTCATCAATGAAGTCTTGGGACGCTACAAACACACTAGTATGTACGTACACTAATACACATTGTATCGGACCAAGCCTTCCTTGGTGACAAAAGAATGAATACTACTCAAGGGAATATATATTTGGCAAAAAAGGGACTCGGGGCTACTGTAGTGCTTTGTTTGTTGAAACTACCGGTTTCGGTGAAGGTGACAGAGGTGGCCGTACTGCCTAGCTGCGTGGACTGGCCTCCAGGCCATGCCAGCAGCCTGTTTCCCTCTGTCCGGTGAATATATGTATTCTACCCTGCCACTTTGCCTTCTTTTGCCTTAAGGGAGCCTCGGGACGCTACATTGGTGGCAGCGGATAGCGGACCCGACTCTATAGGGTTTTCATCCCGATTTCTACCACATGCGGCATGTTGCAGCGGTGCGAAAGAAGTGCATGTGCTACGGATGAGCCACGAACGGTGTCCACCTCCGGCATCTACCCCATCTCCGTGTTCTACAAGAAAGCTATCAACAACTGAAGCGACACTAGCCATGGACTACCTAGAAAGTTTCGTTCCGAAGATTACCCCTAATAAACTTGCTTAAGAAGATCAGCGTGCTAACGCCCCCTACGGACATGCTGATGGTCGGCAGAACCACTTATGCTGAACTTTGTCCCTTAGCCAAACGAAACTCGAACTCCAATGCACTGCCAAGAGAGATCACTGACGTTTGTGTCAAGCATCGCCTCAATCGCGTCGAATATCGGCGACTGGCCTGGTTAGCTCGTGGGTGCTTCTTGCAGCACTGAGTATGTTGTGATGGCTGACGCGGGAGGTGTACCAAGGGGCGCGTCGTGGACGACGCTCAAAAGAGGAGAGGGGCAATGTAGTGCTTTGTTTGTTGAAACTACCGGTTTCGGTGAAGGTGACAGAGGTGGCCGTACTGCCCTAGCTGCGTGGGCTAACCTCCGGGCCATGCCAGCAGCCCATTTCCCCCTGTTTATTGAATATATATATTCTACCCTAGCATTCTGCCTACTTTTGCCTTCGAGGGAGCCTCGGGACGCTACAGCTACAGGTGTCGTTTTCAATGCAAGGGATAGTAAAACAATAAAAAATGCATTGCAACATACTAGTGCCTACATTATTTTCCAAGGCATTGGTGTGATGCTTATTTTCCTTAAATGTGCTTTTTAGGTCAGAGGCGGAAGGACAATTTGAACCTGGTTGCGGAGCGACGTGATGACTCCAGGAGCGTGACTTATCCCCGTCCTGAATTCTCTTACAAGATCTCTCTGTACCCTCTCTCTTACCCGTAATAAAGGCGTCGAAACGTTTTCAGACTTCTAGTAACAAGGGCGGAAAGAGGGAAGAGGAGGAACCTTCCACATTTGGCACAAGAAAGAGAAGATCTTATTATTGGTGTTCCTGAGCAATGCATGGTTCTCTGCAACAGTTAATTGACAAGCGGGCAGTGCAGCATCTCGAGGCACCCTTGAGGCAAAAGAAGGCAGAATACTAAGGTAGAACATATATATTCAACAGACAGAGGGAAGTAAGCTGCCTGCATGGCCCAAAGGCCAGGCTACGCAGCTAGGGCAATATGGCCGAAACCGGTAGTTCAAAAAAACAATGTGTCACAGGCAGAATTCAACAATCTCTTGGGTAGTTAGAAGCCATTGATCTCTAAAGTGGATTTAAACTTTAAGAATTCGTTTATTTTTGGAATTTCGCATGCTAATCAAAACAGGTTGTTGATTCCTATTCAGCCTTCTTAAACAAAAAAGAAGGGATAATTAAGGGATTAGTATCCAGGTAATCTGACAAGTCTTTTTGTTTCCCCAATCTCAGCTAGACTTTTTTCGAGCGTATCGAATTTTAAAAAGCAAAATTGCTGACAATACGCACTTTACGGTGCTAATTAAGAGGATGCACAAACCTTAAGTCGGAAATTCCCGCATTGCTACGCACCTCGCATGCTTGCATTTGCTTAACAAATTAGTTCAAATGCATTTCTAGACAAATTCCTCTCTTTTAAGTAATTGGAACGTTAGTACAAGTATGCGTTTTGCTGCGTACCTATTATTTAATTCATTGTCACTATTATTACTGATGGACAATTTGTTGCAACCCAAGTCCTCCCTTAAGCTGGAGGGAGTCACGACAGTAAGCCACGAAATACAATACCAATGTGTAAACCCTGATGTTAATCGGGAGTAAAATTTGCGGAGACTTGTGTGCCCGCATAATTAAACACAGAGCTAGGCCAGCCATCAAAACATTACGATGCGGCGTTCGTGAAGAGCATTTTATAATTGACCAACTCGGGTTCCTAAAACGGCAATGTCAGCTGAACTATAACCAAATTTATAGACATTAAAGCAAAATTAGTGCGGTAGCGAATTTTTGGAAATCATTTTAATTGTAGCGTGAAAATAGTTTATATAGCTGTTTTTAGAAAAAAAACTAATAATCTACTTTGCAGTTGTAACGTTATACTCGACAAAATATTAAATGCAATTCACACAAAGATCTTAATTATTGTGCTTTCGCTCCGACGTTAGATAGCCACAACTTAGAAATCCCAACTTCAGCCTTCTTGGTTTTACTGGCTGATCGATGCATACTAGTAGCTGATTGGTTTTCCATCGGTAACGGTGTGTGTATGAGGGGTATGGTGGGCTTATTTTGATCGGAATTTAACTCAGATTTACTTCTTTCTCGGGAACCTTTTTATTGATATTATTCTGGTATTTTATTGCTGAAGAGTCTTTAGAGTGGTACCTGTTTTAATTTACTTACACTTAGACATTGTTATTCATTGTGCCGACCCTCAGTTTTCCTGCATGCTTATTCCACCTGTTTAAGCTTATAGGCTTTGAAATATGTAGTTCCTTATACCGCCTATATGGAAGTTAAAAGGAATCCGTCATTGTCTGATGCATTGAGATGTTTGGAATAAGTTGATGCACTCGAAAGGAACCATCAATAAATCATTAGGGCGCTTATTTCAGCGTATTTTACCACAAACACCTTACTGTATCTACCGCTTTTTATTTATTGTATTTATTTTTGATAGGCAATGGACCAGCAGAATGCAGTTGTTGATGCCTTGCCGTATTTCGACAAAGGCTATGGCGAGAGCGGTATGCAGGAAGCCAACGCATTGCTAACGGAGGAAATGCGACGCTATCGACCCACCAAAAACTATCTGGAGAACTTTCCCTCCCTAGCTGGTCCTATTTCCACGAAATTCGAGACTGACCTCGTGCGAACGGAGTTTGACCGCCTTGCCAATCGACTGCCCATGGAGTTGATGAGCATGAAACGCTACGAATTGCCCCCGCCTCCATCGGCCAAAATGGGCGATCTTCGTGCATGGCAGGAAGCTATCGAAAATGCCCATGTAAGAAGTGCACTTTTCACCCTATTTCTTCCATGCGCTCAGCTCGGTAGATGCTATGGTTTCTACCGAATTCATCGAAGTTATTTACAAAACCTTGATTAGTTTTATCGAAAAGTTGAATTTAAACACATCGAATTTCTTTGCTGTATTTTTGGCAACTAGCTCAATCTAGTGAACAGGCTCTATCCGGCTCACACCTTAACTCATTATGAAACTTCGCTCCCACATTGACCCTGCATTTAATAAAGTTCTTATTTTTATAATTGCAATAGCTATAACTTGAATATAAGGTGGTCAACATGTTGATTAAAATGAAGCACAATAATTTGTACTAATTTTGAATTAGACTAAGCTGTGAAGCCTCACTTTGTTTAACCACCGGAGTGACTCAGAGTAGACTGCTCTCCATTTCAAGGAGTTTTAATCTACTCTTATTTTCATTGAGGAAGCAATCCTCTCTGCTATGCTTTTTGATTCAGTCTTCCCTCCAAGCTTTACTGATTTTTCTAGGAGTGCAGAATTTTAGGTGTTCATTGCATTGTTATCGTAACAATCGCTTTCATGAAATTCCCAACATGAGTGCGGGTCATTCAAAATTGCTTTTCAACGGAGTCTTTGTTGATCCCATGCTTGTCATAAGCCTATCTTCGAATTTTGACAAAGCTCCATTATTGTATTCTCTTTCCACGCCTTTTGTTAACTCAACTGCTGGTACAAGTACAAAACCGCGGTAGCTTTCGTCGGGTCTGATTTGGAGTGCTTGGAGCAATTTCTCTTAATGCTTGAATAGTGTAGCCAAATATACATTAGCTTGCCGCAAGGATGATTCACTTTTCCTTTTTGCTGTCGAGATAAACGATCTCTAAAGAGTGGGATTTTCTTACTGTATGTGTACTTTCAATCGAAAGGTTTTTCATGGAGATAGCTTCCCCCTCTAGCACAAAAGCTTTATCCACATTTATAATTTGGCATTGTCACCATCCCGATTTTCAGATTAATGCTATCTGTATGACTGCTGGGGCTTGAAAACTAACTAACTTACTGAATAATTTATCCATGAAATTCTCCTTTACACACAGGCTCAACTGGAGCACCAGCTGACGCGTATCAACAACTTGGAACTGATGAGTGAATACGGCTCAACTGCTTGGAAGTCGTACAACGAGGAACTAGAAAAAATTCTTCGCAAGCACGAGAAGGACCTTCTTGAAATGAGGTATATTCGTGTCCCTATATTTCGCTTAAACTAGTTCCCAAGGTCCTACTGGCCTGGTCTTAATTTAATAGAATCACATTTGAAAAGGTTAGAAAAGGACTCTCTAAAAATCACTCACTAATTAACATTTGAACATGTTTTCTGGCGCAAAACGTCTTATACTTTCAGCGCAAAATATAGCAGGAATAGATACGTCAATAAATGCAGCGCCTCTAGGTCTTAACGGGAGACTATCAGAAGTTTATCTTTCCAGTGTAAGGTCTCATTATAACTATAAACAGGAAGAGTTTATAAAACTGCCCGAAATTTTTTATCCATAGATTGTAGCAAGCTGATTGAAATGCTTCATTCGAAGTGGGGGACAGTAATGCACTGTGATTATGCCGGTGGCTTTGTTAACATGCAAATTTAGATCCACTGTTTGGGGAAATTTATCAGTATTGATGGAGAGATGTCTCTGAAGACGAAAAAATGCATTAAAAGGGAATTTATATAAAAGAGAAGGGAATCGTGTGTTATGCTCGAGGCAGTCATCATTGCTATTGCTCGTTTTTGTGTACAGGCGCAAAGTGCAAGAGATCAACTGGCAGCGCAAACAGGAGCAAATGGTGGCAGGCGAGACACTGACCCAACTGGAGGAAGAGTGGGTCTCCCTGGTGGGCAAGAACTATGAAATAGAGCAGGCTATCTTAGACTTGGAGCAGGAGCTGGAGATGTCCGCACATCCATCGCTGAGCGGGGACGCTAAGGAACCCTAGGCAGCAGTCAGTACTCCCTTCATCCTCCTGTATAGTCTGTAAATTCATTTTTAAGTGAAGCTATCTTGTCTGTAATGTGAGTGTTCCTTTGCGTTGAAAAGAATACTTTCAATTGAAACCCAAAGAATAGTCAGGGGTTTAACTTGTATCCGTATGCTGAATCAGAGGTTAGGCTGTTCACTAGTGCCAGTAGTTTAGTTCTCACTACGTGGGATGTTTTAATGGCACTCGCTCCTTTCAATCACACGGGGATAGTTTTGGGTGAGTTTTTCTCCTCTTTGTGTCTCCCACCCGGCTGATTAATTTTCAAGATCTGAGCTGTTTACCATAACGGAATCTCTAATAGTTTCGAGGTGTCATTACTCCCTTCGTCAGCTGTCACAAGTGTGAGAAATCAAGCGAGGCAATCGTAGGCCAAGAGCCGCTTGGGCCAGAGGTGGTGGTGATGCGTCTTTTTATTAGCAGTCAAGAATTTTAAGGTTCTGTGAAATCCTGATCGGTAGGAATTTTCTTAATGGAACTCATTCGTACTGAAATTTGCCATTTTGAGTTGGGCGAATGAACAGCAAGAAGGCGGTGTCTGGCCTTGGTGTGAATCCTACTTTCCTTAAAAACAAATAATCTGGTCCTAGCTGCATCTGTTTCTGTTCACCCAACTTTGATATTCCAGCTGTCTAATCCATTTTGGATGTGGTTTTGTGATTGTCCAACATCAAGCAAAGGTGAGTAGTAGTTATCACTTGGAAAAATAGTAGTAGCAAGACCACTCCTGCGGGCATTCAAGTTGGCACGAGTCGTTGCGATGGACTATCCCGAAAACTGCACAGAATTTATAGGTCCTTGATAGTTTTTCAAACCATTGTTTAAGTCTATTGTCTTAAGCACCCAATCAGTGCTGTTATTTATTTCATGATGAGACTTGTCTTCCAAGACATTAGCCCACCCTCGGTGTCACCAAATTTGGCTTACAAATTTCACCCGTGAACCGATGCCAAAGCCTTCTCACCAACGACTTTTTCCCGGCAGACAAAATCTGTTGAGCTTGGGTACGCCCAAGATCAATCCCATCTAAAGGCCTTGAAGGTGGCCTTTTTTCCCCACTTTTTAAAGCTATTTCTGTACCATTCGTTTGAGAATATCAGTAAATGTTTCGCTGGTACGAATAAACTCAAAATTTGCTTGCGACCTAATACAACAACGAATATGAAATTTTTGTGGATGTTTCAGTTGCTGCTATTTTCCAGAGAAAAGTGCACGAGCAATCAGGAAACCTTGTATTACTTTCACCATCAAAAATGAAGCCTTAGTTCCCTGAATTCTTCATGCAAATGGCTTATTATTCCATTGTAAATCTTCGTGACGCGTAGTATTTTAAAAAGGGAATCTACAAATCTACAGGCGAATGAAGTGATGGTTAATTGGTTCTCACGAAAATGGGAATGTAGGGGAACGACAATTGTAAAATCTCCTTGCGTCAACAATTGTCGTACCGTCATTGGCGTGTTTTTTTGCATCTATAGCCTCCTAACTCTCACGTGTGGTGATGCCGAACCGCCTTCCCAACTTTCAGTATTTGACCCCTTCGCACAATATCTTTTGACCTACTATCTTCCTCTAGGACCTGAGGCGGTCATTTCGTTTGGAATATGGATCCGAGTCTATAAATCTGGCTTATTGCTTTTGAGTTTTCCAAGGTACCTTTGGGTCTGCGATCCCTCGCATAGGCGATGAACGGTGGGCCCGGAGTGGAAGTCGTACAGCTCAGCCATCAAAGGTATTAACAGCACGCGGTTTAAGTAAGTCGGCGTTACTACAGCAGCAAGCTCTACCTGGTTGCCTTAATTTTCGTGTTATCAAATGCTAGTGTAATAGGAGGCAAACTAAATTGCCCACTGCTGCTGCTGCTTCTGGTGCATATATTCAAAAGGAGGTGTACATTTTTATATACAGAGGGAGGAGACGGGAGGAGGATAGAGACGAAGTGGGGGATTAGGGGGGGGAGGAGTGGAAGACAAGGAGGAGGAGAAGACGAGCGGAATTGAGAAGCGGTTGCATCAAAAGAAAGACAGCTGACAGAAGGTGAAGTAGATGCTCTGTCCGGTGTTGGTAGTCGTGTGCACTCGTGGACGCCGCATGTGATAGGCGTCACAGAAGTAACGCCGTGGACACTGACACACGTAGATGCCGCTGGTCAACAGACCCGCAGGGTTTGGCACTTCGTAAAAGCACGGGGTTGTCAGACTCCGGCAGATGGGCTGTAAAAGTTAAACACAGAGTTGGTACTTTGCTAGCACTGTTTTGAAGTTCTTTTTTTTCTTTTGAAGTGGGAGTCTAGGTTCACACGCTAGTTCAGGCCTTTCGAATATGCCACAAAGTATGTGCTGTGTAAAACTGGCAGGGAGATGAGGATTTAGTGCTGCGACCGAGCTTTTGGGAGTAATAAACTCTTTCACGACTTTACCACCTACAATTTATTCTCATTGGGCTGCCTTTGATGCATCAAGCATAAAGTTGTAAACATTTTTTTAAACTACTGCCACCACTTGCATCCATTTGCAAAGGTCCACATTCTTCAAACCCCTACGCTTTTCCTCTTTGCTCAGTCTGGATCAAGAATGTTTCACATAGCATTTTTTTTACTTCATTGCCATTAGAGGCAAAAAAAATCTGGTTGTGGCTGCATCTGTTTTTGTCTATCTCATTTTCTTATTCCCAACTATCCAGCCTATTTCGTATATGGTTTTTTGATCATCCAGCACCAGGGCAAGATAGGTGGTAGCCACCACTTGAGGTGGAAGATGGGGATGATGATGGGACGGTGCCTCTATTTCTCCATTCCCCACGTCTTAAATTAACGGCGCAACTTTCTCATCAGTTGCCATGAGAATTTTCTTTTTGTTGTTACTCAAGTTCTACTGCTCTCTGAAGGAGAGGACAATGTATTTCCAACTCCCTAGGGTTGCGAAGACAGATTTCAACTGTCTAGTGTAAATTATGTCTGCAGTCCGCGACACGGACACAAGAGGAGCAGAATTTCGTCAATGAAATGATGCCTTTTGGAGGAGTATGAGGTGGGTAGTAAGGGGTAAGTTTTAATACCTTGATTGCTGGTCTGACTCTCGATTTTGGTAACGGACCGCCTAGGTCGCCGCTACTGTACTTTCGCCAGTAGGACTGGCTTCAGGGCTATGCCGGTGGTCTCTCAGCCCATCTGTATTACGAGACCTTCCGTCTTGAGGAAATACTCAGGAGGTCAGAAAGTGAATCCGATCCTAAAGGACATGCACTGAGAATGAGTGAATCCGTGACGACCTTTGACACAAGGGTTGGAAGTGATGTCAACCTTCAGTGTCTAGCCCAGATACGTATTCTGCAAGAATACTATCAGCAGCTGTCCGTGAACCACCCGGAAGAGTTCGTTACGGGGCAGACAACAATTATGTAAACTGGATAGAACTCGAATAGGTACGGCTGGGTTGCACTGAAGTGAGAACAAGGTGACAAAGAGGAGTAGACGCGAACTCTTATCCCCACGAAACTATTTTAACCGCCGTCCTTTATTAAATGACTGCTTCTAGACCAGTATTCTTATGGCTAGCTACGGACATGCGTGCTGGTCCGCATCCTTCCGCGCTCCCAAATCCAGTTCTCACACTGGACGAAATTCTACGCGTCAACGATACATATTCAAGGAAGCCTCGGGGTATTACACCGTCCCCGATGATCAGCCAAACTCATGGCTTTTTCCATTAATCTGAGGGTTTCATCCATCCAAAAAACTTTATCAGATCTATTGATTGCTCATTTCCAAGTCGGGCACGTAAGCCTTCAACTGCTGGTTCACTTTGAATAGAAGGTGTTGCCCTATAGTAGATGCATTTATCTCTCATCCGTAAATCAACGTCAGGAGCATATTTTCCCAAGGGACGATCGTGTAACATAATTTATGAGTCAACAATGAAGTTTGGGATCCCTTTTAAGGAGACCAAAATACAACTTCAACTTCGACAGACATAAATGGGAGGCGAGGGAGGTCAGACATTGTCTCTCGTCTGTTTCAAGCCACGAAAGTGCGTATGAGACTGTAATTTCTGGCACGTCATGGGATGAGGCAGCCATTGGAATCTGAACTCCAGGCTTGACGTTGTTTGACCTCTTCTGACAAGTCATAACTACAATGTTGGTAGTTGGCGCCATATCCAGCCGGGACTAACGAATGCGCCACTCAAGTATGGCATGCCCTTCCGATTCATTCAAATCAACTCACTACTTGTGGCGAGTATATCCAACTTCATAGGCCTAACCAAATGTCGATTTCCATGGAGCTACAAGCATTCGTTGATATCATCCTTTAGCATTCTACCAAGTTGAATGAATGTACTGAAAATGAAGAGACGAGATGACATTTTCCAACTTCCATTTGTCAGTAAACTTTCGACGCAACAGCCAACCCCTCAACACTAGTAAGAAAGTGAAAGACTAATCAAATTTTCCTGCATTAAACCAGTTGGAATTTATTTGTGTGCAAAATTTTAATCCACTAAAGTGTGAGTGAAAAAGCTCAACCCATCAACAGATTAGGTGACTTGTGGTGCTTAACCCTCATCTACTCTTAGTGAGGCGGGAGGTAAACCTCACTCCCGTGGCTTGTAACACTCACTGACGCTGAACCTCAAGGCGGGCTGCAAGGTGATGCAGACTAATGGAGTGGAGCTTGAGTGGAGAGTTGTCACTTGAAACCTCCACCGTCTGGGATGGAGAGAAGCCAGGCAAAACTCCAGCTGAGCTCCAGCATGTGAAAGGCCGATTGCTCCTCTGGCTAAATTAATTTATGAAAAGGAAGGGTGGAATATACTGCCCAAGTACACTCAGTGACGAGCATGAGAAGATCCAACCGCCCAGCTGATAAATTTTCTGGAAGCCAAAATGGCAATGATAAACAGATTTCCAGTAAATTTGCGGTTACCAATCTCCAAACATTCTTGCGAATCATGCAGTCTTCTAAGTTACATAATTTACAGCAATCCTGCTCCAGTTTAGGCGAGGAAACGTGTGCCATTTGGGATGAACACAACCAACCAAACTGTGAATGAGCCAAATTCAGGCAAAAGGGATGAGAGAGCTTACAGGCGCCTGACAGGTCATGCTAATGAAGCGCGGTTCAATGGAGCGGCTGGACGGAGGCAGGGGTCGAGCGTAGGTGATCTCGCGAATCTGCGCGGGTGCACGACATCGACAGCGAAATTCGTTGAGGTAGAGCCACGTTCCCCTCTGCTGCAACTCAAAGGCGATCTGGTCGCCTTGACAACACGACCGAGTGAGTGGAGAGTAGAGGTTGCCGCAGGTGTGCAACTGGAATTCATAGAGGGGCATATCTACAAGGCAGCAACAAAAAAGGGTTAATGTGATGCTATGAAAAGCTCCCCAATTCCACCGACTTCTCATTCATTCATCTGCCCGTTCAACTGCCTCTCGACACATCGCAACATTAAGGATAAACTGAGCGTCGACTTGCCATCAGTTCCAATCCACTTGAAAGTAACAGCACGCGGGTCATCAAAGTCAGCCCAAAAGGGACTACAGGCATGGGGCGCTGGGCCCCATCGAGAGGCGTTGTCACCACGACCATTAGCATCGGTGGGGGCGGCACAGCGTAGGCGGTCTTGCAGAAGGGCACGGGGTCGGGGCTGCGGCATTAGAGCGCTGTCGAAGACACCGCCACGCTCCAGCCACGCGCACACTCGTGTTCGCTGCGCTCTCAGTCGTCGTGTGAACCCGTCTATCGGTGCTCGTGACCTGGAGGTCGAGGCCGCCTTCGTGATGGTACTTTGGGGGTATGGAGTGATGAGACGGGGACGGAAGATGCTGGCAGGCAGAGTGATCCTAGTGCAGGTCGTGTTCATAGGGTCGTTGGGGATGCACACCTGCAATTCATTATTTAATTATTAGTAGATGAGCCCCGTAACCTCAAATCTGGTGTGTTGTTGATAAATCAGTGACAGTAAATTAGTTCAAAGAAGAAGGTTTGTGCTGTTGGAGATGGTCATGCGCCAAGGCAACGAACCGAGAAATGTAAATTAAAGCCTCCTCGTTTTAAACTGAACGCCTCCAGTTGTGGATTCTGTAGTGTTGGGATCATTAACTGGCCTAGTAAACTTTAAGGCCTCACCGGAAGAGGAGTCGCTATTAAGGAATATTTGTTTTAAAGTATACTTTACTACGAGGACTTTCATTTATCGGAATTGAAACCTGGGGCGTATACAAGCAAACCTCGCCACGGAGAGGAGAGAGAGAGGAGAATGGCTTCATGTAAAGTGCGTGGAGACCTTCAACAAAAGAGTTGTCGAAGCTGATGCGCACTTGGACTGTACGTCATGCCTTTGTGGTCTTCTGAAGTGACTTCACACTTGAACCTCTCGAATCCACCTAGTATGGAGTTACCTACGGTGCCTGGTGTGAAAATGTGCAGATTATGCAAACAAATGATACCTGCTCCGTATCTCGAGTCGGTGGATAAAATGGAAGACAATGTAGACGGTTGGAAGCAGTGAAGTGAGAATGAGGCATACTAGCGTCGTAGGTCTTGCATTTCCCAATTGAGCTCAAAAGGAGGATGACATTAGAGACAAAATGCAGTTAACAAGGCGATTAACTGGCATTGAAATCAACCATCTTCTCGCCTCCATTACCATCGCTTCAGACCGCTTGTGAGTGAATTTTGAAGCAGTGAAGCGCAAAAGTTCTCGAGTTCACCGAGTTTGCAACGCCTACAAATAGTGGACAAGTCTTCTCCTTCATTGGTAAGAAGACTAGAGGAATTCTAATTTCATTTTATCAAGTTTTTTTTTAGGTGTAGACCCACAGGGACAAGTCCCATTGCCCTCTCAAGCCCTTTATTTGTGGATTAGACGGAGGCAGGAACAATTCTGCTCTAAAATGGAACCCAAGAATCAGGAAAGTTAGCCAAGCAAGACATAATTTGAAGGTGTTATTTTGTTTTTTGCAAACACTTCAGACTCCACAAATTTACTTCTCCCGGACGGCCTGACTTGCCTCTGTATGCCAGCAATCCACATTCTGCTTCAACGCTATGACCTATTCAGTCTTCATAGAAAGCCTGAAGGGACCACATTGATGGCAACAGTAAACGAACTCAATTTTAAAAGACAGCTGTCTAAACTTCTATTCTTCTTAGGTGGACTTTAATGTGGCAGAAGGAGGGCGTGTGCTGCGGTGGGGAGCTTATTTGACGATCTTCGAAATCAGGGCTGGTAATGCAACTTCCATTTCCGCGTACTGTGCTATTGCTGCGAACCATTTGGACAAGCTTTTTTTATAGAGCTGTCAATCATCTTGATATCCCCATAATCTTTTTTACAAGCTGACATAACCCAGGGAGAAGAAATATTGCTAAAGCAGCACCGAATTGAGGAAATGAGGATACGGTAGGAAGAGAAAATTAAAATGAAAGTCTATCACCAAGGTACCATCCATTAAGCTGCGCCCTTTGTTGTGTGTCTGCTTTCAGGCCAAGGTTCTTGCGACTAGCTATAAATAAACGCGATGGCCTGCACGATTGCTCTTTCCCAAGCTGTACGAAACTCCACATTCGGCTGGAGTGTTAAGAGGCATCAGTGATATTGTGGTCGGATGTCATCTCAATTGCCCACAAATGCTATGATCAATGTGGATGATTAGTGGGTGTGTAATACTTTGTTTGTTTGGACTAATGGATTCGGTTAGGGTCACAGAGGCGGCCATATTGCCCTAGCTGCGTAGGCTGACCTCCTAGCCGCGCCAGCAGCTCATATAAATATATCTATTCTACCCTAGTATTCTGCCTTCTTTTGCCTTAAGGGTGACTCTCTCACAGCACTGACTACCTTCTAAAGGTCGACGTGAGAGATAGACCAATGGAGAGTGAGAGGGGCTGTGCAATGCTCGGTTTAGTTGTTTAAATCTGCGCTTTGGTTTCGCAATTTGTACTTCCGCTAGGTGGCATGCCTCTATTCCGCTTTCCAGGCCCTTCCATACCTCATTAATACATAATTTTCTGTGGGATAACGTCTTTCGTCTTCAGAGAAGTCTAGGGGACGCTAAATGGCAGCGCTAAAGACAAATGAGACAGTGCGCCTCATTTAAAACGAACACCCTTAGTCATAATCATTGCATTGCTTTGTTTGTTCTGATTGCTGGTTTCGGTTTCGGTCACTTGGGTGGCTATCTATTGCCCTAGCTGGGCGGGGCTAGCCAGCAGCCCCGTTCCCTCTGTTTGCTGAATATATATATTGTAAATTATTATTTTGCCTACTTTTGCCCTCAAGGGAACCTCAGGAAGCTAAAATTATCACCCCAATTGAGGAGGATGTTTGGACCTACAAAAGTTCCACATTGAATGGTGGGCCTCAAAGAAGCCTATGGACAATATTTTTCACTTATTTGAAGCATCATTGAAGCGATGCATAAAAGACGCTTTGACCTTTCGTCTGATCATTTGTTTGCAGGCCTATGGAAATTATAAAAGGAAGCATAAAACCACAGCACTTGGGGAGTACTTAGTTCAGAAAGGTTGAAATAGAATCACTTCGGAGGACATAAAAGCCACATTCGGACAGTTCTTGGGAATCTTCATTTCTTCATTCGGACGAAAACTTCGCAATAACTCTTCTCGTAGCAAATTCTGAGAGGCAAAAACTTGTTTTATTGAACTACACACCTATAAACTAAGTTGCTACCCTAACAACGAAAAGTAGGGCAAAGAATTCAGTGATCCTTATGACGGGGCGTTGGGTAGAGTAAAATCTCAAGCCAATTGAAATCCGACTTGTCTTATTTGGTGAAAACAAACAAGAGAGTAAAGTTAGATGTAACTGCCGTAGTTGAGTAGCTTTGTATGGACAAAATTGCCCCACAAAACGGGCTAGTGACACGATTGGCGTCAAAACGAATTTTGCCAAGTGGTCAGGTGCTAATAAACAGTCCGGAAGACTTCACCACTTATTGACTACATCCCTTTGTTATGATGCTTAAGACGAAGAAAGCTATCCACACTGAAATCCTGATTGTGCCACTTGCACGTCCTGAAACAAGCTATACTGCTTTTACAATTCAGCGTCAGGAGAAGTTTGAGACACGAGAAAATGATGAATCAGGTGGATATCGGAGTTACTAATATGTCTGCAAAATACTATTGTTGCAGAAACATAAACGACAAAAGGAATTTCTCCCAGTTTTAAGAAAATTAACGGAAAAGAATTAGTTTTGAGGTCTTAGGAAAAATCAGACAATGGCCACGGCTCCACTTAGGTCTCTTTTGAATCTGCAGCACTATCGTTTCCATAATACACCTTCTGCCACATTACCTGCTTCCAGCCAAGTAAAGCCCTTTAATCAAGAAGAAATTGATGGGAGATGTAGAAAAAGCATGCGATTTGCTTAAACAGTGAGTTCAAACACATCACGACAAGATGTTGCAAAAGTAGAACCCTGACGTTTTGCGCGATGAGGAGCAATTCAGTTTGAATGGTGGTCCAGCTGTGGTGACCGCTTGTAATTTACACATACCCATTGTTCACTGGTTTATTGCTAGACCGATTGTTCACGTCCAAAATTGTCCTCAAAAGTCGCGAAGAGATGGCATCTCATAATCTCTCGGATTCAATAATAAATCACTTTGGAACCCAGAGTGAAAGGTCATCAAGCTAAACCTGTGTTTGTTTTGATCCCGCCTGTACTGAAAGGACACCCATAAATTTCATGACCTTGAATAGCGTAGGTCAATGTTAAATTTTGCAGGATTAGGGCCAGATAATTGTCAGGTCAAGACGTGAACCTCTTAGTGGCATATATTACTTGCGGAACCATTAGTAGGGTACTTGTGGTTTGGCAATACGTTAATTGTTTGTTTAGCTCCCGGTATAGTAGTTTGTTTGTCTGACTACCGGTTTCGGTTACGATTACTTGGGTGCTCATATTGTCTGCACCGGGCGGGCTGGCCTCTGGGTCATGCCAGCAGCCCCGATTCCATTATGCCTTCTTTTGTCATCAGGGGGCGTTGCACTCGATTTTGGTAGCGAGTTCCTCCAGAGCCTTACTACTGTGGCGCTCGGATCATGTCAGTATTGCCTTACGTCTTTACTGTACATTCTATCTCCTTGATATTTTCAGACAAGCCTTGAGGAGCTACAATCAAGCAGATCTCGAACTCCATTCCACACACTTTATAGCTTCTGTCATGCTTTTAAAGAGGATGAGGGTGCCTCTCCTCCGGACTGCGTTCACTAAGATACCAATGAGGTGAGTGTCTACTGTTTCCACATTCGAGGCTAGGAATGGAAGATGATGCCTTTACTTCCATCAATAGGCGGTATGACAAGCTGATATTTGCCCTGGACAAAACAAAAACATCCCTCTCAGGGTTCTCACAAATCAAGATGTTTTTACTTGAAAATAAATCCTAAATGATAAAAGGAATAGTTCGGCTAAACAAAGTGTAGAAAAGCTTTTAAGTTCTCTGCTGTCACGACATATGCCGAAGCCGAATCTCGTCAGACCATCGAGAGAGTGAGATTAAAGCCACTATTTATTTTGCTTTACATTAAGAAAATTTGTTGTTAAATTAAAAAATCATTTGAAGGCGTCACGGACACGCCGTCAACCAGGTGCATAATGAGAATTTCAAGTGATTGCAAAACCGAAAATTCCTTTGGAAAAAAGGCAAAGGGAGAAATTCAGTGGACAGTCATAAACCACTTACAGCAGTCCCTAAAATTCAGCCTTTTGTATAAATGACAACTTCATTCACTGGGCAGAGTCTCATTCAAAAAATAGTAATTTTGTTTAAAATCCAGACAAGGGCTTGAATTCCATCAAAACGTCCATCATTAGGCATACTTCAAATTCCACACAAGTTCACCTTTATAAAAATGCCGAAGTCCTGATGTAGACAGAAGGGCGGACCAGTTATTGCCTTCGTGGCAATGAGTTAAACCAAATTAGGTGATTCGTTTATTGCTAACACATCCTCTACTGGCGTCACAAAGGTGTGACGGCCCGCTCCTCCCATCTACTCCCAGAACTCTTGCACATTTGGTGTGCATTGAATGGGTTGTAATAGGCAGTTGCAAAAACTCATGCTGCAATTAAAATAAATGGACTAAAAAAACAAACTAGTTGCAAACTTGACAAATTTTGGTGGAACGGCTGTTGGTGTCTTGGTAGGATCACGTTACATCTGAGCTGTGGTGCTCCCTTTTCATTGAAAGGCCTCGGTGATATAAGGATTATGGTGACGGTGTGAATCTGCTATTTGTAAAATACGCGCCTGTCGATTGTTGATGAAATTGAAAAAAACTAACTGACTGAAGTGGAAAGGGAACAGAGAGGTCCATAGGACTTCACAATATTCGTGCTTGAAAATACGGAGAGTTCTTCCTGCATAGGATTCTCAAAAATGACGAAATAAAGCAAAAACTGATGCGCTAGGAAAGTGTCAGCTATGAGCCCGACTCTCTTAACTCCAGAATCTTGTCTCACCTTAAAAAATAGTCACTTAAATTTTGCTAAAGTATTCTGGAGCAAATCGAATTTTGCGCAAGTGAGTGAGACAAATGTCTCCCAAATGCAGACTCCACAGTCTACCAATTCCTGAACAATCGCTTGCATTTCAAGAAACTTCATGCACCGCTTAAGAAAGGCGTTTCCTGGTACTTTTGTGATTAACTAAGCACTTTACTATCAACAAACTTAAAAAATGCAGCGATTGTAGAGGTTTCAACGTACAAACGAAATTGACACTCCATTTCCCGAAGACGAAGAATGCAAAAGTAGGAAGCTTGTCTAGTTTTCAGAGATGTAAAACAAATGCTTTGCAATGACTCGTTGTAAGTCGAACCCAAACAGATGAAATGAGGACAACTATTAATAGCAATTGGGTTGAAGGATAAAATGCATAAATAAGACGAGTGGATCCACGCTGAGCTCTTTGCAAAACTTCATTTGTTCACTTATTGCGAGGTTGGTTAACTTGGCAACTTAGAGTCGAAGCCATAGTACACGCGTCCGGTGTAGAAGCTCTCGACCCATGCCAGTATCTCCAGTCATTCATTCCTCCAGAGGGGAATCTCGGAGTGCGACAGTGGTGGTAGCGCAAGGAAAATCCAATCATAAAGGACCACTGTTCTGAGTTCCACTGCTGGATGATAAACAATGACAAGGCGGAAGAGGGGTGTTTGCAGTGGCTGGGAGAAACGCTGACGATCTCTACAGGGAGGCTAAAATGGCGTTAATTTTCGGTGATCACTGTAACACTTTGCTTGTTCTGACCGCCAGTTTCTGTTTCGAGTGGGCTGGCCTCCGGGCCATGTCAGTAGTTCCGTCCCCTCTGTTTATTGGATAGATGTTTTGCCCTAGTAATACACCTTCTTTTGTTTCAAGGAAGTCTCGAGACGCTACAACTGCCCTTTTCCGTATTTTACGAAAATGCTAGCAATAAGTAAATTGAGTGGCACTAGCTGTTAATCAGCCAGAAAAGCTTGTTATGGAGCTGTCCACCACAACTGAAGATGTCGATGAAGTGAACATTCGATACTTTTTTCGCTTCTTTACTAGCTGCATAGAATCAGTATAGAAATAGCTGGACAGCACTGGAGTGAAAAATAAGTAAAAGGGAGAAATGGAGGCGAAACCTTACTCCTGGAGACCTATCTTAAATGACTACGCCTCCGAGTCAGTGTCCTTACGACTAGCCATAGCTATACTTGCTGGTAGTCAATGAATCCAAAAGACGTTAGATTTGCATAACGATTGACATGAGGGCTGGGGGGTGTCTCCTTACGTCACCAGTTACATCGAAATGGCTGATGCAGGAGGCTAATCAAGGGGGACACTAGAGATGACGCTAGTAAGGGAAGCGGTGCTATGCAAAACTTTAGATTTTCGACTCTTAGTTTAGTCAACAGACGACCTGGAGCCTCCGTCAGCGTATCGTCGTAAAGCCGCTTGACCTCTGATCTAAGCCATTTGCCACGATTCCTGCTCCATGACACCAATGCATTTTCTGTCCGAATATTAAATCTTCTACCTTTTTTTGGAAGTCTGGGGCGCTATACGCTTGAATAGATATTCGTTACTTGCTTTAACAATACGGGGAGTTATTTAAACTTATTGTCATATTTTATGCGGCTAAGTCCTTAGAAATAAGAACGATTAAAAGACACGACGCAATTTAAATCATTGATGTGTGTACGAAGCTTATCACCAGAACGTTTAAGCATATTTCGTGCTTTCCAAGGTCAGGTAAATAAAACGTAATTTGAGATATTGGATAAGGGAACTTTCTCAATCTTTGTATGCTCAAGTGGAGAGGATATTACAAGGTCATAAAGAGTGAGCTATTGTTTTTCTTCATTACTCTTTGGCAACTTCTACAACTTTGAGTGGCCTAACATAATTTATAAACACAAGACCATGGCTGAGGGATAAAATATCCCACACAATTGGACCTTGGTGAACGCTATGATGGGACAATTAATTGACATCCATTAGGCAGACATTATTACAAAAAGCCGATTCTATTGGCTGTCAATGAATTCCGTCAGGTTGTCGTAAATGAAAAGTGGGAATACTTTTGGAAATCCCAAGATATTACGGCACAAATACCCATTAACACAGGAAATCGCTTCAAGCAAATATGCAATGCATGTGTGTTGGGAGCGTCTTTAAGAAAAAAGGCTTCTGCTTAAGCTACTTGCCTTTAACCACTTTGGACTTGACAACCTGTGAACCCTACATCATTGCTCAGGTAGGATATGACATCCTTTACTCAACTTTCGCATTAAAGAAGTAGGAAGCTAAACGTGGAAGAAGAAAATGCAGAAGTCATCACAGTTATATTTGCAGCCCGTTTTTAAAAATTTGTATTAATGCATATGCCTCTAAGAGCTATTTTTCAGCAAAACCAAATCATGCAGAACCCTCGCAGCGCATCAGGGCGTAGTATATCCTGCCAAAGAAATGCTCTTCTGAAGATAATAGCAAAGGTGTATCGAGTGCAGTGCCTTCGCAATGGCTTGTGAAAAAGCTTGTGCGAAGTTAATTAAAAGAATGTTTATCTGGAATGGGAGACGGATGTCAGCAAAGGCGTGTGTGAAACCCAAGATCCGCATCAACTTGGCTGCCCTAATCCATGCGCAGACTGCTTATCAACTGTGGTATCAATTTATTAGGTACAGATAGACTTTGGGCTCTTTCATTGTGAGGAGTACAACAACTTTCATGCATGCAATTGATGGGCGCACAGGACCACTGCCTGCTTCCAAAAAGGTTTGGTTACCTTAATGCCAAGTGGTACCGTTGAAGTTGGTCACTTTAAACGTCTTCCCTGTTTTGTGATACTGCTCATCGAAAGCCTCAATGTGAATGGAGAATCACAGTGTCTGAACAGGGACAAGCAATATTTGATAAAAGTGGTTCAAACAAATGGTGGTGCTGGATTGAGCCTCAGAGGGGTCGCTGAAACAACTGACAGCTCTGTTAATCCAAAAAGCCTCATCAAATCCACTCAATTCTCCTTTATTAAGAAATAGTTTTTGTCTTAAAATTCCACCCAAATTTTCGTGAGCAGAGGGTGTATATTTAAAAGAAGACATATAAAATGATGTACAGATAAGACCGACAATTGAGACTTCTTAATCTTGCAAGAGGTGAACACACTAGAGAGTCAGTCTCAAAAGACCTGCATAAATAATGTACCAAGAATAGAGTCAATTTAATACATGCATATTTTAACTCATGTCTGCAAAACAAAGGTCAGAATCAAAGGAATGCTGATAGCAGGTGCAGTAAATTGTGTTTAAAATATCTCCGTCTGGCATAAATTAATAATCTGGTGAATTGTAAATGTGAAGAGGACAATAAAATTGTAGAATATCTAAGATCAGGCCTAAAAAATTTGTTACTGCACTAAGTTAGTTGTTTGTCTGACTCTTGGGTTTGGTGGTAGGCCCCTCGAGGGATGCACCATTGCATCTCCGCCGAGCGGTCCATCCTCCGGCCGCGACAGAAGCCCGACAGCCCTTTTTACGTCAAAAGTGCATATTTTAGCCCAAGTATTTTCGCCCTCTGTCTTGAGGGAAGTCCCGGAGGAGCAAACAACGTCTTAGTTTAAAAAATCAACACATTTTTTTGCAGTATTTCAATAACTTTTCGTTAGTAGGTCCTTATTTGGGCTTGAAACCTGTGGGATCAGATGATACTGTTCAAAACCAGGAAAATAAGTTTATTTAAAGCTTTGAATGCTCCGATTTCCAAGAAATGATTCCAACCGTAGGTAACACCACACAACTCAGTTTGAATGAGTGAAGAAGGTTCGGTGAGTTAGCTCAATTCTGCTCTCTAATTAAGATAGGATAGATTGCATTTGAATTGAGGAAAGTCAAAATTGTCATCACTTTCTGAAATCGCACGTTTAAACATCCAAGCCTTTCACTGTTTCATTAATGGCTCTGCAGAGGATCAAATACGGAGTGATGTCACACTTTACCCCAAAGTCAAGAGGGAATTGCAAATACCGTGTGACTTCTGTGAAAGACTGTGCACCCTTAGACCTAGGAAAGGCTGAATTATCAGACAACAACGTCGTATTGTCGTACAGATAAGGCTAACACAACAGAGCGCTATTGTGTCATTGAAGTTGTCTGTTCTAGCTTTCAAAATTTGGCGAAAGGAGGCATGGAGTCTCCACTGTCGCACCTCCACTTAGTGGCCCAGCCTCCGGGCCATGCCTTCTCTACGCCGGAGGCACACATTCCACCTGACTAACAGGCACACTCAATCCCGAAGGACAACTACTCTGATTCTTATTACCTACAGCTCAGCATTATCGTGACGGAGAAAAATTATGTTCTCCGAATGGAAGACTCTGTAACAGCTCCCGATAGATGGGGTCAAAAGTGACGTCTATCTTCAGCAGAAATACTATTAACAACTTTCTCTGAGTGCCACGGTCTCCCAGCCACGCTGCCCTTCCCAAGTTTTTGTCTACATCGGCAATATGTGTTCCTCTCAAGCAATCAGAGAAGTCTCGGAGCGCTACGGGGTACTAGACAAAAAAAACAAATATCAAATAAAAAAACCTATTTTTTTCTTTTCAAAACAAATTGAATTAGGGTACTTAATTGCACCAAATTCCCGCTTCGGCTAGGAACACGCATGGATTCTTTGGAAGCCAACTTATTTAAAATTAATGTGCGCTTAATTTTGTCAAATTGCAGACCCCGTTTAACAGAAAAATCCTTTAAATACAAAGTGCAGACAGACCTAGAGATAATACTGACTGTGCAATTTTTGCGCGTCTTATAATTACCGCAACACGGACGGCCAAAAGTACATAATTAGAGGCCTTGAAACAGCATAATTATCTAGTTAATCAAAAACAAAGTTGGGCACTCGACGTGCATTTAAAAATACAAAGCAATCGGCTAGTGATGGCATCGTCACACACGTTTTTTGGAATTCACAAGTTGGACGGATTTAGAGGCCAAAGCAGCCCTGACTGACGGCGCTCGAGGTAAAAACGGGTCCTGATTCTTCATAAAACTTACAATTTATATAATCCTATATTTCGACAATACATACTCGTCAACAAATCGCTCCTTTCAATCAAAAAGATGCAGAGTATTGTCCAGTATTGAAGCACCATGTGTACTATGCATAAGAGTTTGAGAAATCTCGAGGAGGAACTATGTGCAAACAGGAATTAGTAGATGTAACAAGTCCCACACCTTTTTAATGGTCGGCTTTCTAGGAATTAAAGCGTTTGGTGAAGAGCCGAAACAAAATAATCTTACACGCCTTAATAAGCTGTGGAAATTTGTGATCCATGTCCACTTGTGAACTGTTTTCTGGGCTGTTGCTACGTTACTCCAACTAGGGATGCACACGAGTTCCATCATCGAGCTTAAATATCAACAACTTAGATGTAAAAGCAGTATTTTTGGGTAGGTGGCGAAAACAGACGAAATATTTTTGCATTTGGTGGTACTACACGGGGCAAAGAATGAGGACTGTAATCTGACAAGTACCAATAAGGCATGTGAGATTTAAGAAAATAAAGCTTTGAAACCGTAACAACGATAGTAAAATGGGATTTTCAGGCTAAGACAATTGTACTAACCAATACTATCAAGTAAATCCTAACTTTGAATGTCAGAAGTTAATATAAAATGCGAGTTGTGCGTAAGTTGGAGTAAAAACGGTTTCGACAAAAGTTATGCGGGCAGAAATTGGCGCCATCCAAGCGAGATGAACGAAAGAACCAAACTGATGCATTCATGTGCAGATTATTTCAACAGCACAAGTGCCAAATCACCTTTCCGACCTTAACATCCTTTGAACTCGTGCTAAGAACAAGTCATCCATACTCCCCAACAAAAAGGTACCCAGGCATAAAAGCATTTTATCTCCATTTCAAAAGAGAGTTCCTTGAAGAAACAGCAGTACCAGCAATAGCGATGCGTCATTCGAAAGTGTGGTTGATATGGTAAAACAGAATATGATTAAAGCTTTCGACTATCGCAAGTCCTTCATCTATCACCACCGACAACAACATAAAGTTGTCAAACCCCATTGATTTAGCGCCCCAAAATCGAAAGGTCACAGCGCATACATACTCGGTTATCATTCCCTCAGGACGGTAAAACAAATAATTTTTAATCAAGCGATTCTAAAGCTATCAGATTCAAGCTATTCTATTAAGCGGAACAAGGGTTTGCAATCATAAATTATGATTTAGGTTAAGTGCTAAGGCGTACTGGTTTCCCAGCGTGAATTAAAACCAATTTCTTAAATATTTTACTGTTTTAAGGCATAACAAGTCTGAAGCAAGCCAATTTTTTGACGCTATGGAATAATTTAGCATAAGCTTTTATAAGCTATATTTTAATTGTTGCCAACTAAAAGACGATTAAAATTATAAGACATTCCCAACCGTTGGCATATATTTGCCAATTTTGAGGATACGAAATTCCATGTCAACATGAGTAAAGCCACTTAATTAATTATCACTTAAAAAGGTCAAACAAAAATTTGGAAAGGTGCACTCTTTGATGTGGTTAAGGAGTTAAATTTAGGGAGGAATGTACAAAGTATTTTGAATAAAAAGAAAAAACGGCGAGTTAAAGATACGTTGAGATAAATTAAACTGTTTGCAGCTGCGCTTCACTACCTGCCAAAGCCTCATTGCAAGAGTTTTATTTCAACAATGACTTCAAGCGAAGCCATTCATTTGCGCTCGCTTTTGCAACTTAATACACTTGAGTTGATGATTAAAGACTAAAACAATTTGGCTAACACACTCTAGTAATCTAAATAGCAGATAAAGCTTTTCTAAGTATAAAAAGTGTCAGAATTGAGAATTAAAGCCTTGACGACATAAACAAATGGCACTGACAACACTTCCCATAAAAGTCAGAGCTCCACCGACCTCTTGGGGCGTATTATGGTATTATAAAATTAAAGTGAATAAACTCTACCATATAAATCATTAAGAGCCTAGAAAATGCCCTTTTTTCGTTGTCATTAACGGCTCATGAATTGCGACAATACCTCCCTTAATTAATTATTCCGAGAGTGGAAACGCCTGGGTCATTGTTTATACCCAAACACACGAACGCGCAATTTATGGTCAACAAATATGCGAAATTATCAGCCAGGCTTTTTAGCATTCAAATAGCCAACCAACCGTGGTGCCTACTGACTGCAACGTATGCGGACGTCAAGTTTAACCAATTGTCAAACCCGCCTCCCGAAACACGCCACAGATTAAGGCCGAGTGTTTCCACTCGCTTTTAGCACGCCCCGCCTGCTGATTGCATTTGGGACGCTATTGCCTTTTCGCGCTTATGTGGGGAAAAGTAAGAGCGGCACTGAGACAGCAGTAACGACCGTCCAAAATCTCAAGCTCGTACAGCGCAAGTATATAATCTCCACTCGAAATAAAAATCAGCACTCAAGTTTGTTGGTGCAACAAAAAATAGCAGCTCGTGAATTCAACGCTAAAACTGCTTGTAGCAGAGCGAATTAAAGCGAAGTCTAGGGTTTAAACATGCACCAATTGGGAAATTTGTTTTGAAATTTGGTCATAATTATGTTTACTTATGGAGCATATTCCTATTGACGATTGAATAAATTGCTGTGATGATTTCGCTACTTTTATTATCGGAGATCCAGGAAAGAAAACAATTTTTACAACCCAGTTGTTTTGTTAACTTTCTTAAACTATGCAGCGCCAAGTTCAAAACAGATGCAATCAGTATGGGATCACTAACATCTTGCATTAACTTCACTCCCTCATACCTTATAAATCAGTTTTTAGCACGATTTGGTGCATCCTGTGACACTAAATGGTTAGAAATAGGTAAGGAGGGCGGGGCGTCACATATAAGTGACGTTGGTGGCGGAGATGTTAATAAGGGAGTGATTTAGTTTCAGATTGATTGACACAATTATCCAAAGGCTAAGAATGGCTAGGTTGTATAAAATGAAAAAATCTCACCCTTTTATATCTGGACTTTAGTTTGAAAGGCGAGTCTACTTTACGAGGTATTGGAGTAAAGCATAGAATTTCTCAAACTCGCCCTAGCGAAAATTAACTGCAGAAAAGGAATAAAAAAGAGTGCCACCAAAAAGCCGCTTTGAGAGGCAAATTTAACCGAATATTGCTGGCATTAGTCGATGCCATCAACCTGCACTTTCCTCGAATAGAGCCGGTCGGTTTTATACCCATTTAAATTTAAAGTGTCACGTTAAAATTTTAAATAATGCAAATCAAAATAAGCGCTAATAAATGTTTTCTATCAGCCAAAAATCCATTGAGCCAAAGTTAAGTGGTGAGAGAATTGCAGCGATGATGGGTATGCAAGAAAGGACTTACATAAATAATAGCGACGGTAAGCTCCACAAGGGTCAGCGTCAAGAGGACATCATAGAGTACTTCAGTGCATCTGGGGGCAATTTTCATTGGCCTGATGACGATTCCTCTGCATACAGACACGCAGACAGACGCCTGCTCACACCAACTCGCGGTGTGGCGGAGGTGGAGGCGGTGGTGGTGACATTTCCTTGTCCCTCCCAGCCACGACCCTCTTCCCCTGAACCCACACACGTACGCACACAGGAACCCATTTTCGTTAACACTGGCAACCAATCACAGACAGGCGACGGGGTCCACATTAATCCACTTATCACTTGCTCTCTGTGTGCCAGAAAAAAAACTGTGTATGTGTGCCTTCGTGCGTGTGTGCGTGTGCACACCTATGGGCATCTGTGCCTCCACACTATGGTGGAGCCTGTTCACCGCCTTGCATTGGTCAGGGAGACACATGGGCTGGTTAACTATAAAATTGCCCAATTTCAAAGCATAAATTATGCCTGAATCAAAAATTGTGACAACATATGCACACCAGCAATGGTATCACAAAGTTTGCTCTTTTTTCCAAGAGATGCTGTCATCCAGATGCCAGCTGAGTGGCACCGAACGGCTGATTTGCCTTCACGAACGGGCATATTCGACATCTTTTCGGTGGAATACATTGATCGAGTGTGGTGATGGCACTGAAATACCGAGGGAACAATGTTAGCCATGTCTCAAGTCAGAAGTACAGGGCCTTCACTTTATTCGAAGGGGAGAAACACCAGTCAATGCGGATGGTGAAAACTGTGAACACCAAAAGGGCATTTTTTTTAGCTCTGCGGTACTGAATTTGGCGCGTCGGGAGAGTACAGACAGTGTAACAAGAGACAGCACCAAATTTATGTTTCGAGGTAAATACACTGCAAAAAAGCACCTGCGAGTTTTCCGACGTCGCTTTGAATGGAAGCATTCCTCCTTCGGACAAAGAGGCCTAGACAATGGCTACATAACTGCCTAAGAGAGAGGTCCTATTTGGCGCAAAAGCATTGTGAACGAAAAGCAACCAATGTGAAAGAAAAAAACAAGAACATAATCATTGGAATTAACTAGTTTTTCTATCCTTTAATGTGCCGCCCCATGGTCGGCTCTCTTTGTAGATATGTCACACTCTAAGCTATCCCTCTCGCCAGGGCCGTAATGGGAGGGCTTGACTTATTGGTTTGCAGGGACAGGCTAAGGGGAGGGAACTGGGAGGCCATTGCATTGAAAGGACGCCAAATATGGTGCATACCGGTCCTGGAGCTCCTGATATTCAAGGAACGAAAGTGGTATGCTGAGGTTTCATTACAGTGAAAGTGAACTGCGTTGGAGACTGGGTCGGTTGATGCATCTCAGTGGACACATCCCAAATGCTAGTCGTGGTATGAGGCATGGGAGGCATCGTTCTAACCATAGTCTAACTCGCTGTACTCATTTTAAAATTGCAAGCAATTCTCTCAAATCAGGTCTCACTTCATTAGTGGCCATTTAATTTCACTCAGGAATGAGGGTGTTGTTGATGACCCTTCTGTTGTAAGTACTCGAAACATAGGACTGGGCAGTTCTCTAAGTTACACATTATTTTCAGCTCCTCTGTTGGAGCATATCCCCTTCTCCCGACACATTTAGAGCTTAGTAACAGAAACCAGGATACCTGTATATTGGGAGCGGGTTCGCTACCCGCTTTCACGAAGGTGCAGCGCCTCAATTCATTCCTGTTTGCGCAAGAAGACATAATACCCTGCTAGAATATGTAGTATTAGGTCGTAGACAGTCTGAGAGGCTACCGGCATGGCTACTAGACCATGCCTCCCAGCAGAAGCCCATTAGCGGTCCAATCTAGTGCGCAAGGCGTTGCGATGCAAATGTCCGGTGATCAGGAGACCCGAGCCTTCTGATCACTTGTTTCAATCTCTATGTTGGGGCGAGTCGTTAGCACGTGATAATTGAACCTGTCGACCCTTCAAAGAGTCAATCTGCGATGACATCAAGATTGCCTTGCCTTGACCCTACCGCCACAGTGCCTTTGTGGTGGAGACAGGGAAGGGCAGAAAGCGGAGATGCATTAACTGAAATTAATTTGATCAAGGAAGCAAACGCATGTGGGAAAACCTTGTAGATCAAGGGAAGTGTCGGATCAGATTAGAAGGAGGGAGAAATGATGTAGCCAATAACGACAGTCAAATAACAATTAAGAGTGCTTGGAACAGAATTGCCCAGCATTAATTGCATAAAATAACCAAAATAGGTTTGTGGGATATTTTTATGCGGTAAACAATAAGCTGCAAATGCAGATTCCACTCATGCAAAACCCCTTCTTCTTGGACGTAAACAACAAAACCTAGCTTCCGCCACTCCTGTTCCCATCCCCCTTCAAATTCTTTCCACTCGGCTCTCCACTGGCGTCTTTTTATGCCAAAAGGATGGGATAATCTGTGGGATCTCCTCGGGAAAATATCGAAAGGTAATAAATGGAGGTGAAGGGAATGCATGTCCCTCTCCTCTCACTCTCCCTTAACCTGAGTAGGATGGAAACCACTTTATAGATAAATTTTGCAATATTACAACGGTAGTTCCACCTGTACTTCACAAATTTTCTTCCACGCCTCTAGGGCCACAAGTATGCGATTCCAATTGAATTGTCGCTTCAATGTAATCGCAAAAAAAAGATAGTTTTCTCAACCTGAACTGCTATAGGAAGTGTGGTTGGTAAGTAGAAGTGTTGGACAAGTAAAACTACCTATTTGTTGCCCTCCAGTCGAAAGTTGGAACAATGAAGACGTCAATCATCACAAGTCGGTCAGTCAACCAGACTGCATTCAACCTAGAACGCTCCATATGCCTTTAACTGTAAGTGAAAGGAGTCCACTGCAGTCATGTGAAGTGAGTCGAAGCTAGGCAAAACAAAGAGCTAACTCACAGTTCCAAAATTTCCAATCATTAACAAAGGCTTGGTATGTAACACACCTTCATCTTCCGAGTCTAGGTGAAGCCTTCCGAAAATGCATTCATCGATGATGTTAAATATCCCTCAGTGTTGTCCACGACATCTGATTTCTTTGATGCACCGCGGATGGAATGGAAGTAAATGGATGACCGTGGTGGAGACCTGGGGAAAGGGAGGCATTTGCACCAGATTCCAGCTATTTATTTCTCCCAAAACGTCGTACGATGAGAGGAGCTGCCTTCTGCATTCTTGCACACAGATTTACCTCATTTCATAAAACAGACAAATCGCAGCCACAGTCGTTAGACTGCGTTAGGCTGGGTTAGATGCAGCCGGCATTTCGCAAAATGGGCGGTCAAAATAAGAAGGAAAGTATTGCAGATGAAGATGATGGTAAGGGGAGGCATGGGGTGGTGTGTCTGTAGCCTAGCATGGAGTGACGTAGCTAGCACATCGATAGACCGACTGAACGCAGAGGGAAGTACATCTGTGATTGATGAGGCAGGCAGGCATGGATGCATATGAAACATTGACAAGCGTCTTACAAGTCTTGCTAAATACTTTAAAACATAGAATCACAAGTCTAAAGTCTTCAAAATCCATGCGGGTGGTCTCTAGACGTATTCTGTTGAATAAATACCCCTGAAGTTATTGTGGATGTTTAAAGGATGTTGTGCGTACAAGTGTGTTTGACAATGAGTGGACTAGAGCGAAACAAGGAGTGACATGCCTGAAAAAGGACTCTCAGCGGTTACGGACATCGTGAGGAATGTCATTGTGCCCTGCTGTACGCAATAGTTGGTGGCGAATGGATTCCCTTTCCAGTACCCAGTGATACTGGCTAACAGGTTGCGGAACAATCCATACTCACGGTGCCATGGGAAATCTAAGCAAGAATGAGCGAAATTTCTAGTCAATGATGACTTAATTTCCAATAAGATGTTTGAGTAGTGCCAATGCTTCATGGATTGGTGATGATTTCGACTGTGGAAATTCGCTCTCCTACCGCGACCTTCTTTCCTTTACATTTGTAGCCCGCCCTGCGGGATGGCAAAGTTGTACATGAGCCAAATCCCTCTGCGGCAAGGATGAAAACACCATCAACAGAAATTTGTAATTTTGGTTGGGCCGTGCATACTGGATTTCCTGGGCTCATTCCACCATACTGGCAAGCCTTTCCACACAGAAACCTTGGCAGAACTTGGGTGACGAACCATGAAACTAAGGACCGAGTGACAATAGATCAAAAATGAACTGAACTGGAACTCTGTCAAACTTGGCGGCAGTCCTTGGTTGCTTCCTTAAGCATTGTTCCATTTTGGCTCTAAACGGGTTGGGATATGGAATCACTGCGGCGTCCTAAGACCTCCCTGAAGACAAAAGAGGGCAAACTTTCTGGGCTGAATATGTACTGCCGATGTAGAGAAGGGCTTGGAGACGAGAGGCATGGCCCGGAGACCAGTGGTCGAGCCTCAAGTGTTCCGTTACCGAAACCGATAGTTAAACAAACAATTTGAGCACTACATTTCATTTTGTTCCTGATTTAACTTAAAAGGCAATGTTAAGGCTCAATACACAGGAATGGGGAGGTCATTTGAGAAACTGAAGGGTGCTTTAGCGCTCATCGTCTGCTGGACCATTTTATGGAGCCTGAAGAGCCATCAAACCACCCATTATAACTGAGACAAGCTGTAAATAGGGCGATGACTTAAAATGACACTTCAGTAGTTAGACAAAACAACAAAAGGAATGCTTCTAATATGAAATCCGCATTAAAATTCAAAGTTAATTTTTATTTAAAGACTAGGAATGTTGATGGTCGTGAAGTTCATCGTTAAAGGCCTCGTTGATGCACACCGCGAATTGCACGTTTGTGGTCGATTGGACTGAATTCCATTATCCGCCGGCACAGGAGACTATTATTGAAGCTCTCGCGTCAACCAGTTGAAAGCTCATTCCATAGAATGCTAATAAGTCCCTTTTAAATGTCACGAAACCATTTTTCAAGAAGACTGCTGGCGAACCTTGAATGGCCTGCGCATACTTCAGTCGCCTTATCCTTAACACCGGTTACCAACGCAGCGCTGCTAATGCCTTTCTCAATAATATCGTTAGTTTATCATTTAAGAGGGTTAGTTAAATCACACTATTAGTGTTTAAGGTCTCCTCTAAGTAAGTCTGTCATTTCACAATATGGGCAACTGTCTTCAGTGACTGCCTTTTAGGTTACTACGCTGACTCCAGTAAGAGGATATGATATAAGCCTCTATGAGTCTCACGGCTGTACATTGAATTTATTAAGGACTAAAAGGAAGAACTCGTAATAGAGACCAGCACCTCTTGTAATACACAGGCTGTTTGGTTAAGGGGTTACTTAGTTGCTCCACCATTGTGCCTCCACCGATTGAGCTGGCATCAGGACGGTGCTATTGGCCTATGCTCTCTTGCATGTCAAAAGCACACATTCAGCCATAGTAATATGTAACCTCTTGTCTTAAGAAAAAACTGGGAGTGCTACATCAGCGACATCGGGAGGTCATCGATTCAGGGAGAGGAGGGGAAGAAGGTCACATGCAACAGATCGGAGAAGCGGTAACGATCCCTAAAAAGGGTTAGAAATGACATCTATCTTCAGTAATTACCCCTTCCTGAGCTCTGTAGTAGCGCCAGTAACAAACAGAGCGAATGGAGCCACTTACTTCATCTGCATGAGGATATCAACTAAGTCCAAATGCGATACTAGCTGCAATGAACTCAGACAGGCAGCGACTAGGTGGCTTCGAAGTGGAAAAAGCCTTTGCCATAGGAAATTTAAGCAAAAGTTTACTCTTGTGGAACAATGTCATCTCCCGTCTCTTATTAGATGGCTGCTTTTGGCCAGTGCTAATGCGACTAGCTGTAAACAAGCATGATGGTCAACACATTCTTCGGCAGGACACGACCTTAGGGTCCAGTAGAATTTCCAAGACGTGTTAGTGACTTTGCAGCCCTCCATCGCCCCAGTTAAACGCAAATTTCACGACTAGTCTGGCAGGTCTGTGGGTGTTACTCTTAGAGCGCCGATTATGCCGTGATGGCAGACACGGGAGGTCGACTGGGCTGGCCTCCACATCAAATCTAAGCTAAACATACATATTCCACCTGAGCATAGTGTTTTCTTTTGTCTTCAGAGAAGTCTCGAGGCGCTACACTTCTTTTCAAACACAAAATTCTATTTGACACTATTTTTTGCTTCAGTGTCAGAGGTAGCCTAAGCCAGGGGAAAAGGTTGAAAGTGGAAGATGAAACGCTGTTGGAATCCCTGATCCTGGTCATTCACTAAAGGAATGTTTATTAAATAGAACACTAGTGGAGTAAAAAAAACTCGAATTCTCTTACTGAAAGGAGGTTTATGAATGGGAGCGGGAATGGTTTTGCTTGGGTTGCTTTTAGGCCATGCCCCTCAAGACCGGCACACAACACCATCTTAATTGCATTCTAAACATTTTATGCTAAGATTAAAAGGAGGATAATATTTAATTTTAGTTGCTTAGCAACTGTAGACAACACCGTAAATGATTAAGCTTCCAGTCCAAGTTAAACGCGTCCACAGGTTCTGATGACATTGACACCCATTGTAGGCTCTACAGCTGGCACGGGAAGAAGTCTTGGTACTCCGTGAACTTAAACTTAAAAAACTGGTTAAAAGGGAATTTGCAATACCTTCCTAAGGAATATTTTGAAATAATAAAAGTGTTTGCAGATGTGTCATGCGGCAGGAAACGGCTGAATGAATGTGTTTCCATGTTATGCTCCTCTGTTAACCTTGGAACGTAAAAAAAAATTGGCGACCAGAAAGTAGAGAATCCCTTGCTATCAGAGGCAATCAACTCAGACTGGCGAAAGTGTAGAAAGTACGGAGATCCACTGTCCAGATCAATTGAGTCTTGGTACTCCTGTTAACAATCATACCGGAGCAGCGTCCGACCATGCAGCCCAACTTCTCTGTCCAAGAAGGAGCGCTTGAAGGAGAACCTGGTCGCATCGTTGCCAAACCCACTAGGTTAAGGAAAATTCCCGCTAAAATCCATTAAAAAATGAAGCTTTACATCTACTCACTTTTACTTCAAATTGACTATAAGCACAAAGGAAAACCTTCGTCTAAGATACATTAAGTTTTCCCGTCCCATTTGCCTTTTATCAAAGCCGCCCTGTCAAAGTACAAAGGTGGAGCCTTAGTTGTCCGAGTGACCAAAGCGAAGAGTTAAAGAAGCAAAGTACAACGAAACCTTTCTCTTCCCTCGTGCTCCCTATGGCCAACGTCTCATGTCAACCCTCACAACATTGTCCGTGAATTTAGGAAACATCTACCAGTCAACCATGCCAATCATCGAGGTTCTAAGCACCTGAGATGATATCAGACAGCAACATCATTGATTCTTCTTAAAGTTTCGACTTATTTGGAAACTGTATTGGAGGAAGGTGAGGCTCTGCTCACCATCACACATGTCCATCACTTGTTTTAAGAACACCGACTAATTAAATAGGCAAAAGAGGTTCGAAATAGTTTTGTAGGGCTGCCAAACCACATCTCTCCGAGATTCCATCCAGCTAGATTAGAGGCTCCAGTGGTAACGCAGTTTCGCTTTATTGGCCGTTGACAGATCCGTAACGAGCATTTCAAGCTTGTTCATGGCGAGTGTCACCTCATTTGTGAATAACAAGCCTGCAAAGCACGAGACTAAGGTGGTTGCCAGCAAGAAAGTCATTGTTAGCTATTTTTGTTAGGACTCGTCGCAGATTCGCCCACCGTCACATGTTGGCTTAGCATGTTGTCCATTAGGACCGGATTTGATTTCGGCTGTCACCAGCGTGACATGGCAAGACTTCCCCAAAGGTGAAGAAGACTTAGTACTGGGCCAGAAAGTGTATCGCCGACACACCGAATGGCTAGACTCAGTGACCATGGTGCCCAGGTAAGGTATAAAGACGGAGCCAACACGCAGTAGAACAATCAACTGAAGGATTGCACTACGATAATTTAGATAAAATGAAAAAAAATATGCAGATCCTATTTTTGGTTCTTCAAAATTCATCTTCGTGACGCAAATGCGGCTCGCAGCAGTCATGCGCTGGGCTGCGTTTCGCCATGCTCCACTTGTCATCTTGCAAGCAACAATTAGGTTTTCAAATTTGCAAATGCAAGCCCTCCCTTAATAGAGTCATGATTCTGATTTTAAGGAGGAAGGCCACGGGAGCGAAGCTGTCTCCCTTGAAATGGGGCAAAATACTGCACCTTCGTATCGTCCCACCCATAACCCTGTGTCACATCGAGCGAGCTTAGTACATTGTCAGGAGCCGTCTGTCTTCCTTTATGGGGCACCATTAGGCAATCCCGGACTCCTTTGCATTATCTACAACAATAATAGTTATTAAAACGCTAAGAAGGGGCATGGTTAAGTGCTCAGTGTAATTAATGCAAGGTTATGGTGTTATGCGTATGTCATCTTCTGACTTCCATTTCTTCTTTCCCCTGTTTTAGATAGCTAAAGGAGATAGCTTACTGTCAAACCTCTTAAAGTGGACCACACTAATACCTCCGTGATTGGAGAATGCATGTAACAATAACGTAATGTGAATAACAATGAAGTGAAACAAAGTCTTTTTTTATTAACCTCAAGGATCAGAAATAGGCCAAACCTGGTTCACTGCTTCATCGCAGTGATTTGCAGCAGTTTCTTCACATCTGTTTAACCCGACAGAGTCACCTCCTCGCTTACATTGTGCTTTTTATTGCTTTGTCCTCCTGACTGTAATTTTGAAGCTTTGATTACTTGTTTGCTTCCTTTTTTGGTTTCGTGGACACTTAATGCTTTTAGACTAGCAGTTTCTTCTCCATCCCTTCCACAGTGACGGCATCGGAAAGCGGACCCGATCTCGCCTCCTGTTACTGAATGCCACACCTCATCGTGATGGAAGAGACGCCTATGCTATGAATGGGAAGTTTTACGATGAACCCTAAATGAAGGAGAAAAAATGACGTCTACTTTCGGGCAGCGTTCTGGAGAAATGCAAGTGAAGACCCAGGTGAGCAGAACCAGCTTTTAAGCATCTGGGAAGTCTCGTTACAGAGCTGTTCGCGATGCCACCCCTGACCCCCTACTAGCCGGATATGGCCTAAATGGATGCAACTAGGAGAAATAACAGCAGCGCTTTAGCTCTGCGAAATTATATCGCATCCCAACGCTGATAAAGTGACTCCGCCTTTAGGCTAGTGTTCTTACAACTAGCGATGGACGCACAAGATAGGCAGCACATTCTTCTTCTTCTCTCACTACAGCTCTCAAACACAATGGAGCTCTAGATTTAGTGGAATTGGCAAGAGGGATCAGTGGGGGTGGTGGTAGGTTCGAAGGAGTTTTTTTCCTTCACCACCACCACCACCACCACCACCACCACCACCACCACCACCACCACCACCACCACCACCACCACCACCACCACCACCACCACCACCACCACCACCACCACCACCACCACCACCACCACCACCACCACCACCACCACCACCACCACCACCACCACCACCACCACCACCACCACCACCACCACCACCACCACCACCACCACACCACCACCACCACCACCACCACCACCACCAGCGAAAGTGTTGTGATGGCTGACGACACTTAAAAGGATAGAATGACTGCGTACTGCTTGGATTACTTGTTTTGCAGCACCTAAAGCCCTGCTTTTGTTCCTTTATCGGGTGGCTAGGCCTCCGAGTCACGTCAGTAGCCTCACCAGCCGATGCACTACATAGTTTTCGCAAGCACACTTAAAAAGAATTTAAATAATGTTTTGACATAACAAACCGCGTCCAATTTTTTGGCAAGAAATGTCATCCATTTAATTAAAATTAGACAACAAACTTGATGGGCGCTCGATGCCAACAAGTAATTCCCCAGGCATGTGTGAGACTTTGTGCCTCCATAAAAAAACGCTTTTATGTTTTTCTGCTTTTAATCCACCATAAACACCAACGACATTCATGGGCACATAAATATTGCAATTACAGTTTTGTGGATCCTTGACTGTCGCTATAATGTAGCCGTTCCTTGGCCTCCTCCTCCTCCTCACCAGCGTTTCCAGTCCCAGTTAGTTTGTAAGTTAAGAGACAAAATTCACATAGGGTGTCAGATTACAAAATGTCCTCTATTCTTCAGAATCATTCATTGGTGAATTTGGCTATTTCCTTACTTTCACCTCATTCGGTTTAATTATTCGCACTAGAGGTGAAGGCTGTAAATGCACTCCCTACTAGGTAGAGATAAGTATTAACGATTCCACCAGCTAATCATTTGTAATGTCGTAGTGATGCAAAAACTTGTGCAGCACCACGAGACCTCCCTGAAGGCATGGCACCCGACCCGATCATGCATTGTGGACTACTGGCATAGCCTGACCGCCCGGCTAAGGTACAGTGGTAGCGCCCTATGTAGCCTATTACCGAAATCGAGAGTTAAACAAAGCATTAATGCATTACAACTAGATCCTTCCCGTAGCAAAGCGTGGGAAGGTAGATCCAAAGTTAGGCGATTTTCATCGCAGTTTACAGATCAGACACAAAAACTACGTGAATCAGCCAGTTAAACAGAACCAATAGTGGGAAGGAAAAAAGATCACGCAAGCTGCTGCCTTTAGTTCCATTAGATCACGAGATGTAAATTGGTGGCAATTTGTTAAAATCAGCAGCTATAGCTCTCTCTCTCTCTTCTCAGCTTCCCATTAACCCCCTCCAAAAATGAAAGATCAGGCTCAATTCCATTAGGCTACAATCAATGTAATCACAGGTAACAAATTAACCGGAGAGGGAAGAGGCAATGATTGAATGCAATTCACTTGTTGGAATTAAATTATGCAAAATTAGCAGTCAAAGTATCCGAAACCTTTAAAAATGCCCTCCTCCCTCACCGTTAAACACCATCGACCAATCAGAATTCAGGCAGGAAGTGGAACACCACCACCACCACAGGCAAGAGGATTGCTCTTTGTGCTAGAGTTTCACCAGCCCTAGCGGCCGGAATAATTGAAAAACGTTTTTACAACTTTGAGTCTTTAAGATTTAAAAAAAGGGAATGCATGTAGAGTTGGCTTTGAACCGGTCCTGGTAGGATAGATTGTGCCAGCACTGAAGCTGAGTAAAGAGAAGAATAATTGACTCACGGAGTCAGATGCCTGTGTCACTTTAGTCGGGTGGAAAAAGAGTTAAAAAGTCCTGTGTCAATATCAAAAAACTTGACAATCTTTGTTACGAGGTTATTTAATATATTTACTGACAGAGCCGAATAAGGCAAAGCCACCTCCGCGGTAGGTTGAGGAGGCAGTAACACTACTGCTACAAGAAAAATAGCAAACAATCTAATCATGCTTAAAAGAAGCACTTTTCGCCGATCTTTTTATTACTTTGAGCCCAAACAGTCAATGAGCCGCACAAATGTTCGTCCACCCAAATTACCAGGACCTGATAAGGGCCGCATAACAGGTTTATGACGGCGAGATCATAAAATATTGCAACTTTCTTCGGAATGAGCAATCGCAAAAGAAAATTGGGATGCTAATTGAGGGGTGAAAACAATTATTTGCAATATTCCAACAAAGGAACTGAGCACTGAATGCATCCTGGTGTAAGCATTCCACCTCTGAAGTGAAGTCACTTAGGCAAATGTCAAGTGGCCGGTAAACAAGGTTTCAGCACTTTGACTTCACAACTGTTTAAACACAACTGAGCATACAAAACACCTAGATGGAAAAAAAACTTTCGCCGAGTGATCTCTTTAGCGCATACATGTACCCATTTAAATCGACAGAAAAGCCATCTCTTTTATCTCTGAAATCTATGTTTGGTTTTAGGAGATGGAAACACTAGATCTTAGCTGTCACACAATCAACCGGCGTCTTGGTTGACAGTTGACAGCTTATCCAAAGGGGGAAAGTAGTATTTTTCCAGCTCTTCTGAGCCTTATCTGTTTAGAGTAGCCCTGAAAGGGATTCACCTCAGAGCAGTGATGATGGAGATCGTATTCAGGATAGACCTCGCGCTGAAACCATAGTGATGTGTGATGAAGGATTTGGAACAGTAATTCTACATGAACAGACAAGTTAAGTTACGAACTAACTTGAATGCGTATGCCAAATCGGTTGGATTTTAAATGCACCTCCCATGAATTAAATGAATTGGTAAAAAAAAGTAAAAAAATGACCTGTCACCGACTTTTGAGCCATCTTTTGGCAACATCTAGCCAATGATTGACAATTTTTCTAAAGGAATTTTTAAATAGCAGCAAACCAGTGGATCAAGAGACCTAATCAAGAGACTGGACAAGACAAATGGGTACTCGGTAACCATGGCAACGCTTGAATAGCACTAATCACTCTTAAAAGCAACACAGAAGCATAAAAAACTCACAATTTTACATAAGAGGTTTAAAGTATGTGTATCTTAATTTAAAGGGAGGAAATAAAGTGGCTGTCAGATGTCACTGCACCCGACGTACCAGTGAACCGGTGGCGTAAACTAAATTGCAGGCCAAATGGCAATGTTTCAGACACAAACTTTTAATGGTAACCGTGAAGGGGTGTGGGGATAACTAACCGAACTGTACTACTTCCTAGACTAGACTATAAAAATGTTGAAAACAGAACCCAAGGCCAAGACAGTCATACATTCTTTCTCTCCACGTTAAAAAGGTTTGCCAAACGAAAGGGGCCATTTTTATCAGGCTGTCTAGCGTTTCGTAGCGATAAATCGTCTAGTCACCGTTTCAGTAAGCTCATTAACAAAAGATTTGCCATTTTGTTACCCTATGGTGCCATAACAAAGGTGAGCTTTAAGGTCAAGCAATCAATAAAGGCTAAAGGGAGAAAAACAGAGAAAGAAATCGAGTCGGCCAATCAGGCATGTTGGATAGGTCAACTTCAGAGACTTAGTACTGACTGGGTACTGGATAATGAATTGTGCGATTTGGGGAAGGCAAAACAGCTCCAATGGCTTTTGTGATTATAACTTAATTACATTTGAGAGCAACTTCTAATCTGTGCTTTAGTCACGCACCAAGTGGATGCAAAATTGTAGTTAATTTTACACCTCAGACTTGAATACCCAACTCCATTCACCTCCAGTCTAGGCCGCCTGCCTCCACCTTCCCAGTGTCTGCCCTTTCTCGTGTCTGGGTTCATTAAACCTCCAATTACTGTTATCAAGACAGTACGACAATCACGCGGATCTCGCGAGACTGTCTGGTTGGGGATTTGGAGGCTCCAGATGGGGCAGAAGCACTGCCTGGCTCCCTTATAGTCCCTCAATTTTTCACTCCTCCCACGGGTGAGTTTAGCGTCAGTTGTAAATCCCGAGTTGACTTGCAAAAAAAGGACCTTCTTCTGCTTGATTGCTAAATGCTGGATATTCCTTTAGAAGATGAGAGAGAAGGAGGAAGAAGAAGGAGAAGATTAGGTCCTACTTGTACATCTTCGAGTTGTGCTAGCTCATAGAGATGGATCCTCGTCGCAATCGCTTGGGCTACAACAACTGGACCAGCCCATTAACACAACGAGCATCACCTTCTGAGGATGAAGAGGGACAGGCTTTAGGGGCGTGGTTTAAGGAAAATCATGGATATAATTGTTAATCTTACCGAATTTGAAGTCTAGAATGCTCCATAATGCTCAACATGTGATAGAAGTCAGGAGGAGTAGAGTGACGTGGAGCATCGCAAAGAGTTAACTGATAATTATGAGGCTAATTGGCATCAATCAAAGTAAGGCATGCAATACACTTTTGGTTAGACGCTTTCACTACGACTTTGTCTTCCTGGATATGGTGAAGCCTTCTACGGAATGAATCAGTGCTGACACTAATCACCACTGAATGTTGTTCACGGCAAGCCACTGTCCAATGCCTTTGACGTACGACAAATGGAAGGTTCCGTAACGAGGATCCAAGGGATGCATCTGCACCAGATTTCACTTACTTACTCAAGACATTTAGAGGTGCACAGTACGATCTGCAGCCTCAAGTCACGACTCCTCCTCCCGAACCACTATGCAGTAATAACTGCGACGACGAAAGGAGTCTTGCAGCCAGATTCACCTCAATTTGTGGCGCAGTCAACCTGCTTTAGCTGGCATTAGGTGCAGCCGACACTATGCGAAATGAATGGTCAGGATAAGAGGGGACTATTGCAGAGGCCGATAGGGGTAAAGAGAAGCATGCGGTTAATAAAGTAGACAGACGTAGAGGCATTCTAAACCACGGCGAGCGTCTATCAAGTGCCGCCCACTAAGCTAATGTAAAATAGGCTTCTGAACTCGAGCTGCATCAAAAAAAAGCGTCAATTTGCGCGGTCACCTGACAGAGGCCAACCACCTCGCAGGCCAAGGCTCAGGCGTCACATGCTACTCGACAAGTAACGTGATCAAAAATGCAGTCAAACGGTGAAATCGGGGCTTTTTTGCAGCACTTCACTAAGTCTTTTAAACGCAAATAACACATCAGTTTCAGCACTTTCTAGATCATTCGTTTAAATGAATCGATTGTGAGAAAACATGCGTGTTGATGATGGTTTTACCCGCAACTAGATTTCCCGCATCAATTGCTGACAGGCAGTCACAGCAGTTTGCGTTTGCGTTTTGAAAAATTGCACTATTTGTTACTTGAGGTGTGATAACAACACATGTACACGCATAACGTGTGTCCTTTTCCAGTTTACAATAACTGATCGCACGGAACCATGTCTCAATTAGAACGCCCCAGTTTACAAAGCTGCAATAAAAGCAGGATGATCAAGTTTTTTTGTGGCCTACTCAAGCTTACTTTTCCCATAGCACCTAAAATAGTCATTTCGGCTGTGCCCTCCTTATTCAACCGATAAAACATTCGAACTGTAGTAGTCCACCTATCTCTGAGGTCTCGAATCCAAGTGCATTGACGTCTTCCTAGCCAGACAACTCGTTTGAACCGCATTAATTTTGGTGGTTATTAGCAAGTCGGAGTCAGGTTACTGAAATACGCGCTTTCAGTAGTATTTTTACCATCCAATAAATTTGTTGCTTTGCATATGTAGTTTCTTTGTCTCGAGATTAGCGTCCACGGCGTGGCACTTTTACCACTCTATCCGCTTCATCGAGGCGAAGTAGCGATGATTTCGTGTAATTTATTAGGCGGTTTAATTTTTACGACGCTGAACAACTCTTACCCTTTACAATGCCCGATTCCCACTTTCGCTCGCCACTGACCGGAAGAAGAGGGAGGAGCAAAAACAGAAACATTTACTCGGCATCCAGTCACATGTCGCAAGGCGTAAAAGCCCTCATTCTACTTGGCAAGCTAGAAAAAATTCTGCCTTTTGAGATTCCATCATGTCATTCGAATCTGTTACTAGTTCGCCTCAGGATTAATGCAACAGGGCATTTATTCAAACATTTTACCTACTTCAAAGACACTTGTCAGTGCCGATCATTAAGAATTCATAGAAATTTTAGAAATCCCAAGTGCGCACTTCGATGCGGGATGACTAAAAATGGACGGTTGCGTCTCCCGACGCTATCACCACTGGATCGACTGTAGAGTTTACTTTTCTCACTAGTCCCCTACAAGGCAACGCTCCGCCTATATGCCTTGTTAATAAATGATGAATGGACACTTACAACCTTTCAGTCAAAAGAGCAACTTATACAGACCATCCATCAACACCACTGAGACACTCCGTTCGATCCAACAAGCTAAACGCATGCTCTTTGTGATTCCCTACGCCGCCCAAGCCTCTCTAACCATCGGAGTAAAATATGTCCTCAATATCGTGACCCGATGCTTTGCTTATTTGTTAGTTTGAGGCACAGAATTGGACAGGGTGTGTATCTGGTAACCTTGCAACTCGGTAAACGGGTTGGCGACTTTAATCTGGTTCAGACTACCTCTGTTCTGAGGTTAACACTCAGTACAAAGCAACAAATTTAACAGTAAAAAAGCATCCAAAAATGAGCTACCCGCAATAACTTTATTTGTCGGTTATTATGTACCACCTTTAAGGCAATTTCCAATTTTCAACATTAAAAATGGCAACGTGTAATGACTTTTGCGAATCATCACCATCATCATGCTAGGCTCCATGATGTAGCCAAATAAAATTTTTTGCGCTTCCTGTTTTTTTCGCAATCTAGATGTACTCAAACTCTCCCTTCGCCCCACCTAAAACTGAAAATAAACCGATCATTTGCCCTTTTACAAGCAACAGCAAAGTAAGGCCAAAAGTGATGCGATACCGAGAGGTGATTCAGTTTACTGCGATGAGGGTGTCGAGCTGTTTGAAGCAACCCCGAGGCAGACAGTTAGAACAGTGCGAAAGAGGAACTTGTGTCACAGGAAAGCTTTTATTTCATACTATTGTGACGCTGCACACACAAAAAGACGCCGACACTTCTCAACCTTGTAGTGTAATTAATGGTGAGAACCAACAATTCCTTGACGGTAAGTGGGCGATTAACGCTACTGATTCCGGCAACTTTTTTGGGAAAATGCGGTTTTAAATTGTATTTCCGCCTTAGTTGACTTTCTGACGCTACGGTAGTCACAGGCCCAGACTGAATGGGGGGACGGAGACTGCGTGCCATAGGCCAAAGTGTGATTCACCTAATGTGCCACTCGTCATTGGGTCACTTAGCGGAGGCTGTGAAGGCATCCCCTTCAATCCACCAAGGTGGGTGAAACGCCTGCCGGGAATTTGTTTGCTCGTCTACCTACTGCCAGCCGCCAATTAGCGTTGACATTCCCCAGACACACTATCCGTGCTTCTGTCCCCAAATTCTGAGACCAATTAAAGACTCAAACCCAAAGAAGAGCACTACAAATCTCCATCAGCATTGTTAGTCCAGAAAAAGAGCCTAAAGATGGAGGTGAGCTTATTCACCCTTGAAAAGAAAGAAAACAGCTTCCCCAAGTAAGTCACCATTGGGTAATGAACGAATTCACCTCTCAGCAAACTGGTTACCTAATCACTTATTGCTTTGAACGCATGGACCACAGAGTTTTGCTACGCTCGCTGCTTTGAAATACAGTGTTTTGCACCACTAATTTCAGAACAGGAAGTAAAAACTTTTTAAAAAACCATCCACCAGCTTATTATTTCAAAGTACTAAAATCTAATGGCGTTTGACTTCAACATTTTAGCCTCATCCTCCTTTGCACTGGCCATGCTTCCCCTTTGTGATACGAGGATAGCACACACACTCACACGTCTTTTTTCCTTCCGCTTCACAATGAAAGCCGGAAGGGACTTACAGCACGCCTTGCCTGTCAGCTAGTGATTGATAATATAACAGCAGAAATAGAAACTTAGAGTCCACTCAACAAGATCTTGCATCAGGCACCTGTCGAGCCCTCCTGACCTGGAAAAGCATTCAATGCAAATAGATGACGCAGAAAAAACAGCTGCCAAGATTTCATTGCACATGATTCACTCACTAGCTCCATGGATAATCGTCGGCTTAAGTTTCCACCTCCAGCGGTTATGCCATTACTTGTGTAGGTTGATGCTCAAATCGAGATGTTATTCTCGACAGCCTCAACATGACGGCCAGTCCAAGCGCCTGCAGCCAGATAGGAAGTGTTTGAAGTTACATGCACGGCCTGATACCGTTTGAATAGAAAGCCTTACTTCTTCTCCGAAAGCCAATACACAGCACTAGCGATTACCATAATCATGGTTAAAATGAACAGTTCATTAGAACATTACCGCATCTTTGGAGCTTACCTTCCAGCTTTCTCCTCCATTCTGTGATCAAAGGTTTGTGTTTACACTACTTTTCTCAAAACGTGTTTATTGTCGACTTTTTACAATTGTCAAGCCCTCAGAACATCAAATCGTCTCACAGGGAAAAACCAAAACACGGGCAAGAAAAAAATAGAGAAGACGTAGTGAGAATTCGAGCCGCTGACTGGTCGGTCAGCGAACTAACTCGTCAGTGACTTGGTGACTGGAAAGAGCAGGAGCAGCAGCAACGAAATTAAAATCAAGGAAAAAGAGCGAAAAGGAAAATCACAGTGAGGAGAGGGAGAGACAAAGTTTGAGGCTCAGGAGGGCGCGATTGCTGGCGCTTGCGTCGGGGCGGACGCAGCAGTAACGGAGGTGGCGGCAGTGGCGGAAAAGAGGAGTGGCGGAGGAGGCGGCACATAACCGGAGAGCCCCACCATGACCTTGGCGAGGGGCAATGCAAACGCTGGACTGGAGGGAAGGGGTGACATGCAGACCAGAGGGAAGACCTTCACATGCGTGCGCCAGCCCGGTGCCACTTGGAAGAACCGCGAAGTTGGCCAGTCCACGCCATCTATCGATACTGTGAGAAGGAGATAAAGAGCGTCGAAATTTATTTGTTAATTTTGACTGGTTTAATCTACTGATGAATGTGTGTTTCATAGCGCAGAAAAGCAGTACGCCCTTTTCCCCTCCGTTCACGACCAAGTGATGGGATGATATTAGTGGGATTTCTTTGGTTAAAAGCCATGAATAGCGAGGTGCCACCAAAGCGAAAGGAAAAACCATAGCAATAGAACCCACTCCAGAGAGTTTCAAGAGAACGGGTAGGCGTTAGATGAAGATTCTTTGGGGACCATCGCTCTAAGAGTATGAAGTTGGTGTGAATCAAAACTTGACCCCGTAGAGGTGACTCAGTGAGAAACAAAATTTCTCACAACAAGTGAGCGTGAAAAGTTGCATAACAAAAGTCCAAGCACACGTGATGGCGTGTGAGACGTTAATCCTCTCGGTTTTACAGGCAAAACTGGGCAACCAGTGAAATACTCCAAGCAGAGGAGAGGTGAGTTGAGGATTGGAGTCACATTATTTCTTCCGCATAAAAATCTCAAGGTGATGCAGTTAACATGTACTTTCAAATATTATGGCAATTATCAGAGGAATTGAGAATTAATAAGCAATATTAGGCAGCCTGGAGTCTTTATAGTAAATAACAAAATGTAGCAGAAGGCTTTTCTAAGTGTCCTATCTGTCGAAAGAACCAGCACTACAATGCATAAGTTGATTCCTCTCCAACTATCTCAGCAAAACTCTCTGTCCCCAGGAGTAAACACTTTTCCATCCCAAATGGCTTTTCATGCAACTGTCAAGTGGTAAGTCAACAAAGTGTGAGGAGTACTTGGGTCTAGGGGAAGTATTGGGAGGATAGGGCAATGCAGCTCCCTCCTTCGCACCAGTGTGGAACAGATTAATCCCTTACTGCTTCATCATGCAATCATTATCTTTCATCTCTTTAAATATCCCATCCACCTTCAGGCCTCTTTCCATTCTGCTACAACGGTGAATCGGATGCACACTGCTTGATCCACTTAAGTGATAAGACGACTGATGCAATGCAACGATGAGGGTAGCGTCTGACCCGGCACATTACTTTGATCATCCACATCCTCCACCATACCAGCAATTTTCGGGGTCGAGTTGAGCAACTCATATTGAATGATAGTGCTCCAAGAAGGTAGAAAAGTACACTCCTTGTGAGTTAGAGACGAGCAGATAGTTATGGTAACAAATGACAGTTCATAGATTGGTGTTGGAGCCAAAACAACATTTCACGATCAACAATACAATTATTCTCGCTTATATTACAGATAAATTAAACACCTCGACTCTCCCATAGAGCATGAATACATAAAATCGGCTCCCAAATCCACAACCCTTTTGTGGTACTGACTCACTTCAACCCAGCATACCAATGAACAACAAACAAATAACCATCTGAAGGCCTTTTCTGGGTAGGAGATAGAAAGATCCTCATAAAACATGAAGGTCATTGAATGATGGGAACAAGGATGACAAAAAACAGTTATAAATGGGCAACTATGGTGCATTATCTTTTGGCACATAAACACCAAGCTCCCAACTCCAAAATGGAAGCCATAATGCTGTGGATAAAAACAATATTGATGCAAGTTTCCAGTTGCAGCAAAAATTGATACGAGTTGAATTATGCTAAGCTAAAAAGATGCTTCTAGAACCAGCAAATCTTGTTTAATATTTAAGTAGAAGATATAGACGCAAAGTGAAAGGTGAAATATCGAGGTGGGAAAGAGGCAAACAAGGGGTGCAAAGGGCACCCACTTACTTCGAACAAAGACCTGGTCTCCCGACGACGAGGCCGATTGTCCAGGAATGACAAAACCATAGGAAAGGTCGTCTCGTACTGAGGAAGAGGCGAAAGGGTGACGCACCACAGTACTTTCCACTACCGCTGGTGCCAATTCACCAGCCGAGAGGTGGGGCGGAGGCAGCGATGATTGTTGATGCAGCGGGGATGAGGAAGACGGAGGCGCAATGTCGATGCACCGACCGACTGGTGCATCTGTGGGCTCCGCTACTGAGGAGGCGTGAGAGATGACACCCTTGCAGGTGCAGATCAGTCGAGTCACACCCTCAATCAGATCGGGTTTGAAGGTCACCTCTTTGCTTGTCTTCTTGCCGATTCGCATTACTGCAGAGTGGGGATGATGAATCCGTAATGTTAGGCATCTCAAAGATACTCAGCTTAGGGATGCAAATTTGAGGGCAGAAATGTTACAACCACACCCAAAAAATCAACCATGAGAGCTGCATCATTGAAAAGAAGTTGCATTTACGTTAAGCATGAATGTCAGTGATTAGAACAGCATTTTAAAAAATCTCATAAAAGTCCAGGATCTGAGTAATAACACTTCTACGATACACAAACTCTATAAAACTGAAAAGAGGCTATAAACTGAATTCTTATGAGTTTTTACCACGACTTGCGATAAAAATTCTGTGTTTTACGATAAGTTGTGGGGGTTTGGTAGGACCGAAGACTCATGGAATAAAGTGCCTATAAGAATGGAGTGACATTGTTAGTGATAAGAACATCAGCACTTTAGGAGGAGAGAAAACCTTCAGCCATGCATTACACATAGCAACGAAAACATATCCCTACTTGAAGCCTATTCATTCGAATTGGTGAGCATATGTTCCATGACTAAGACAGCTTCTACATTTACTGGGAAATACACTACTGACCAGTCAACACAGGTAGGGCAAAGGGAGACGCCTTACTTTTTGGCTTCTTTTCACGTGTAATCATGGCAAGGCTGAGAAGAGTGGAGGGTTTCTGCAGTAGTGGGATGGGTGCGCAAAGGGGACTGCTGGTCAGACCGACCAACATGGATCTGCAGACAGCCTTGAAGGTGACGGGTCGCGCCAAAACCTTTCCATCCACGCTACCACCACCACCACCGCTGCCGCCAACGCACCCACCACTGTTAACAATGCCGCCACCACTGACACTACCACCACGATCGTCCAAACTGAAGGAGTGAACCAGAGAAGACGAGCCTCCTCCACCACCACAATAAGCGCCAGTGACGGAGCTCAAACTCGGCGCGTTGAGAGCCCAGTACTCCAGCTGGAGTTCGTATGTAGGCTTATCAGACCTAAATGGTAAAGTTAAAAATGCAATTTCCACACTATTTCTCTATCATCACCTCTACAATTCGATATAAACCTTGAGTTAATCAACAGGCCCATTGGAGGCCTGTTTACATGACCAGCTCATTAAAACCCGGACTACAGAACTTTGTGTAAGTAAACACGATAAAATGGTGATTTTGAATTGATGGTGCCTAAATAGATTACTACCGTGAAACACCACTGATAATTGTGAACTTGCGCTTCCGAACTCGGCAAGCTGACGCTGAAGCCAATGAACCAAACTCGCCAACCTCTGAGTGGAGAAATGTAGCGCCACGTGGATACACGGCCAGTCAACAAACCAACCCCATGATTATTGTTCCATAATGAAGGATAAGTATATCATCCAATCACCAAATCCCCGAGTACCAGCTATTGCGTAAATCTTCTCGATGAAACCCACATCTGCAGCAAAACAGTCCCACCTTTTTTGACCAGTATGGACTAACCCATCATTCAACCTGCTGTGTTAAGTCTGAAAAAAAATTCACAATTTGCCAGGCAAAAATCGAAACGCGAACCTTAAGACAAATCACCAAAACTGATCTTTCTCTCAGTGTGAATCACGCAACCGCCGGCAAACATGCGTGAAAGGAGCAAAGGGAAAACAACAGATGAATGCCTTGGCAGATTTGGCAGAAGCCCGCTCCACAGAGGCACTTTGATGTACCCCACTCGGCGTCAAGCTTTATGGCAGTAGATAAAGGGTGGCCCAAATTCCACACAAAACTTGAATTTTGCGCCACTTGCGCGGCAAAGTGATTTCAACGAAAGAAAAAGGCGTGACAACTGACAGTTTAGGGTTAGTGAGAATGAAGCGCTACATGGAAGAACAATGCGCCTTCGTTGGTGAGCAATATTTCAACAATAACGGGGTCTTGACAACTAAATTTCGCAACTCCTGCACAAAATGTGGTCAAAATAGGGATGTAGCTGCATCGAATATGAAGAGATTAACGCGGAAAAAAATTCAGGGAGGTTGAATTAATGAGTGATCTTAAGCACCCTGACTGTCCCTCAGTAAGTCACTCAACACCAAACATCAAAGCAGTTCGTGATGGTGTTCCTGAGAGTCTAGGAGCATCGATTCGACACCGTGGTCAAGAATTGAACATTTCAAGATGCCCTCGACAACGTATTCTCACGAAAGATTCACAACTCCATGCGTACAACGATCATTTGGCTCAAGAGCTGAAGTCCACTAACCATGCACAGCGATTGAAATTCGTTGAATGGATTATGGAACAAAAACAACAGTAAGCGAATGCTGATTTTTCAAACACAATCATTTTCAGCGAGGAGACTACTCATTCCATCTTGATGGCTTGATTAACCGACAAAATTGTCACATTTTAGGTTCAGCAAATCCACAATGTGCCACTGATTAGTACAGATTTTGGGCTGAAGGCATCACCGGACCGTTCCTCGCCTAAAATGCAGCTGATCAGGCCTGCGTTGCAAGGCTTGGATGAGTTTTGAAGGAGACTGCATCGTATGCCACACAGCCCGAGAAACAATTCGACTACTGCGTGAGTCATTTCCCAGTTATGTAATTTTCCATTTTGGGAATCAGAATTGGTCCCTCAGATCATGCCATTTAACACCGTTAAGTTTTTTCCTTGGGATTGGTTAAAGTCTAAGGCTTATGTCAATAAGCTCACGACCACCCTCACCTTGAAGAAGGGGAGTGAGCGCTGTACCAATTAAATTCAGCCGCACTTATGCCAAACGGTCATGGGTGATTTCAATAAAAGCCCGTTGGTGCCAGCGAAGCCGTGATTATAAGGGTTTAAAGCAGGCACTAAGCATTACCAAGTTAGATAACTCTGTTCGAAAAGACAACTAATTTGGGAGTGAAAAGGTGAGTTCTGTGGAAGAGCCAGCAGCGGAAAAAGATTGGATTTAAACGAAATTGAATAAAATGGCACAAAAATTGCCGGAGACGACTCTCAAAGCAAGATCGGGACTGCCATAGTGTAGCATTTTCAAATGCACATGCTAGAACCTTTTCAGTATGCCTCGTATCGCAGGTGTTACACAACAAGTCCCATCAACAACGAAGAGCGGCTTAAGGCGAAGTAGTAAAATGGACGTGATGCTTAAAAAATAAGAAGTGTCATATATTGGGCTCACAAACTCACCCAGCAGCAAGGAAGGCAGTGGGAGATGGCGAAGAGACAGAAGCTGAGGAGGAGGGTGAACGAGGGGCGAGATGGGGAGCACCGGGAGGATGGTGGTCACCAGCGCCGGCAGCGGAATCCGGTGGGCGGACAGGGGTGCTGCGTTTCTCCGACCCATCGCTAAAGCAACCACGAAGAATAGTCTCGCTACCGAGGCGGATGCAGAGAAGGAAGGGCACAAGGGTTTGCTTTCCTGACCCTTCGCCTAAACTGCTTCCATCGTCTGAAAGCCGAAAGGAAGTGAAATCACGGTTCAGTGGAAAGGACCCAACTTGTAGTGGTATGTGATTTGATGTGATACATGATCACATAATTCGTGACAGGGGGACATTGTGAACTGTTTTATGGGAAAATGGATACGGTGGAATGTTCTAATAGCCCGACTAAAGTTAAAAAAGGAGTAATTTGAACGAATAAGAAACTTGTTACATCAAAGAGGGAAAGATACAAGCCTAAGAGATGTATCTAATGCTCTTGAGGTGATTAACCAACCAACAAGAGATGCCAGTATTTCGTTAAAAATGGAGATTTAAATTAAAAGATCCAGTAGAGCTTGAAAGCTGCTTTTTGTGACCGAGTGGAGCGAGATTTGCATGGATTTTGTGTAAAATTACGGACCTGGTCGGGTTTATCACGGGATCATGGAGGAACGGTAGCCTAGACGCATAAGGCATGTGCAAATAGTTCACAAAAGTTGGAAGAAGTAGTGGTAATTATGTGTGTTTCAGTACATCATGTGGCTACCTCAGTTCTGCAACTCAATTACACCATTACCTTGGAGTGTGAACTTGTGTCTACTAGGGTAGGTGTACAGTGCAGAGTGCTGATTGTGGAAACGGGGTGATTGTAGGCAGAAAAGTAACAGAAAGACTAAACGAGAGTGTTAGATCTGTCTACGTCCTAATTTGCAACACTCCTAAGGTCGGATGAATACCTAGACAACTACTGACAGGAAAACATGACCACAAACACTGGGAATTTTTCGTTTAGACGTTTGACTTATAATCTGGGAAAAATAGAAAAAAACCAGTTGTGCAGCAGATGTGATTAGTTCTGGAACGGTGTAATGACTCATTAAAAACCTCTTGCAAGCATAGGATCTGCGTGCTAGATTCGAAAGAGATTTAACAACGTGCAAGTTTGAGGCATTTACTCTTGGCATTGCACGGGAGTTCCCGACGTTCCTATCGGAGCTCGGCGTAAAAAGTTCGTTATTGTTTCACGGTTGACGGTTGCATCATACCAGGTAGCAAACACATCGTTTAAGTCGGTGGAAGCGATATGCTTGAGTTGAGGAGGATAATTGTCTCTTATTTTTTAGTCAACAATAGAATTGTTCGGTTCGATAGTACAAGTGCTGACATCACAGCAACGAAATACAAAGTCTGGCTCATTGTAGTCGATCCTCTTTTGGGATTTCAGAGATGAATTATCAAAAGTTCATAACTTAACTCTAGAAGAAACCCAAAGAAACCATGAGAGTTCAAACAGACCTCATAAACAACCAGGCTAATCGTAAAATATTTTAAGAATTAGATTCAATAAACCCATTAAATAATAAAACGAGATTAGTCAGTAAAAAAGGAGGTTGAGAAACGGTACATCGAACTGTAACGCTATTACTCGGCACTATGGAATTCGGAAGGACAAAGGAAGGTACATTTAGACTTGGATTTTAAACGAACTTTAAGGAAATACAACCAAATCTTAGATTTAGGACTGAACCTAAAGCAGTCTACTGTACTGAACAGGATAATTATCCATTGGAAAGACAACAGCAAAAAAAAGTGGATTAGATGGACATAAAAATAAAAAGAGGAAAGCGACTGTACCACAGAAAACGCTTCACCTATGAACTTGATATGTAGCCCATCTAACAGTTCCGCTTCTATACGAAATGCATGCATTACGCCTCCTCAAGATTGCCTTTCCTCGGCGCCGAGCCCACATCACCGTCTGCGTCGACATAAGACGACGACCCCTTGACAAACACAAGACACCGTCGCCCCTAATTCGACTTGGGACCTTTCTACAAAACCATTCCATTCACAAAAATCAAATTCTCGCAGTTCAACTGCACCTAGAAAGTTAGTAGTGGAAATGCACATCGTTGCTCACAACTATCTTCAGAGGAAGAAAGAAAGACAGATAGATAGCAAGTTCCCTTCCAGTCATTGCGAAATCATCCATATGCCTTTGCTATTCAACGCTCCATTGATCAGTGCCAATTAGGACATCAACAACCATTTCCGTCTTACACCTTCAGCATTACGCAGTCAATTCCACGTTGTAGCGTTCATTTCCCCACTACTTCAATGGTGATGACCACTACCATCCTTTCCGATTTCCCACTCAATACCACTAGCACTTTCCACATGTCAATGCACAATGGTGGCCTATGAGACCTTCAGAAGACGGAGGTGCGCCTAACGCTCAATGCTAGTTCCTTTGTCTATACATGCGTGTTTGTGTGTTTGTGTGTGTGTGTGTGTGTGTGTGTGTGTATGTGTGTGTACTTCCCTACCTCTGCTCCTTCATTCACCTCTCCCGTCTCAACGATGTCTGCCATCCTCTCCTCCTCCTTCTTAGTCGACTGCTTCACAGTCTCCCTTAAGTTGCAATCTCTCGCCATTACCGGTGACATTTCCTCTCCCCACTCCTGCACCAACGGTAGCTGCTGCAGCAACAGCGCCAGCACTACCACCACCACCACCAACACCACCACTCATCGTGTCAGCACTTTTATGCCGACTTGGACAACGCATGTTCTGCTAGCGGTAATATGCGTGTACACATTCACCGCACAAATCACAATGCTGTGCAACAGGATTCACAGGCCAAACAAACCGTCCCACTGTCAGCTGCAGCTTTCAATCAACACCATCACGTGACCCACTTCTTTTTGCCCGCTTCACTTCCACGCTATCAACTTGCGACACAACATGATGCAACTTTTTAACGGACTGATGCGAACACAGAGATGGGCTGTACCACTGAAACCGAGACACTGCCACTGCCTCACCTCGCCTCGCCTTTTCCTCGGTTCTCCTCCATTGAAAGTGGGTTGTTTGTCCCATCAACCACTCCATACGCGGAGCGTTTGATTTTGGTGATTCGATTGGTGGCATCGCCATTCCTAGCTCTGCCTAGATTAGAGTGCACTGGACATCGACAATGAATTTGAGATTAGTAGAAGAACCAGATAACGCCAACCTCGGTTTGGGCATAAGTGTGCTGGCTTTGTCGGTATCAATGTACGCGGGCCCTTAACACCGAACGAAGTCGTGAAACAAGTATAGGTAACTTCCATCTACAACAAGTGCCTATCGGTTTTAGCTCTTGCTCCTCATAGCTCTTCGCCCCTTTCTCCCTTCTGTCAGAATAAGAGTAGAGGCGATCAAAGTAAAAAAACACCTTCCTCACTTGTTGTCACAGTTTCCTGAAATTTAGTGTTTTCCTTACTACCATCCTCAACCCACTTAATGCGTTTGCGCCACTGCCAGAACAACACGATGTGTCCTTTTAGATGTAATCGGATGCGCGTGAATGCTACCACTTATCCAGAGCTCCTCATTGGGCCAATTAAATAAAAGTGTTTTACCACAAAGCAGATTTTCAGTTTTGGGTGCGTTGCTTTAACACTTCACTTAAAACGATCTTTGCTTCAAGTGGTAAACAAAAGTTTCCACACAGAATAAGCCCTGCAGGCAGAGATCATTTCTGCTGATTTGTTTTAGCTTAGCACTATAAAACACACACCGGCTGGGGAGATTAGTGCACGCTTTAAGGGGAAACCTAACAGCCTAAAAAATAAAAGCCCAAATTCCAGGCTGTCTACCGCAATAAAACGATAATTGCTTCAAGTACACCTTTTAGGGCAACAGAAATATCGTTTACTGGTTTGGCGGGGTAACCTTTCTGTTAATAGGCAACCACCCACCTACGCATTCCGAAAGTCCTACGCAGAATCGCGTGATCTTATGACGAGTGCTATGCCTCCGTCTACCTGCCATGAAGTACAAACTATGCTACAAAACAGGTAATTAGTGTTCAAATAAAGCACATCAGTTAATTTCAGCCAAGTTGACCTTTTCTCACTAACCTATGCTAGTAGCTCCCATGGGGAGGGGTGGATTGAAGGTAGGAGGAGATGTGGTGGCGGCAGTGGAGGTAAAGGTCCCTCCACCTCCTAATACAGGCAAATTGTTCCTAACTCCCGCCACCAGACACTCGCCAATGGGCAGGGGTAGGAGGCAGTCGGCAGTGGTAAGGTAGATCACCACTCGACGCACGAATTCACCCTCCACACTACCGTCCTCCATCGATATCCGTCTGCCCCGAACTGGAGTCGGGGTGGCTGCGGTGGAATCTGCGTCACTCACACCCTCACCAACAGCTAAGTGACTGAAAAGGCGAGCGTAGCACGGATCGAGGCTGCAGAGACGTTGGGCAATGAGGTTGGGGACGGGTGGAAGGACTGATGGTGGATGCGACTCCCGTGCGATTGATGGAGAGCCCGGATAAGTAGGTCGGACGAGATCTAAAGTAGAGAGGGAAGGAGAACCTGATAACTAGCTCTAAATAGTCACTTGTAAGCTGCAGTCATACTCGAACGCCCTTAATTTTAATTTGGTGACATAAATGAAAGGGAGTGCTCTTTTCACCACTTTTGTGCAGCGCTTTTTGCTTGACTATCTAGTAGGCAGAAAAGGTGCGATGTCTCCAATTACCGCGGTTTTAGATTAGGAACCTTTAATATTGCAGCTCAAAGTCAGCGAAGAGTTGAAATGGCGTGAGATTTAGCTAATAAGCCTTCCATTCTAGCGTACAAACCTAATCCTAAAAATGAGCTGAGCCTTGACTGAGGCTGAGAGTATTGTGTTAGAAGAAGCCCTCCAAATTACGGATGAAATAGCGCCAAGGTTTAATGCAGTCACCATATAGATAGCACTGCAGCCTTCAACACAGGCTGGCAGGAAAAAAAAATTTAATGACTGGATGGAGCCTACTGCATGAGGGAAGAAGATGAGCGCCCGAGGAGAAAAGTGTCATTCGGAGCCGGAGTGAATTCCATTTGGCTGATTACAGCAGGTGTATCAACACTGAGAAATTTGACATAACGAAAGAGGAGGTCCACAATTAGGCAGGCGGGATTGATTTTAATGGATGGAAAAAAAAACAGTTTCTTGCATAAAGCCTGAAATAAATGTCTGTTCGTCACAGACCTCAAGAAACATTGCAACATTGTTGAGATTTAGAAGAGATGCAAATCATTCGGCGATTTCAACTCCAATTATCATTCCATTAGCTTTTCATCACCACTACAAGTCCTCCGAACCCCCTGTACACATGTGCTAACCCTTCATCTAGGGGTGGCGTAGGCGTTGTGCTGGTGGCGCTCTCGGCAAACCCACTTCAAAGGGACAAAGACACAAATGTCTCATAGTAGACCCTTTACTAAAACACGGAAGAAAGAAAGCATTTGCTGTGGACAGATAAAACAGCACTCGCAATGGAATAGAAGAAGAAATTGTTTCGAATCCCAAAAAAAAGAACACTCCACCCATGATCACAAAATACGGATATAGAAACAGTAGTTCATAGGTGTATTCTGCGTACTCCCTACGGAGATTAATCCAGATAAGGATGTGAATAGCAGCAAAACTGCAGCACAATGACAGAGACGAATGAAAACATTTGATTTGGGTCATACGTTTTCCTGAAAAAAAACTTCTCCTTTGGACAAACGTTATCACGAATGTAATCGGCATTAAAAACACATTCCCTATAACACTAATTGTAAGGACGACTTCTTCTAATGACATTCGTTTGACAGAGGAGGCAAGGTTAGGAAATTCCATCCCATCCCGATAGATACATTATTAATTTGATAAGAAGCATTCTTACCATCATGCAAACCAGTTTCACTACTTCCTTTTCTACTTCGTGGTTAAATCAGTGCAATTTCGATAGTGATCACAAAAACAGTCGAGAGGGAGGCTCCAAACGAGACGGTGGTTATGCAGTGCAATGGCATTACTTTCGATTGCGCGTTCGACTACGCAATTCGAACTCAGTGCTGATGACATAGTGTCCGGATATGTTGCCCAAGCTACCAGCTTCTCAGAACTTTCTTTAGGCATGTAACAATTTTCAGATTTCTTCTAGGGGATAACTGGAATATAATGAAGAGTAAAATAGTCAAAAAGTTCCCAAATCTAAGCCTTTCAGTTGAATCAAGTCGTTCAGATAGTGAAACACTTTGGGGAACATTCGACCCATTTAATCAAGCAAATTAATCGCCTTCGAGCCTCAACAATAAGAAAGGCTGAATGAAATCAGTTTTAATTACGGATTGAACAGCACGGTCTCTTTCGGTCTCAAGCGATTCAGCTCCCGTAATAAAATCATGAAGCTCGCTACTGGCCTTCGAAAACCTGCTCCGAGGCTGGTACGTCTTATAATATCTTCGGAGATAATCTGGAATCTACAGAAGGCACGTTCGTTCTACAGGTTCGGCTGTAAAAGCTCTTTGGGATTCCATCGACCTCCACCATCCGAATAACAATCATGGCATCAACCCTTTCGATGCATACTTTCCCTCATTAATCGTTGCCGTGTTTCCCATTCTTGACATAATGAGCAAACCTTTGTTTCAAAACTGAGTGTTGCATATTTATTTAAAAAACTACACTCATCTCAACAGATGGTGACATGAACACATCGCATGTACAATCAAAAATCATAATTTAGCCTTGGGCTCACCGAAAATAGCTCCGACTCAAAGGAAAATGGAATAGCTAGAACGAAATTGATGTAGTAAATCAATAAATTCCATCAGATGAACTAGTAGGGAAGAAGTCGGAGGTTAAGCGATTGAGAGTTAAAAAACAAAGGCCAGCCAAGCACACAAACATTGCACAGAATGCAGGCAGAAGCTAATCAATCAATTACACCTAATCACTCACCAGAAGAGAGAGGTGAAAGTGGTGGTAGAGTGGAAGAACTGGACCTCCGGTGGCGAGATGCAGAGTGTTGCTGTTGTTGTTGCTGCCGCGAAGGAAGAGTTGGGATGAGGCCAGAGACGGGGACGAGGAAGAAGCGGAAAGCGGCGGCGACGGCCTCGGAGCGTGCGCCTGCCACTTCCACGAAGGCTCGAAGGACAGAGTTGAGAAGGGCATCACCGCCTACCACACAGAAACGGATCTCTCGTCCTCCACCCTCCACGTGGCGCATCTGTACCCATGACACCAGGCCACTAAGCACTTGTCGCACCTCCTGGAAGGACGACACCCGCGCCAACTTTGTGCAACCTGCCTGTGTCAGCGCCGATGCTGCAGCCTAGGTTAATGCCGAAAAGAGATCAGTTGCTATTAGGTCGGGATTTCGAGAGGGTTTCAAGTTGACGAGACTTCCGACTACGATGTCAGGCCAGAGGAAAGAGCAGATGAGCCAGGAATACCCACCGATGTACACTCGTATGAGGTTCTGATTAAAAGTATCCAGACGGTTAAAAAAACAAACGCATTTTTCTCAAATGAAATAAGATCCCATCTCTAAGTAATAAAACAGCCATTGTCACTCATTTATGCTCTATGTTTCAAAGTGTTGTTGTCTTACAGTGAAAGAAGACTGACAAACCTTATTTGCTAGAATGTCATTAAATAAACAATCCATCGCCCATTATTTTCCACCATAAAGCCCTATTTAACAATAAAATTCCCAGACACTTCTGAATAACCAGTTCAAACAAATTAGTAACTCTTAAATGATGCGGATGAGACTTGCTATCAAAAAGGGTTCCGCGGCAATGCACTATTATGAACTACTTGTTCATGCTGCTGCAGCACAGCGTAGAGATTTCCGCAAGTTCCGTAATTTTTGAGTGGCCACTTTAATCTACTGAACAAATGGAGCACAAACAAGAACTAACTTTTGATTTATGACAACTGAAAGCCATCACAATAAAAGCTAGCGATTTTCCCCGGTATCCCTGACATGAACGCCACACGAATTAAAAGACCCACATAACCAGCGTTGCCGCAGAGTAAATGCTGGGAAACAATGCCAACTTCAAGGGGGAACTACGGAACTGGTTGCCAATCGGTCAATGAAATCAGTAAAGTCATCTACAAAACAGAAACCACTGAAGGCAAAACAACTTACTTCTGACAAATGTTTGAAAGAAGCCTAATTCTAGTTTGCTACACGTGCTCACGAAACATTCATTTAACCATCTATCATTTAGCCGGCTTTCTCCAAAACTCTACCATGGCAACTTAAATCCCATCAGTGTCGTTTATCAAAACATAATCGTTCGAAACAGCCGCATGAGTAAAGTGAAAGGAGATTTAGCAAAATTGTTTGTTCACCAGTGCTGAAGATGGATGATGTGAATTCAGAAAGACAAATGAGTTAAAGGCTAACGGTGGGATTAACTGCAAGCGATTACAGGTTCAGTGGAGGGCGATATGACAAACCACTCGTGCATTATAAATGTGTTCTGGCACTTACACGCGAGTTTGCCACGCACAAAACAGAAAACGAGTTGATGTCGCCAGGCCAAACCAGGTGCATAAGCCAATTATTTAACCACCAACCCTGTGCCAACTTTGCTACCTACGGGCGCTTTACAACTCAATGTTTTTAGCCACTTTTGTTGAAAAAATGGGGTGAGGGAGCAAGTACTACTTACAAAGTTCATTTGATCAGTAGTATGCATTGAAAACAACTAACAGTAAACGGTAACTATTAAGAAAAATAGGCCAATTTAGCTCTTTTTCGGTATGTAAAAGCCTCTAGCATAATTTACAATGCAATTTTGGCCACTGAATCATTTCAGCTTTCAAAATATTTACAGGATCTAGGTGTTGCAAATGAATTTAGGGCTTGCTGTCACCCGCTAATGTATTATTCCATTAGCTGCTTCCCAGTCTATGACAAATCCTCGTGTATTTTGCGCATTTAAATCATACCGATACCCATAAAAGGCATTAGTTTACCGACTGAAATCCGCTCTCAAAGTGCCCTGATTATGGGCAAAATGAAAAATGATTATGGTCGGGTCAATTTGATAGAGAAAAAGAGGAGGCAGTAAAATTAGAGTATCTGATTATCCAGGATGCAACCGATTCAAATGAGAAGCTACGTAGTGGAAGAAAGTCGATTCAGCATCTCTAAGCTGGCGCGCAATAACCGCTCTGAATAGCTTTGACTAGCATTTTGTAAAAGAAATTACTCCTTTACCAAGGAGGACAGAAGTTCACACATTCTCAAAAGCCGCCTTCAGCACTCACCAGATCTCAAATTTTAGGACAGAATAAAAAGCAAAGCGATTCGGTTGATTGGACAGGTAATTTCAATTTCATTTTGTAGATACTTGCCGCCCAGAAAGCAAAACGAAATGAGGCATATCCGTAGTGCTAGCTTAGCTAAAGCCAAACCAACTGTTAAAAAGCGTACACTTTCCAATGCTCCGAAATAAGCCAAGGGAGTTCTTTTTGCAGACAAGAGTGGGATTCAAACAAACTTGAGAAAAAAAGGACATGCATCACTAGGATGGTGAAATGGCGGCGTTTGCAATGAAGAAGGCCCAGAACTTAGAGCTACCTTACAGAGCTGACGCGATATCTGAGGGCATTGGGTATGTACGATAGTAGGGGCACAGAAGCTTTAATTGTGAAAGGAAAGAGCTTATGCTCAGGCTCACCCTTCCTCCAGGTTCCAAGATGTTGACGACAAATTGAACATCGGCCAGGGACTCAGGAAAGGTGGCACCCTCGGGGTGCACCAACGACCCGGAGGACTCGTCTTCTGTTCTCCACTGAAATATCAAAGAGGAAATCAGTGCTTCTCTTGACATCAAATTCGAAAGTAGTGCTGAGGAGAAGAGAATTTGAATGTGACAATTTGATTAGACAAATTTATCAAGGAAAGTTGCCTTGTTGGCAAGTTCAACGCAGAGACGAGATTTTTCAAGCCGAGTTAGAAAGATTTATAGGAGCTATTCTTACAATATGATTTCGGTGACCTAAATAGCGTTTGAGGACAGAAGGTAGAAAAACATTGTATTCCTAGAAACGAAGAACACGTGAGAGGAGCATTTAAAGGATTTAATCTACTCTCACTGCACATTGCTCAGATTGGCCGCAAAAAAGAAGAGAAGAAGGCGTTTTCCTTAATTTTGACCAAACTCAACTCTCATTTTGACAGAAGGGAGGAAGGGGAAACGATGGGAGCAAGAAGCTAAACTTTGATAAGTACATGCCATAGACGAAAGAAGATTTTATGCTCAACAAATATTTTCCATTTCGAATCAAAACCTACCTTAAGCTGCCTACCTTAGCATGTAAGTAAATGATTGTAGCCATTAGCGCTTGCATTTTGAGTGAAAAGTAAGGACTGCTACTCTTATTAGTGTTCACAGATTTAACCATTCTCATTTCACGACTTTATTTAGTACTGATGGTCCGCCCGTATGGATATCGACAAAGCCAGCACACTTATGCCCAAACCGAGGTTGGCGTTATCTGGTTCTTCTACTAATCTCAAATTCATTGTCGATGTCCAGTGCACTCTAATCTAGGCAGAGCTAGGAATGGCGATGCCACCAATCGAATCACCAAAATCAAACGCTCCGCGTATGGAGTGGTTGATGGGACAAACAACCCACTTTCAATGGAGGAGAACCGAGGAAAAGGCGAGGCGAGGTGAGGCAGTGGCAGTGTCTCGGTTTCAGTGGTACAGCCCATCTCTGTGTTCGCATCAGTCCGTTAAAAAGTTGCATCATGTTGTGTCGCAAGTTGATAGCGTGGAAGTGAAGCGGGCAAAAAGAAGTGGGTCACGTGATGGTGTTGATTGAAAGCTGCAGCTGACAGTGGGACGGTTTGTTTGGCCTGTGAATCCTGTTGCACAGCATTGTGATTTGTGCGGTGAATGTGTACACGCATATTACCGCTAGCAGAACATGCGTTGTCCAAGTCGGCATAAAAGTGCTGACACGATGAGTGGTGGTGTTGGTGGTGGTGGTGGTGGTAGTGCTGGCGCTGTTGCTGCAGCAGCTACCGTTGGTGCAGGAGTGGGGAGAGGAAATGTCACCGGTAATGGCGAGAGATTGCAACTTAAGGGAGACTGTGAAGCAGTCGACTAAGAAGGAGGAGGAGAGGATGGCAGACATCGTTGAGACGGGAGAGGTGAATGAAGGAGCAGAGGTAGGGAAGTACACACACATACACACACACACACACACACACACACACACACACAAACACGCATGTATAGACAAAGGAACTAGCATTGAGCGTTAGGCGCACCTCCGTCTTCTGAAGGTCTCATAGGCCACCATTGTGCATTGACGTGTGGAAAGTGCTAGTGGTATTGAGTGGGAAATCGGAAAGGATGGTAGTGGTCATCACCATTGAAGTAGTGGGGAAATGAACGCTACAACGTGGAGTTGACTGCGCAATGCTGAAGGTGTAAGACGGAAATGGTTGTTGATGTCCTAATTGACACTGATCAATGGAACATTGAATAGGAAAGGCACATGGATGGTTTCGCAATGACTGGAAGGGCACTTGCTATCCATCCACTTTTCTTCCTCTGAAAATAATTATAAGCAACGATGTGCATTTCCACTACTAACTTTCTAGGTGCATTCGAACTGCGAGGATTTGATTTTTGTGAATGGAATAGTTCAGTAGAAAGGTCCCAAGTCGAATTAGGGCGACGGTGTCTTGCGTCGACGCTTGGAGTTAAGATGATGAAAAGCAATCTTGAGAAGACATAATGCATACCTTGGAGATAGAAGCGAGGGTATCAAGCTCATTGGAAATTCAATTCTGCTCAACGATTTACTATAACGTATCCATTACTAGTAATAGTGGAAAAGAGGCAGAATTTGCACACTTAAATGGATGCTTATCCTAATTATGTACAGATCGGATGTATTCAAGCGCAACTGCCTTGCTTTTTTGCGTCGCTCCACACTCGCCAAGGCACGCTCAGTGAAACGCAGGATCAGTATTTAACTCACCTTAATGCAACCGAATGTGAAGTGAGTTTTATTGCATTAACACAAACAAAAGTATGAGCACCTTGCACGCATGCTAGAGAGCACTAAAATCCATCTTTTATAGTCTGTTTAAATCCAACGTAAGTACGGCTTTTTGTTTACATAGTAGAGTGCTGACTGTATCGTTTTTTAATCGTATTTTCTAACACCAGGGCAACACATGCCACCCTGTGTGTGTTTATAGGCTTCACTACAGCAAGATTTGCACAGATTTTACAGTTTTATTTTTGAAATGCATCAAAGGAGGCTACGATTCCGTTCACCTCAGTCTACATTCTTCATTAGCGATCACCGAAATCAAACCTACATGTTAGGAAAAAAGCTTCGCCGAATGGAAGGTGGATTCAAATCACAGCACGGAGTTCGTACAAAGGAGAGTACTATCTCAAAACACTGCAGTGGAAGAAGTAGCAAAATCTTCTCGATACTTTTGTGTATCTCTCTTAGAGTTCAATATGACTTTTGCAACCTCAATGCGGCTAAAATTCGCCAACTTCTCCTTGGGCCACACACGCTCGAGACAGCACGAAAACCCATCCGTCATCCTCTTTTTCCGCTCATCACAACTGTCGCAGTGCTGCATAAAATAAGTGTCCGTATTTTTTTTGAAATAAACGACGCCACGACATGTACGCGTGCGTTTTTAAATTTCAAATGAATGATTATCAATGCCTTCCGATGACAGACGACCTCGTCCTTAATATCGTAAACACACAATCTTTCCAAACTCTCACCCTAAAAACCAGTAAAATTTAGCATTTCAAATCACTGAAGCAGGAACAATAAACTCACATATTCAAGAGGTTCAACGTCATTTGCTGTCGGGAGGTTGTCATTAGCCGCGTTTTTCGCATAGCTCCTCTCCCCACCCTCAGAGTGTCCGTTAAGGAAGGGAGGTGCCTTGGAAGATACTGGAGTAGCTGTAGGTGTACCAACAGCCGCCATTGGAGGTGACGACGTAACCTGACGCCGTTTGGCGGTGGGCACGGTGCGCCGTGTTTTGATTGGCCCGAAACGAGGAGGAAATTTGACGCCAACGCGACCCCCACTGGTGGTGGTCGTTGTCTGGCGCCGCAACTCCACCTCTGTAATCGTGGAAGACTCATTGAATGGGTCTGTAGGTGCTGCAGCTGGTGGTGGTCTAGAACGCATTGGATCCGATGTCAGCAGTGCCTCCTTCTGCAACCGACGTAAAAGACGAGCTCCAGCGTCCTTTAACAAAGAAAATGTCTTTAATATTTCCACAGTAAAAATAGCTCTGCATCTGCAAAAGCTATGAAAATGACGCTAAACATTGACGTTTTAAGTGAATGTGAAGAAGTTAGTGGCAAGGTGTGCATGGAAAAAAAGTTGAAGAGAAGTGCTTCAGTTTAATGACCTTCAGGAAATGGAATTCTGACAACATTGCTACTGACGTGCAAAGCAGGTAAAAAATAGACAACCTAGAGTGAAAAAAGGCTAAAGATGGACTTTTAAGAATCTCAAAGCCAAGCAACAGCCTCTTTTAAGGAGGCGAATGAGACAATCTGACAACTATTGGAGAGCAAAGTTCATTCGTATTTACCGACACATAACTTAAACTGTCAGAAAGTAACTACTTGGCATTATTAAGGCGATCGAAAAGTTGATTAGGAGATATCACTTGCAAAAGGTCATCATTGAATGAGTAAATAGAAAAGAGGACTTTTGGCTGCGAATTACGAATAAAGAAACAGGGTGGTTAATGATACAAACTTGATAAAACTAAATTACTTCAAGGGTTAGAACACTACCAGTGTCTCAGTAAGGAAATAAACAACCTACAATGAAAAATGGGAAACAAGAGAAAGTTGGATGGAGCAGCTCGAATCTACAATCACCTCTAGATATGGAACCATTGAAACCAATCTTGAAGGCATTCTCGAGCATTCATCGTCGCCGTTGTGAAGGATGCATAAATGCTTGAGTTGGTGATGATAAAACGAGTTGAATTTACCAAGCATAAACACTTAGTGGAAATAAACACCTCCTGATTAGTACTTGTGTACATCAGGCTAAGAAGATATTCTTACAACACAAAAATGTTGGGAGCATCAATCTAGTGCGGAGAGATCAACTCGTTCCAAAAGTGACGCCGAAAAATCACTGACGAATCAGCATCACCCAGATGCCGAAGATGAAAGATACAACAACTGATAAACCAACAACAGCAAAAGTATTGTGTCACTTCAGTCACATGTGGCATTTTGACGTTAGCATCACCAGACAACTGTTTATGAGGTGCCAACGCGTCCATAAGATTAAGGTGATCCAGACCGGCAAACCGAGAAGCAACAATGTGGAGCAGGTCATTAGTGTCATCCCCCAGCCTTGGCTTACAAGAAGTGAGCCATATTAACAGAGAATACGGAGCTACTGTCCAGCCGCTGGTAAAAAAACGTTGGGGATGAATAATTCTTATGGTAATTCCTGGTAATGACAAGTGATTTCTGCCTCTTTATTTGAGATTTCATAAACCATTTTGACAGCGGTCGTTTGATGAGGTTAATTAGAGCTTTCAATTACAACGTGGCAGTAAGTAAACATATTGGAAGTACCCAGCTTCTGCCTATCGAATCACATTAAGGCGAACTAAAAAAAGAGAGAGTAAGAAACGCTAATCAAGGCATCACATCCTTGATAAACCAAGTTTAAAAAAGAGAGTGAGGTTTTAACGGCACAGCATTGACATCTACGCAGAATGAAAACCATCAGGTTCTGGTAGGATTTAAAGGTAAGTGAGACGATTAGTCTATTTATAAAATAAGCTTCCGGTGATGTTGGATGGCAAAATGATCTTACTGCTCAAAAACAACACTAAGCAAGACCTCCATAAGGGTAAGACAATTAGGGGGCTAGCGATGCATCTATGCACAACATCAAGTAACCAAAACGCTAGATTAGCTAGTCGCCAGATCAAAACCTATCAACGCAACTAAGATGCATAAAAGCGGAGTAGAGGGCGATGGGAAGCAGCTAGCTAGCTAGTGATGACCAAGCGAGACAGGGGACAACAGAAAGCAGGCCTATGCGCGTATGAACACCCACGCAGTCTGGCCCAGAAGAACAAAGATGGAAGATAAGGGAGGACGATGGAGAGCACGCGCTCATCGAGAGAAAACGCACTGGCGACGGTTATGCAATGTTGTGTAGTGTGGCTGGCAAAAATGCTGCTATCAGCCCATCTATCGCAATAAAAAGCTAAGCTTATCCAATTTTTCCTAAGTGAAGGAATTGCCTTCTGGACCAACCTTTTCAAGCACCTTTCTAGAAAGGTTCTCTTCAAGACACCTGGAACCGGGGAGGGGAGGGGGAGGAATGCCCAAGCAAGGCTGCACGTATAGCCACTGATACGAACAGGTAAAGTGTGTCTTGGAAGCGACTTTTGGAGTTGTGGCACTGCACTCAAATGAATTGCAAATTAATGCGAGGAATTGAAAACTTAAAAATCCCAGACTCGTGCACTTTCTTCTGGACTCCTTTCATGCATTAACTTTGAAAATCAAGACAAATTACTTACAACGCGCTCCCTGAACATACACGCACACCCAAACAGACTTTCAGAAGAGAGGAGCACTGACACAAAGCCTTCAGTTCAAAAACCGCGGTCAGTCCTGACCAAAAATACACTAAAAGTGATCAAAGAATTGGTGGTTCATTAAATGCATTTCCTCTGACTGGCAAAGCAACATTTTGTGTGTCGCCTCGTTTTGAGGAGACGAAAAGACTCAGAACGTGCGAAAAGGGATCGTATTTGGGAGAAAATGAAATAACTTCAAAGGATAGAAATCTTGCTTTCGTATAAACGAACAGCTAGTAAGGTTATGCAAGAATAACATACCAAACATTGTTTCAAATATGGTAGTTTAATGTGAGGACAAAAAGGAAACTCTAAGTAAATGCAAAATGAAAGATAGCACCATAGTACCAATTATGGGTACGAGGTTTGAAACACGAATTGACTGAAGGTAGAGCGAAGAGAGGAAAATAGAACAGATGAGAGAACTCACTAGACTAAGGGTCTCCTCAGAGCTACCAGTGTGGCCAAAAAAGGGTCGGATAGAGGGTCGAGGAACACTCTGGAGGGAGCCCGATTCGGCCGTGCCCCCAGTGTCCAGATCCGAGTCTTCGTCCACATCACTCACCGCCTCTATTTTATCGATCTCCTCCCAGAGGTGCAATGTCGTGCCTGTATCGATCTCCTGAACCAGGGAATCAAATCAAAGGATATGGAGGGATAAGGAATTCAAACGAAACGCTTGGACAGCATTCGAAATTGTCATTAAAGGCTAAAATTAACTAAGTAAAAGGAGAAACACAGCTCCAAGCCCTACTTTGATAATGGCATCGCTTCACTCAACCTTCCATTCTCCAGCCAAGTTTTGAATAGATCTTGAGAGCGTCAATGCTCCACGTTGTTATACGGCGTTATCATTTTAATAATGAGGATTAAACGATTCAGTAATTAATACACCTGAATGAACAAGCACAGATAAGATCATCACCTTAACAGACACGCATGACGAGCTAATTGCTTATTCAAATTGTTAATAAAAGCCTCGCACAAATATGTTTGAATTCAAAAGATATGGACATAATTAAAATATTGGGTGCCTTCTTTTCCGGAGAAAGCATTCAAAGCAAGAAAAGGGACCTTAATTATATCATCAGAAAGGAGAGGACCAAAACAAAACGCTATCTCATCAAGCGCAAACAATTCCTAGAAGGAAGATTGAAATCTCCCGAAAGTGGTGAATGCTTGCCAATTGAATAGACAAAGTACTAGTGCTTTTTGAAGAAAAAAATAAGCAGTGAGGTTGAGATTAATCAGTCAGTCGGGGGCTCAGCCTGAGTGAAACGCCCCAAAAAAGGCTCTACTTTACTCCGTTTGGACAAAATTAAGCACTTCTAAGTAGTGGGAGTGAATTAATTGACACAATTATTTTTTGGATGAAACAAAAATCTATTCGAAAATGTTAAAAACAGATCTCAAGAATGCTATTACAGCCCACACACACATAGCCTCTTCCGGTTGAATTTACCACCACTCAAAGTGATGCGCCTAGGAATTAAGGGACCAAACCAATGTCGGATTCGTCTTTTTCCTCTCCGAAAGGTCAGACACCTTAAGTGACAATGCTTTTGGCAAATGGCATTTAATCGCGCCTTTGTTCCACTAGAGCACATTCGAACAATAGGAAATTGGGAGTTTAGATTCCACCAGTCTCAGATGAGGATCAGTCCGGCTACACTACTAGGTGATCGTCACTGTGTTTGCAACCTCCACCAAGAACTCCTCTTAAGAGCTGGTGATTCTGATGCAAGGGTCCACTAATCCAGTAGATGAAAGGTAAACCACGTTCTCAGACTCAGTAGCATCCACAAAATACAAGTGGCTGTTACTAAGGGAAGGTGCAAACTAGTGGATTCAAGAAGTTGCACGGGCAGCATTTGCGTTTCGCGACACTTTTTTAAAAATGAAGTGGCTAACGGGATCGAGATACAAAAACTTTCCTTTGGAGAAAACACAAGCCCTTAAGATAAATGTTGCCTGTCCGTAATTTGTTCCAGCTCCTAGCAAAGGAAACAACTGATAATCGACTGCGACCGTCCATGTAAGACACGGTGTGTATGACAAAACCAAAACTTTGTAGCACAAAGAGCCCTCCGACTAGCATAAGCAAGAGAACTTAGCAGTGGAAATCTTAGCGGCGAAGCCTTGTAGACGTGATAATTAGTTTGCCTAACATCTACTCCATGGCAATTGGATACTATGGATTTCAAATGTGGGTATGGAGGGGTGTATGCCTCACCTCGATTCCCAGGTGAACACTCACCTTAAAGTCTCGAAATATAAAACAGTAATCAAAACACAATTAAAATCCACAACCATATTAGCGTCACAATGGTGTGATGACTTGGCTCACCCCTCTTACTACTAACTTTTGTGTATAAACGAGTTTTTAGTATCAGACGGATATAAATTACTCTTAAATAAACACCCTGAGATTGCGTTTAAAAGCCACTAGGGATAGCGCGACTTAAAAATACCAAATCATTAAAATCCAAACGCATATATTGAGCTTCCAGCCATGATTACGCGAAAGCGAAACCCCGAAGTTCTTTAACACAAGCCAAGCGTCACATACATGTGACGCATTTTCCAAACTTATTTCACAACCACCAGATGTGCCAAGTCTTCCTATGCAGATTGAGTTCGATACAACACTGTGAATAAAGAATTGTCTCGGTGCCCACAATGTCAAACATCTAAGTATCAGTTAAATCGGTAAGATAGCAACTTGAAGCCATGGTAGTTGATTTTCCTCTGAAATGCCGATAGTAAACGTAGTAACCTACGTAACAGAAGCACAAGAGTGAATTTGAGGATTATGTCTATTACCGCATTACCAGAGAGCTAACTCGTACGGGTTATGCGAATGGGAGTTAACTGCTGCATGTAGCACCAACCACCGCGGCTAGTGGAGACAACTCAATTACGTCAAGAAAGGAGTATGCTAATGCCAGGCAAAAGGCGAAACCACTTTTACCAGCCACTACGCGCTTGGGTTGTCAAGAGGCAGCTGCCCCTTGGACTAAATCAAACACAACCGCTGAATTGCGCAATTCAGCTCTCCTTTCGAAGACAAGAAACAGGACCAAAGGGGTCCGATTCCAGCAGCAGAAAGAACGTGTTAGGATTAGCAGCAGCAAAAAGTATTGGCGTGAAGAATTCAGTTTTACCGAATGTGCTACAAAGAATCAGTGCATACTACAACAAAACCTCGGAGTGGATAGTCACTCAGCGTGATTCATGTGAAGCCATTTCCGAGAGGAGGTGAGACATGCTTGAGGGAGGAGACACAAAGTGGAATGGCGCACGGTTAACCACACTACAATCTCCTAAAGTCAGCTATTGAGTCTAATCTCAACCTAAGAGTGCGCGATGTCAAGGACTGGTGGTAATTTGGAAGGAGACTCACCTCGTTGGGGTCAGCCAGTTTGAGTCGCTTGAGGAGGCTAACAACTTTTTGCTTGATTTGCTGCAAAAAAGAGAGGAAGGAATGGTTATTAGCGAGGCATGCACTTAAAAAGTTCAAAATGCGCGGAAAATGCCGACAGGGAAAAAGGGGAATTTTCGGCGTCTGGACAAATGCAAATGTCTCGGCATTCCTTTAGAATGGAAAAACGTTCCAATAAGCGCGCAAAATGAACTAAACTCTATTTTTTTTAAATCAGATCGACTATTTACGACTTGAATCAAGATAGAGTGAAAAGCAGGCCGATAAGATTATCCAGGCTGCCGAAAAAGGCTGCATGGAAATGCCACTAATGACTTTCGACTCTTCAGCACGCCCCAATTTAAGGTTTGGAACGCCTGCTGCAGCGATTATAATAACATTACCGCTTCCTACTCCAAAGCACAAAGTAACTCATATGGAATTCGGAAATGTACCTAAGAGTAACAGAGCCTCCACCAGCTGTATTCAAAGATACAATATAGAGGATACGGAAGAACGGTTTTGCACAGCGCAGTAGAAAAATACGAAATTGGCAAATTATAAAGCTGACGCGAAGAAAATGCAAAACTGTTTTGAGTGCAGCAGAGACTTCGACCGAAAGTATTTGAGCAAAAGGAGTTGGTGCTATTGTTAGAACGGGCCCTGAACAACACACCAGGCAGAATAGTGGGTTCCTGTGGCACTGCTATGCACATGGCAAACAAAGACGTCGCATGTAACTCAAACAAATGAGTCAATCTGTTTGAGTACCACAGCTACAACCGAGGTGTTATGTGCTTGAATTTAACAATGAATTAGAAGTTTTACATTAATTAGAAAGGTGCTACAGTTGAAATGATGGTGAGAAATGTAGGAGTAGAATGAGGGAGAGAAAAAAAAAATGTGCGCATTGACGTTGTCGTCGTGGCAGCAGTGTTTACGGAAGATAAAGAAACCGATTTCATGCTAACTTTATAAAAAAATATGGGAAGTGGTGCATGAACTTATCCCATCCAAATGCCCGATTTGTGAGTTTTTATCCCAACAACCAAATGCTCCGGTGAGAGGTTTTAAATAATGGCAGGCGCTGCCATAGTTCACCGATGTTTCAGAATGCCGAGCACTGCTGAAGAGAAAAAATAACGAACCTTGAGACAGCACCGCAATCGGACGGTACGGCAAAAAGAAACAGTGATAGGGCATCACGTGCTGAACCGCAAACAAATGGATCCACACACTCGCATTCTGCACTCCACGCCCTCTTCTCTTTTTTCCCAAAGCGGGTTGTAAGGAGACAAGGGGCAGAGGTGAACTTGCGGAAGCAAAGGACGAATTCCCAAATAGTCGCGTACATTAGCTAAGGAGAACAAATGTCTCCTATGTTTCAACCGGATAAGGAGGCAGTTCAGTAATTTGCGATAGATGGTTAAAAGAAGGCGAAAACAATTTCCTCACAACGATCTAAACCAAAAGTTTGTTTGATTTCCTTTGTTAAGAAATTATAGTGAAACGCGGGGGCAAAATTACACTGCACACAAAACGCAGATTTTAGAGTCACAAATGGGAGTTTGCCTAACGAAACCGCAATTATCCACAAATTTAGGAGTGTGGAAGGAAGGACAGCAAATTCACAAAATGCCAAAACCCACTTCAACCTAAATTTCCCTCTGGCGTTCTAGAGCATCGGAATGCAGACGCACACACACATGGGAAGATTCATTAGATATTCACGGACGCAAAAGTCCTGAGGGCAACCTTTTCCAGATCGCCGATAAATTAGCCGTTGTCATTATTATAGTCTGACGAAGGGGAGAAAAGCGGTGGAGGGAGGACAAGGAAATGGAGAAAAAGAAGAAAATGAAAAGTATTAATACGAAGCACTGAGGCGGGAATGCAGGGTAAAGAAAGGGGGTAGTAAAAACGCACTCTTTGTCCTTCCTCGCAAATAAACGAGGATTTAGAGGTTACCTAACTTCCAATCTCTATTGGCGTGTTTTTTAGGCAAACAAAAAGTGCGTTTTTAGGAACACAAACAGGTCATATGAGTAGACTAGATGAAACGGCTACAATGATCGCAACCTTGCTTGATGCGAGGGGGTGAGAAATTTGAAGTCCAGTACTAAGTCAACGCAAGACGAAAAGTACCCAGGGGACTGATTCCAAATGGCAGAGAAAAAAGTCAAAGGGGACACCGAAAGACTCCATACCAATGGAACAGCCACACAGACGGCAATAGCGCCTCCTACGAGAAAACAGGAGATTCAGCAGAGGCAGTATGGAGTATCAACACCAGTTTATCACAGCAGCGTCAAAGTCGGATGCAAAAAGGGATGGTAGATTAATCAGAGTGCACAAACAGGTTCTACGCGAATTAAACACTACCGCTAATTGCAATTCTGCCTGGCGCAAAGATACTTGAGACCTAAAACACTGGTCCGAACTAGTTATAAATGGGGATAATATGTGGAATCGCCAGTAAGTCAAAGCGCCTACCCCAACAGACATGGACTTGAGGACCTTCTTCTGTCCACCACGATCAGCAATTGCGGTAGAGGCGGAGGTGGAAGATACCCCACCAACCTGTCCACAGCGGCCAGTGTCAGCGTATTCCATGTCCACCTCCTCTTCACTGTCCGAATCCTCGTCTGCGTCGTCCGAGAAGACGTCTGCTGGCAGCAGACAGCCATCCTCCAGGCACCCGTCGGATTCCACCTCGCCTAGACAATGTGAAGTCGATCATTTAGTGACTTGGATTGGACTCCCTCAACGCCAGCACTAAGGGCTCACCACTGGTGATGAACAATTGTCGGAAGTGATATGTTAGAGCCATATAATCAGTTCTCTAAGACTTATAGTATGCAACACTTCATCTGTGGAAGCATCGACTACTTTCCTTAATTGAAGCTGTGCTATTCGCTATATTTTTCGCCTAACCAACTTTGACATCGAATCACACGTATGGTGCAAAAGTAGGTTTCAAAACGCCTTCATTTCTGTTGTTCGGTCTACCTAGAAAAGAACAATCATTCCGAGTTCAAAGAAGTTTGATTGAAGAGAGAGCTGTTTGCTCGCTATTTGAACAAGGCAGTGATGCAGGTGAAGGCTTGACAAAGACGTTGATGGGGCGCTAGCTTTTGTGGAAAAAAGCAAAAGCCTCTTTTTGCAAAGGCGGATCTTGTGGCACGTTACCCTTCACGCTCCCCTCGGCTATTGTTTACTCGGGTCTTGGATTATCATTTACCCCAAATCAACGAATTACCCTGCTTTGATCTAGAACACGAGAAACCCTCGCTCGTTTTGTTAGTCTTCGCACTTGTCTTTTTTTAACATTGGCGCAGAATTAATTAGCTCGCTCCACACTGAAGGTCCTTGACTAGCCTAAAAGTCACATTTAGCACAACTAGAGTCATTTCACTCAATATTCCTCCAAAGGCATCATTCTAAAAGCAGCCTTTCAGATCACTTTCCTCTTCAACGTTCTATGCCTGGTCTCTTGTTGAGTAAAATAGTATTTTTTTTTCACCAGAAGAGGAGTGATTGCAAAAGCTTGAGTAGTTCAAGAGCTGTCGAAGTTGAGCTGCGATTCGACCAGAAAAAAGCGCTCTAATCACTTAAGCAGGACTCTGCAAGTCGGAGCGAACCAAGCCAAGAAGCCAATTCCAAAACAAAAGAGATTTTTGGGATTCATGCGCATATACACTAGACATGGAAAAAAAGCCACCATCTACCCATCTTTTTGTTTACAAAAAGAGTGAAAAGAACAGCGCCTTGTTCAGGTCTGGCAGCACTAGAGTGTACCCACCTAAAAACACTGCTGAAAGCGATATCCTACCAATTAATAGAATGTGATTGAAAACAAATGCCATGCATTAACTGTCAGAAGGAACAACGTTTTCCAATGACAACAGAGATCAACACTGACCCAAGCCAATGCGAGTGCGAGAGACACTCCAGGCCAATACCACGAGCATTAAAACCTTTATAAAACGAAATCCACTTTGAAATGTTAGCCATTATACGCTCAGCTGATCAACTGATGTAGAGCATACAAGGGTACAAATTATGCCAAGTAGCAGGTGACCCTCTGTCCCCCTCTCTGCCCCTTTAACTCAAGCATTGAATGCTACCAAAGACCCAGTGCGATGCACTTTCCATGTAATGAATTAAATCACTAGGTCACTTGAGCTATTGAGATTGAAATTGATGCCACAGTTTAGCTAATCCATTAATTCTCCGTCAACAAAACTTAACATATGTGATAGGTTAATGGGTTGTCGGCGAGCAAGTGTGGAACATTAGCACATACACACCCAAACGAGCGGCGATGAACGGAGCACCGGAGAAAATGAACTCGTAGATAACTGTGCGAGGCGCTTCACAACTTCTCGTGCATCATTACATTCACGAAAAGAAAAACAGCGAAATTTATGGTTGCAAGTAGAGTAACAGTGAGAAATACCCAGGTAACCAAATGGGTTTGAGTGGTTTTTTCGAGCAAAATTTAATTACAATGGAAAGCATCCTAAAACGCTTCTTCCATTGAAAGAAGCACTCTCCCAATATGGATTCTAATCTTTCCTGAAATAAACAGCGATTTGCCAGTAATTCCACAGCTCGTCAACAGAAGCAAACTAAACTAACCTACATTATCAACCTTCACTTCTTTAAATGTCGCTACCCTTTCGATATCTGCCACCCTTTCTCCCTCAATCTCAACGTTCCGATCGTCTAACAGGTCGACTTGTAAAAAGACAACTTTTCCCCGTCTAATCACTTAGCGATAGACATTCCTCCAAAAGAGGAGAAAGGGGCATCACTTCCACATCTTCGAGTTGCACCGGCGCAGCAGAGTGTATCGTGCCACAATTGCTTGCACTTCAACAACCGAATCACTCATGGGGAACAATTCCCTTTGCATTGAACCATGAAAAAAGGCAAGCAGTGTCTTCTGACAATGAAATGATGCATATCAACAAACAATCTAGAGCACACAGTTTATCTTTCCACTGTACATGACAGGATTACAGCAGAATTAACAAACTGACAGTCTCCGACGTCCGTTCTCTACAATTAATGCATGTGACACGCGGATGGCACAAATTCACTCGGTGGCCTCCCCCACGACCTCGCCTCCACAACACCTGATGCTAGTGTAAAGAGGTCGTCTCATTACTCACCTTAGACATCAACAAAAGTTCTTTTCGACACTTATTCTAAATTACTTTGGCGTATCAGCATTGAAGACACGTAATTATCTACCCTGATGAAGGATGATCTCCGCGATCGCAATGCGCCAACCTCTGAATGACTCACCACCGGAGACAACTTTTCATTTTATTCAGGCTATTTGCTTGTGGGCGATGCTTACCGCTGCCACATACTTCACCTCCTCTCCGCCAAATGTTGCGTAAAAATGTCACGGGAAGTTAGCATTTGGAGACTTTAAACCGAGTTGAACTGCATTCGTAAGGCCGGCAAGTTCGGTTCACATTCAGCAGCTTCAAATGACATTTTATAGCGTGCACCGAGCAACAGGAAAAAGGTGCAGAAAATGATTAAGCCGTTTCTACTTTTTCATTTTACTCATACCCTTCTGCAAACAATCGAATGTACTTTGCAGGCCTCTACAAGCTACAGCATCTAGAAGCATCGGAAACTGTAGGAACCTTTCTAGTCACATCTTTGACTTCGCCTAAAATTGGAAAGGACTTGTTCCATATGCCAACACACGATAAGGTATACCGAAAAGTGAATCTAGGCAGGATATGATACACCTTGGCTATACAAATAGTGAAAGCCGGTGTGCTGCCAAGGATTTTTAAACAATTAGAAGGTAAAATGAATTCCACAACCCGACTGAGATGGAAGGGAAGGGAGGAGGCGCGATTTTGGCAAGAAAAAAAGCAGAACTACAAGAGGATTACTTTTGCAACTCATACAAGGAAGTAATCGGTCGAGAAAAAAGCGGAGAATGAAGGCGGAGCAGATAAATCACAGAGTTCATCACTGCTTGTGAGAAAAAGGCAAGTTAGACGCATGGGGGTAACTAACCAGTCAGCCAGAAGGTCGTGCTACCGAGGCGTCAGTCTGTTAAGGGGAGATAGTGGATAATTGACAGGCAGGCAGACTAGCACGTGCTAGCGACCTTTCCTCCACCTTCAATCCAGCCGACATCTTGTGCACTACAGAATCTTTTCCGCGTGAGTGATTGCTCAAGACAAGGCAAATAGCTGCCAGCAGAACAAGAGGGCAATTTTGATTTGGACTGCAAAAGCAAGTTTTGTGCGTTCATTTGAGATGAGCTTCATTACCTTTTTACGTGAATTAGGGAATGTGAAATTTAAGGACTATTTTCAAAGTTATGCAAGATCGAAGGCAAAACGGAGTGTAGAGAACGCAAATGATTCGCAAATTGGGGAGAAAGTTGAGGATTGTACATTCACGTGTCAATAAAAGTAGCGAATCGGTGGCAGGGAGGGAAGCCAAATGATAGGAAAGAGATGTGGACAGCATTTCCCCCTGCCTTCCCCCACCTTACCTCGAGCATTGAGGAGACCCGGTGCTTAGGGCAAAGAGGCGTGAGGGAACGGCGTCAGATTACAAAAAGAGATAGGCCTATTTCGAGGAAGGCGAACGTGTTTATGCAGGATTCAGATAGTGAATCTCACACTTTTATAGGGAATTTAGAGGGAACCTCCAAATAAGTTTTTTTTAAAGCAGCAGCCGATTTATCAAGGTGGAGCTATATTAATGCACCCTTTAGCTGACATATACATTTTTGATTGAACTACTGCCGACACTAATGGGGAAAGAATGGCGGCCATTGGTGGGTGAAGGGGTGTCAGCCAACCTTTATTTCCAGGGTTGATGGGGTCACGTTCCCAGGGTAGAGTGGAGAGGCAGTGAACCTCTATGCGAGCAATCGCGGGTCCACTGCACTTGGGGTTCGGATACATACTGAGAAAGCGGTGTTCAATACGACGTTGCAGCACCTGAAAAAAATGGAATAAGACTTACTTAATGGCTAACAGTCATGTCACCCGATTAGGGTTATCCTCATTAATGGCGCTAATAGAGATGCGTTTACGCTTCAGACAATTAAAACGACTACTAATAATAACATGAACATTAGTCGACGTTTGGTAGTTCCAGTGTTTTCACCACTGCTACTGTTAATGGAATCCAATTTGATCGGTGGAGTAACAGCATTATCTCGTTTCACGTGTTCGCATAGCGAGGGGGCACCCGAAAGCGCAAGCATTTTGAGGTGTGGCTTAAGTATTTACGAGAGAGCATCTTGATACCACCAAGCCGCACAAGCAGAGGCAGCCCAAGATGAACTAAAAAATCAAGTAGAAGAAGAGCCTTCACACATACGTCATGTTCCTATCTTTCTATCCTGGCCTCACACTTCACAAGTGGAACGGATTTAATTAAAGGGAATTGAATTAGAATGGATATGAGAATACTGTGCCACCGTGGAACAATAAAACGTCCGGGCTATGGTAGCCGATCTTTCTGTGAGACCCTGGCAACGGATGGGTTAAATATAGCGATTAGCGGGACACTGAATAGTGTGATACAGACTAATCATAAACTGCGAGCCCAAGTAAACACGGAAAAGATAATTCCTTTCAGCGACTCAAAGCGTCAAAAGCGAAGCTATACTAATTTCTTAAAGGGGAGGAGGAATAAGATGCCGAAAAGGAGTAAATCACGTGAGAATACATTTTTAATTAGTGTGAAAACAGTTTTAAAATTTGCATGAGGAAATTAGTGTTTGAAGAAAAGAGCTCGTCAGGATCAACCATTTCTAAAAGAGTAATGATTATGGCCTAGGAATCCCAAGATTTGATCCCAGGTGAAACGTGATAAACGTCCTATTTTAGTAGGTGAATCGAAGTCACAAACGCGGAGTCTAAGGTGGCAGAAGTGGGTGTCACCGCGTGTATAATTAATCAAACAGAAAATGGTGAGTCAGGCCTCACACATGAGTCTTTCACCATGAGAAGTGCAATTTCAGCCATCCCAGCTTCCGAACACCACAGAATTGCAGGCTGAAAATATGCATGAAGGTAGTGAGGATGGAAGCGGTCCGACTGCCGACAGCGATACGCAAGGCATGACCGTAGGCGCATTACTTTAATTCAAGTAGTGGCAACTGACTTAGAACCAAATAATCTGACTTTCAAAAATGAAACTGAATACGTACGGACTTGGAACAAACACAAAAGGTCACCAACCTTCATTCGCTCTCAAAGTTAGAGACGAAGAAACAGACCGATGTCTGGAAGTATGTACGCATGCATGATTTAGTCATTAGTTCAAAAAGAATTAACATGCGAAATTGCAGAGAGATTGACAAGAAGTAACACCATAATGAACAACTAAGAGTCAACTTAAACTAGAAGAAGATTCCATCAGAAGCCAGATAAAACACCTATCAACCTCCTCATTTCTGCTTAACCAGGCAGAATTTGCAATGAGTACGAAAGAATTCAGACGTAAAAAGAGGTGGTAAAAAGCTCACCTAAGGCAAGGTACTTTCGAAGCATTCACACAAGCATGTCAAAACCCGAAGAGTGCAAAAGCACGAGACTAAAAGTGAATTTCGTAGAGTCCTTCAAGCCCTTAATAAGCAATAAGAGGAGCCACACCTACTGCAATGGTGTATCACACATTTCAACCAGGTGGGAAAGTACGCAAGATACGCTACAGACAAGCATGCGATTCTCTTCAACTCTACCAAATCACATGTTTCGAAACCCTAACAAAATTCGCAGATAAGTGGGATGTCAACAGAGGAAGGTATAAAGGTAGAAGAAGATATACCTGCGAGAGGCTAATGTTACAATAGGCCAGGGTTTTGTATCCCAGATTCATTGTAGTGTTTTTATACTTCTTGCGTTTCTGAAGGAGGATTTGGAGAATGTTAGAGTCCATTTTGAGAACGTGAGAGTAACGAATGGTGCAGTTGAGATCGATGGGAATGTAAGCACCAACGCCACGAGTAGCTGAATTAGCAGCTGTAGCGGAGACGGTGGAGGAAGAAGGATGTTTGGGGACAATCAGACTAACTTCAGGGGAGCGCAAAATGCGACGCGTGTTGCCGCGCATTCTCAGCGCCACGTAAACACCGCTAGAGGTATTCTCACCCTGATCGATTGGTCTGTCCAGGATTATCTGTCCTATTTGAATGTGACAAAGCCTATGGAAGAGGAGGCAACAAAGAGTCAGTGGATAATGGGAGGAAATTCAAGTGATGAAAAAAGGATGTCGAATTACGTTGGTAGGAACGTAAACTGCAGCGGGCGCGCCACTAAATGAAAACATGAAATCAGGATATTCTATCCACCAAGACTCAAAAAGTTGGGCCTGAAAGCGTACAGTTTGAAGCTAGTTCATCAAAAAGACAAGAAAGAGACATAGGATGGTTGAAAGGTAAATACTAGTTTACACGAGGTCGTAAACAGTCAAATTGTAAAGCCAAAATTAAGAAAAAGACAAAAAATACTTGAAGCGAATAAATGGTCTAAAATATTCAGTTGAAAGTAACACCGAATAAACAGGAGAGGGACCTTCCAGAATTCAGGGTAGACGAAGATAAAAAAATTCGTGAAATTAGCAAAAGTGGGAAAAACAAACAACGAACCTTCGAACGGAACAGGAAGACGACTTCTCCACCTCCCAAATAGCTGACATTTTCATGGAGATCATTGTCAGTCTGCCGTTCCAAAATAGTAGCAAACTAATAGAGGACAACCTTGACACAAAAGGTCAAGAAAACTCGCGCGCCACGAAAACATTTACATGATTATCATTAGTAAATTTAAAATACCGTATTAAGCGTTTATAAAATAAAAAGTAACGTATTGAGCAGTGTTTTGTAAAATTAGGAAGCACCGTTCGTAGAACTGCCCTATTTATTCGCAAATTCGACCGCAATGAATCACATTTGGGTGTCATCTTCGGTTCTACAAAAAATCTGGCTGTACTAACAATGACAAAGAAACCAACAATAAGTTTGGTTGCATTGTCAAAAAAGCACTGTAAATAGGTCCATTAACCCTTTTGCAATTTGGTCCTAGTTGACAGTTCGCTCTGAATTTCGATAATATTTTTTCTTCTAAAACGCAAAACTTAGATTTTTGCAGTTCCGCCACATGGAATGCTCTTTAAACAGGGTTGATGGCTCATCGTCTACTCCGAAAATCGTTAAAACGCATTGTGCTATCTTATTACGCCTTTGTTCGACTTTAGAGTTGGCGCTGGTTGCGCGGCCAGTAGTAGAAGAAAGCGGCTACATCTCCAAAGTCATTTGGTTCCATTTCAACAACTGATTGCGTAGCCGAAACGTGCTGAGCAAATAAGTGTACTTTGGATAGGCGAGTCTGCGACGGCCACCAGCGGAGGGGACAAAAATGTTGGCTCCATTCGGCAAATGACCTAGTCCTGTGTACCTCAGGAGTGCCATTTACAGCCGAGTTGACACTAGCCATATGCTAATAATTAAGAGTTTAATAAATGCACTAAAGTCAGCTTCATTGGCACATAAATATTTATTTAACTGTGATGTTTTTGCGACTAGTAATGGAAGTACGAGATGGAGACCACAATTCTCTTCCTTTAATGCGGATCTTAAATTAGGCACGACTGCTTAAAGGGATCGGAAACACTAAAGTTGGATTTCTCCTTAGCTTCACGTAAATTTTATATCAGATTGGATTGTATCGTGAAGGTATTGTCGTACATCACCTCGTTTTGATGATCGATTCGGTAGAATGCTGAAAAAGCATTAAGTTAAAGTTTAAAATGAGTGGCGGGCCGACGTCCTACCTTAACTCCTAATATGGCGCCTTGTTTTGTTTTTGCTTGAGGTTAAGGTTTTTTGATAGTATTTCTGCTGAGTTGCATGGTCTCTATGCTATGTCAATAGAAATTTAACCTACAATTCGTATTATATAAATATGGATATACAGATTGGCTTTGCGATATACAACACTTTTGATGCGTCTTTGATAACCGATTCCAACAATGAAAACTTAATAGGCCATTTTGGCCTCAGCCAAGCAAACTGGTCTTTGAGCCATGCTAGTAGTCTCAACCTCTTCCAAGGGAGCATGAAAACGCCAAATTTATGCCTTTATTAGACTTCAGAAAAAAACTCTGATGCCACTGTAATACTTATATTTCTTTAAATGTACTTTTCAAATAAAAGGCAAAAAATGCAACTTAAACACTTTGCTTGGCAGGGAAGTCGATTACGTCGGGGCAGAGTAGAGCGCTCTCTCTAGTACCCTATCATACCCAGACATTATTAGCTCATTCTACAAGATAAAATAAAAAAAGATCGCAAAGAAAATAAAGATAACAAGAGCATTGCAGTGCTTTGTTTGTTGGAACTACCGGTTTCTGTCAAGGCCACAGAGGTGGCCGTACTGCTCTAGCTGCGTGGGGTGGCATGCGGGCCATGCCAGCAGCCTATTTTCCTCTGCCCGTTGAATGTATATATTCTACTCTAGCGTTCCGCCTTCTTTTGCTTTCGAGGGAGCCTCGGGACGCTACAAGCATTACGGCAACTGTAAAAGTAGCTAATCCTTTTAAAGCAAAAATTTGCTGACAAGGCACAAAATAGTGATTGGGAGCCCGTATACTGAATCGAGTCCAAAGGATGATATTTGCGTGAACGGTTCTTTACCTAATCAGTTCCGAGTCCAATGTAGTACACTGTTTGTTGGAACTACCGGTTTCGGTGAAGGTGACAGAGGTGGCCGTACCGCCCTAGCTGCGTGGGCTGGCCTCCGGGCCATGTCAGCAGCCTATTTCCCTCTGTCCGTTGAATATATAAATTCCACCCTAGCATTCTGCCTTCTTTTGCCTTCGAGGAAGCCTCGGGACGCTTCATTGGTGGCAGCGGAAAGCGAACCCGACTCTATAGGGTTACTATCCCGATCTCTGCCGCCTGCGGCATGTTGCAGCGGTGCGAAAGAAGTGCATGTGCTACGGATGAGCCACGAACGGTGTCCACCTCCGGCATCTACCCCATCTCCGTGTTCTACAAGAAAGCTATCAACAACTGAAGCGACACTAGCCATGGACTACCTAGAAAGTTTCGTTCCGAAGATTACCCCTAATAAACTTGCTTAAGAAGATCAGCGTGCTAACGCCCCCTACGGACATGCTGATGGTCGGCAGAACCACTTATGCTGAACTTTGTCCCTTAGCCAAACGAAACTCGAACTCCAATGCACTGCCAAGAGAGATCACTGACGTTGGTGTCAAGCATCGCCTCAATCGCGTCGAATATCGGCGACTGGCCTGGTTAGCTCGTGGGTGCTTCTTGCAGCATCGAGTATATTGTGATGGCTGGCACGGGAGGTGTATGAAGGGGCGCGTCGGGGACGACGCTCGAAAGAGGAGAGGGGCAATGTAGTGCTTTGTTTGTCGGAACTACCGGTTTTGGTGAAGGTGGCAGAGGTGGCCGTACCGCCCTAGCTGCGTGGGCCGGCTTCCAGGCCATGCCAGCAGCCTATTTTCCTCTGTCGGTTGAATATATATATGTTCCACCCTAGCATTTTGCCTTCTTTTGCCTTCGAGGAAGCCTCAAGATGCTACACCAATTGTATAAAATTAAGTGTGTTAAAGGTTATTAAACAAAACTAATGTTCGTTTAGTTTGATAGGATTATTTGACAGTAGGTGAAAAGCACTTCCTTAAATAAATCTGCCTCCAATGATTTTTACAGCATTGTTCATTTAAAAACAGGAAGAATTATAAAGAAGGACATGGACCACTTTTTATAGAGGTACAGATAAAGAAATTTTCAAAAGCTTTTTACCTACATAACGTATTCATTGAGAAAATTTCTATCAAACAGATTTAAATCTTGAGTGCTAATTTTATGATCTCTCTGCATAGTTATGGTCAAAATACGATTTCTAGCATTGCTAATCGAGTTCGAGTAGCTTCATTTGATTTGGCTTGACCTAGATTTAAATCTGACCCTGAAACCTTGATTGGTCAATTTGACCGGTTTTAAAGCGTGTTTGGACTGCCTTTGGACACTCACGTGTTTAGGTTTGCCTCGGAGGCTTTCTCCAACTTTCCTTGTTGGCAATGTCCGGAGATGTTTTTTTTGAGGATGGGCTGTCCGCAAAGGAGTTGTTCAGCGAACAAGCTGGTATCACTTACAAGTATGCATTGTCAATTAAAATGAAATCTGTACTACCAATATTCATTAGCATTAATTGATACTCACGACAGTGTCATCTGTGGCACTCAAATAGATTGTTTCGTTCCCCTCATCTTGCACCCAGTATATTTCGTTGAGTGAGCAGCTGTATCTATATCCCTTCTGGTTAAATTTCCGACGTTTTTTACTTGCAGTGACTTTTTACTTGCAGTGACTTTATCATACTGCCGGGATATTTGGATTTTCTCGCTAAGGATGTCGACCTTACTGCTAAATTAACTAAGAATATTGACATAAAACTTCCTTTTATTTCTTCACCGATGGATACCGTGACGGAAGCTAATATGGCCATCGCAATGGGCGTAAATTTTCACTTCCATTTATGTACTTCCTTTCTAGTTGTGTGGTGGCGTCGGCGTTGTTCACCACAATTGCTCCATCGACTATCAAGTTAACGAAGTGAAGAAAGTCAAAGTAAGACTTCTAGAACTCTTCCTTAATATCGTTCCCCACGTTAGAAGTATGAGCAGGGGTTTATAGTGGATCCCATCGTGCTGGGTCCAAGCAATACTCCGGCTGACGTTCTAAAAATTAGAAAAGAGCACGGATTTAGTGGAATTCCTATCACTGATACTGGGAAGATCGGTGGCAAACTCCTGGGTCTAGTAACCCTCAGAGATATAGACTTTTTGGACGAGAGTCAGTTGGATTGCTCTGTTACTGAGGTTAGTTGTTTCCTCCTTCCACTCTTTTTGTTGGCTTTTCCCTGTTAATCAACTACTGGTGTTATGGATCCTGATTTAGGCATCTATAGGATAAGGAATGCTGTATTTGTTATTTCAGTGTTTTTGATTAACTAAATGGTGGCATTGTAGGTTATGACACCATTTGATTCACTTGTCACGGCAAACCACGGAATTCTTCTTTCAGAAGCTAACAAAATAATGCAAAAGAGCAAGAAAGGTAAGTGCGGGTTGGCGGAAACCTAAGTACCTTGTGAAATTTTTGAAGAAATCTCTTTTATTGTTACAGGGAAGCTTCCAATCATCAATGAAAGCAATGAGCTAATTTCTATCATTTCTCGGACAGATTTAAAGAAGAATTTAAAGTATCCTCTCTCTTCTAAAGACTCCAGGTCAGCACCCATCTTCTTCGTTTTTGTGCATCCTCTAAAAAATATTGGCCATCTATTGTTTAGCATTCACTCATAATGTTTACGAATGGACTGCGTCCGATTGTGTTTTTACTGAATTGTCTGTCGTACTCTACCTGTTTTCTATTACTAAGCATGCGATCCCCTATTTTCTCACCCAATCGTGGCATCACCACTGTGTGATCGAGATTGAAGGCGACGGTGTGGGGTGTGCTTTGGGGTTATTTTGCGATTTTAAGACTTGGCAGTGGTTGATTTGGCCAGGGTGATAGTGCGCGTTAGGGTTATATTAGAGTAGTGCTGCATTCAGTCTACGCTAATCCACATTTCTTTGCGATTATTTGCCAAAATGTCTTACAGCCACGATCTATTGCACTTAGGGGCTGATCATCACAGCACGCCATTGTCTGTGTCCACAGATAGCCTGAGGCGAGCGTGGTTCGATTGAGCCCATCCATCTTCGAAAAGCTTGACTTAGTTAGTAAGGTATCAAACGCTTTGTATTCGAAAATCTCACGGCTGATGCCATTTAAAATGCCTAGTTCTTTGGTAACATGATATGTGTCTTCAGACTGCTAGCATCTTAAGCCAATTCCGGCTTTCAGAAAACGCATTTTGGTCGGTGGAGCCATCTCAACACACGCCGATGGTTGGGACCGCGCGAAAGCCCTCCTCGACGCCGGGGTCGACTTTTTACTCCTGGTGATTTTATTAAAAATTCCTCTTGTTTAGGCTTTCTGCACCATGACACGGCTCAGTGTCCATTTGTAGTAAATAAGCCATTCCTGTATAGTAGACCTGAAGAAAGCAAACACCAGCTTGTCGTTGTTAAAAAAGCCTAAGTTAATGCACTGGTTCCATCCATTATTAAGTCCCAAATGTTCAGTAGATCGCATAGTTAAATACAAATTGCTCAATTTATATTTTTAAAGGATAATGAGTGACCGAAACCGATTTATTTGTCTCGATGCCGCTTTCAAATTTCATGTCCTAAGCGGTTTAGTCTTGCTTTCAAGTGCCGCTGTTTATCCGAGTCCAAGTTAAACAGTCTCGGTTGGGTTTATTTTCATGATTGGCTATGTTTATCTTATAGAACAACTCGAACCATCAATCAGTGATGCAATTTTGTCAGTCGAACATTTCCGCTCTGATCTGTCTACGTTGCATTGGCCTGAAGAGGGAGCTGGTCTCCCCATGGCTTTGAAAGCTATTTCTGCAGAGGCATATGAACTGACATCATATTAATCGGAAATAGATTGCATGAATTATAAGTATGAATGACTGTTGTCGATACCGTTTTTTGTCTTTTTTAAGGATTCCTCGCAAGGCAATAGTGCTTTCCAATTGGACATGTTGAAACGACTCAAATCAGCCTATCCCCATATCGACGTGATTGCTGGTAACGGTATGTACCCTCCTCCCTGCCTATTTACGCCTATTTTTACGGGCTTGCTTTAATGCATGGTTCCGTAATAGCCTGCCCCATATGCATCCGCGTGATAAACTTCCGTAGCCATATTCGTTTTCGAACTCATTCGGTCTACTCCATTCTCCCGGTTGTTTACTAGTATTTACGTGAAGGGTTATCAGTTGCGTAATCATGCACCTTTACCCGTCCATACTTGAGTGTGCTTGACCAAGTGGGAGTGGGTAATGTTGTGCTTGACCCAAGCAACACTTGGCATCACTTTACCAGAAGAAGAAATTAGTGAGTCAGCAAGCTCCCCACCGGTTTGGCGTTGGCTTCCGTTCTGGAATGAAGTGATACGTACGTCGGAGTCTGCTAGCAGGACGCAGACGTCACTTAAATGTGTGTGGAGTAGGTACCGCAGCACCCTTTTCAGACAGTTAAAGCGAAAACATTCAGTTTGGATTGAGCATCATTCGCACAGCGGTGACATCCCAAATGTGAGCGGTTAATCACTATTTCGTTTAGTGTGAAGTGGAGCCCGAAAGTGGCGGTCCAGCTTAATGCACAAGGTAGGGCTCTTGTCGTAGCTCCAAAAAAAAAACACGAATTTAATTAATTTTTGTTAATAGAATATCGTTATTGTAAATACACATTAATTCTTTAAGTGAATTGTTAAGTCCATCTGTCCCAGACGCCTTTTTTCCTTCTATTAACTTCGTTTGCCCTGAATATTGTGCTCTATGAAATGGGGCGTTATTTTTTCCATTCACATTGAAATCAGCCAGGTTTTGTGGTGTTAAAATGAACAATTAATGTTGTTTACAAACAAAAATCGAAGTTGAAATCTAAGAGGTTGTCGGTGGATTGCCATTTTTTTATGAGAAAAACCAACTTTTAGAAGTATTAAGGTAAAAATGAAGGCCTATATTCTGCTTTAGCACGCCTCTACTTCTGTCAGACGAAGACTTGGTGTTGCTTGATGCAGCAATCGGAGAAGAACTGACATTTGGTAAATTGCTCGCTAGAATTGGAATAGGGCATTTCGTCATCCGCTCTGAGCATTTGCGTTGATTTCCTTGGGGAACTATTAAAGGTGCTCGAAACCAAGATGTACCTGGGGTCAATAAGACACAAATCCAGTCTCTTGAATCCTCTCCAATCCCATCAAAAGCGCAATAAGTGCGGCATACACGGGCAGGTGATTGCACGGATTAAGCATCGTCTGCTTATCAAGATGTTTGTATCGTGGTCCATGCCAGGTCTCCTCGGCCTTCGACTGGGTGGGGGTTGTCGACACATTTTTTCCTCATCTTCATATCTTTACTACAAGCCTTCCCCTTCCTGAAACTTGTTATTTTTTGGTAGCAAACTCGATGGGCTACTACTGAAACAGAGTACCGACCTCATTTGTTTTCTTCCATCGAAGCAGGACCTTGAGCATTTGTCGGTACACGATCCAAAGCTCTTTGCTAACTACAGTGAATAGGTTTAAACGCTATTAGCCCAACAGATGGTCATGTCTTCTTTTGTTCTCTGATTTTTCTACTCCGCCTTTTGGGGAGTAATTATTCCCTAACTCCAGTAGGGTAGAGCCGAGAGGAAAATAGCACGATTTATTCGCTTTGGTTGTTGTGACGTCGCCGCCAGTCTTGGCTACGTGACGACAATCGTTGTTTCATCTCATCGCGCTTCTCATTCCTCCCACCCATCCACGGTACTAATTACACATGGATTTTCACTCAAGTCGTTGTGGACTTTAGCGTCGTGGCTGGAGCCGACGTTTCATTATCGAAATGCTTTTTGCCTTCATGCCTCATTGATAATGTCTTCGTATCCGCCCTCCTAAACACGATAAAGTGGTACCAAAATCAAGATATTTCTCGACTTTTTTAAGTATTTAAGCTTTTTCCCAGATTAGGTCTGAACGCATCCATTTTTTTCTGACTTTTATTTAACTACACCGCCTTGAGCGATCATTTGAAGTGCCTTCCCAAGAATTCCTTAAAATGGGACCAACATGTTGCACGTATTTTTTTTGTCTTCAACTGTGGAGCTCTAACTCTGATTTCACTTTTGCTTGATTTATGGCTTGGGTTGCTTTTTTTTCAAATTCGGTGGGCAAGGCTAACGAACAATCACGCTTCCAAGAAAGCATCCGCGAGCCTGATTTTGGTTCATTCCTACTCCCCTGTTTGAGTTGGTGCCTATGAAGTTTTCTGGTAGCCCTAACAGCTTCGGGTTTCTTCGCCTTCATCAATTGAACGCTCATTGTTATAAACCTTGATAGCCCTTGCAGGGATAGTCAACACGTTTATTGTCAGCGTCTTCTGGGGTAACTCAACCAGCATCGTACGGATGTGACACAGAATGCCATTATTTTTTTGGTCAACTCAGTTATTGCTTAGGCACTGATAAAAATATAATTACCCTTTTATCAAGACCATCGCACAATTGCTTTTTGTTGTAATGTGCAGCACGAATTGGTCCAACCGGTTAAGACAAGCTGACGAAGAATCCATCACGCAACTCTTTTGCTAAATTCAGAGCAGGAAATCGGAGCGTTGCATACATTTAGCGCTGGTCAACCCTGGCTGTGGAAGTACGCGCCATGCAATAATCCATTGGTGACCTAAACGACCACTTTCATGCTCATAAACATGGTTTCCTTGCCCTGGTTTAGTCGTGACCTGCGCGCAGGCCAAGAACCTCATAGACGCGGGCGCGGACGCACTACGCGTGGGCATGGGCAGCGGCTCTATCTGCATCACCCAGGAAGTTATTGCTGTCGGACGCTCGCAGGCCACTGCCGTCTACAAAGTAAGGCTCACCTCGTGTGGAGCGTTTGCGTCCATCATCCCGTGTGTTTACCGGTCAATCATCCTCCTAAAACTCTTTTTGAACGTCTGGACTTGTCTAGTCTACTTGGTTAGAACTTTTAAATCGCTTATAGGTGCCTAACCAAAGATTGCTCTCGAAATGCCAGTCAGTAGGTAATCTTAAAAGTGTCCACAATTGGTCCAAAAGAAGGCAGTTTGAAATGTGACATTTCTTGCCTAGCCACCTAATACACTCTTTCTCCCTTCCAAGCTGGTTGCAGCTAAGGCTCTAATTCTCATTTGGTTTTGGTCTTTAAAGAGTGCAACTGATATTAAATCGTCCAGTCATGTATCAAAACGGCTCAGTTATTCCTGAGGCCACTCTAACCGTCTGCTTAACTAGACCCAACTATGGCGGAGGCTGTAATGCGATTGACTGGACAAATCGTCTCGGAAATGTTGTCTATTGAGCCTCCAATTAAGTGTAATTGCTACCTTAACTTGATGATGATTATCCAGCGCTTGGTTTTTATTTTGGGACATTCTTGCTCTGTTCATTAATCATGCGGCACCAAAATTATTCGTTACCTTGACGTCTGAGTAAGCAAATGCAATTCACCCCTTCGCGTCCATGTTGCCGCCTTTGGTGGTAAACTGATGATATCAATTTAAACCACATCTCACTGGTTGTGGAGATATCTTGAAAAGAAGTTAGCTTTGTAAGGGAGGAGAGCTTTGGACCATCTCTTCTTTCAAATAACTATCTTTTGCAGCATTTCCTACAATTTTGCAATCCTTTCTCTTAAACAGAGTCTAGCTTAACTCCGTAAACATACGGGCATTTGTTTTGCCAGTGGAACCTTGTTGTTCGGATTAGAGATGTTATCGCTTCCCTTCGATAGCCAACCGAATTCGCACATGAATTCAGAGGGTCTGGGCGTGCCTTTGTCTTAACTGACGGTTTACTTTATCCCGCCCAGTAATTAAAGTCAGTATTTTAAATTATTCATCTTCCCCCCCCCTCCCCCTCCTTCTCCAAGGCCATCTCACTCTGGATTGCCAGATTGTAGGCTATTACAGGCTTTGGGAAACCCCTAGGTCAGTTTAATCTCGTAATCAGGGAAAGCCAGTTGCATTCTAGTCGCCTGCATTTTTTAAGGGAGATTGAAGTGGCTAAGGGCTTGCACCGTTTTTTGTTTCACAAAAGGTTTTCCCTTAAGTGACAGACAATCTGAACCCTAACTACGCCTCACTACTTAGCAGTCATACAAAGGAAATCACATTCTAGAGCAGCGGTGATGGCATCTACAGATCCTGTCTGTGTAGATGTGCTTTTTTGATTTTACAATCCATATTTTAAAGTCACTGCCTGTTCGGCAAAGCAATTGTCACTAGTTCTGTCATCTGGTCTAACCTGTGCTGCTGTTTTGGTCAAGTAATTGTTTATTACTAAGGTGTCGGAGTATGCGCGACATTACGACGTACCGGTGATAGCCGACGGCGGCATCTCCGCGGCGGGCATGATTGTGAAGGCGCTCGCACTTGGTGCCTCAACTGTTATGATGGGTTCTCTTGTGGCCGGAACCACGGAGACCCCTGGAGAGTACTTCTTCTCGAAGGGATTCCGAGTCAAGAAGTATCGCGGTGAGTCTCTCAATTCATATGGTATACAAGTCAGAAAGTAGACCTATTATGGATGTATGCAAGGACTAGGAGGTTGGTAGGTGAAATTCTTATCACCGGTGTTGTTCGACCAATTACTCAATTGAAGGTCTAGCTGGAGTAGGTATAATTCGACCATGTCTTCCCACTCTTGTTTTGGGGGCCTACTTCGATGCTCTTCGTGGTCGTTCTTCCACTCTGGCTATCCGCGAGCCGATTTTTTCCCATTACCGTAAAAAGACGTTCACGTCACATTTTCAAATTGCATTGTACAGGTCCACTTGTCATGTCCTGGCCGGTGCCGAATGACATTCTAAGGCAACCCCAATTAAGATCTTGTGGTTCCGTGGAAATACACCCATATTCATCCCACTTTTCCACTTTTGCCATTTCAATGCTTTTTTGGGTTTTTCTCGGCTTTCCTCTCAAATTGGTACATACTGAATCTTCTCCACATTATAATGCAGACAGATTCTTTGCTGAAAAGTTAGTTTCATCAGAACTTGGTGTTATTCCATCGGTGATGAATTTGTAGCACCTGAGGTCGGGATAGAGGCTAAAACTCGACGCTCTCTTGGTAGGTGTCCCATTGTGGACCAAATACACATTTGATGCCTTCATTCTACGTCGTTCCGGTTCAGCGCTCAGTCGACGTGATTGGGATTATTGTTCTTTGGAAGTGGGTTCGCCAACGATGTTATGAGTATAGCGTTCAAGCATCAACTTTCAAAGGGGATGGAGGACAGGCAGTATGTTGAAAACGCGCTTGATTTTTGGCTCTCAAGGAAGCTTTAAAAAGGCATGGACCTTATACCCTCATTTGCTGGTGTAAAGCCCTTGATACTGTTTGGCGGAGGGCACGTTCAACTCTTCTCCTTCATTGCCCTTTAACTCTCTACTAGGGTCTTATAAGTAATTCGTGTCTTCTATGCGCTTAAGGCATGGGTAGCATCGACGCCATGTCCGCCAACGAATCGAGCCAAAATCGCTACTTTTTGGAGGACGACTCAATCAAAGTGGCACAGGGCGTTTCGGGCTCTATCATGGACCGCGGCTCTATTCATCAACTGGTGCCCTACCTTGCTGTCGGTCTGCAGCACGGCATGCAACAAATTGGTGCGCGTTCCCTCCGAATCCTACGCGATAAGATGATCAGTGGCGAACTGCGTTTTGAGCGCCGCAGTCCCTCCGCTCAAATCGAGGGGTCGGTACACGGTCTCCACTCGTACGTCACCCTATCATTTCTCTCATCTTGCGTTTCCAAATGATAAGCATGCGCAGGGATCTCAAGTCTATGGTTCTTTTTTACCACTGCCTCTGTTTGTAGATATACCTTGCCCAAAATAGGCGCAGCTGTTGATGGGTAGGCCATCCTGTTGTGGGGCACGATGTACTCTTCTTATTATCATTCGATGTTGTCAGCACTGCCTCTCCTTCCTGCTTTATTCTTTCGCAGGCTCTAGATTAAGCATTTAAGAGGATTAAAAAGGCAAAGTTAGGCTTTATTTGAAAACTCTCTGTTAAAATGCCCTCTAAAGCGGACCCATCTCCTTTTTAGGTATGAGAAGCGCCTATTCTGATCCCTCATCCTGTGGGTGTGTAATCGGATCAGGCATGACGGGGTATCTTGTCCAAACTTTTTACAACTGTAATGATTGGCTTTGTTTAGTGTATGCTACTACTTGGTTGAATAAATTAGTTCTGCCTCGTGTTTTGGCCTTTTAAGGCTTGTGATCTTGCTCGGAATCAATGGCTCGAAGTTCGTGCGGTTCCGAGATCCTGTCCTGTTTGCAATGCTTTTTTTTCAATGTTGTGTCAGGCGTGGATCTTATGCTACCTTTCTAAGTTGAAGTACATGCGTCATTTTGGTGCTTAGCGGTCCCATGACACCCGAAGTAGCGATCTCCTTTATTGTCTCGTGAGGTGGTAGCCTCCATTTGTGCTAGTTGAACTATTGAAGGTCGACTAGTAAGGCGATGCAAGAAGCCCAAGTTATGTGGTTCACATTTACCTTTTCATTACACTTACACGCAGTGGGGCCATTGACAGCCCTTTTCTGAGTCAGGATGCACTAAATTAACCCACCATTTTCTCCATCTTCCACTTGATTCTTCGCACGCATTCGCACAGTGTTGGGTGGGACCCCAGTAATCGGATGCTTCATCTAACTGAAGTTTCGTACCCGGCGAATTTTTCGCACAGGAAATTATACACCCTGGAAGCCTGTGCTACTGAAATCGCATCCATAAGTGTGATGCATTAAGGCAGCATTGTCGCCATTCCCTTGATCGGAGCGGTTCAATGCTTTCGAAGGTGCACCACAGATTCTAAGTAGCACTCCGACGATATCTGAGGAAGAGATGTGGCAAAAGGTGATGTATTCTTCCTCCAGGTGGATCACAACACCTGGCAAACAGTAGCACCCTTTGATGTCTACCTAATTGCATTGGTTTTCGGTCCAAAAGTATCCCCATTGTTGGCATACCTATAAATTAACTTACTCGGTAATTGGAGTAAGGCTATTAGCCTAATGGGTTTGTGCGCCTTTCGCATTTTCACACATGGCTCTGTGGAATGCACGAAAGAGGCGTTCCCTGAGAAGGTGCTGCACCGCTTTATCGCTGTGCCAACTCCCTAACCAGATTATTGAAGTTTGAATCGGACTGTTTGTGGAACTTTTACAATGACCACCATATACAAACGAATCGCATTGGTGTACATTACTAATTGAGTCAAAGTTTAGCGCTGGAATTGCTTACTGCAACAATAAGGCAGCCTTGCAATTCCCAAGTGAGATGGAAGCCCGAGTGGATTGGCTGTTGACCCTGTGGCAGAGTCTCATACCCACAAACAGGTGCTAATCAGTTGGATTAACTGCTGTAAGAGGCAGTCTTTTCCTGCATACACATGACATACGTTTGACGAAACCATCAATTTGTTCTAAATTAGTTTTTTTTGCCCCATAAATTACTCACTTCTCCGCCATACCTGACAGTCACGGTAATTGATGATGACAATGGTGAGCGGTGATTGAAACATGCTTGCCTTTTTTAATTCTACAACTCCATGGACTGTTAGTTTGCTGTCGTTTTGTAGGCAGCAACCAAATTGGTACCAGACTAATCGCCTAGACACATCGACTTTCGAACAAGTTCAGATGCATTAGTTAAAATGGCTTCTTCAAACTTTACTCATGTAGAACTGAGACCACTTTGAGCTTTTTTATTGAATAGTGTTAAATATTAAAGTTCTACTTTGCAGATGCTTTCTGTGTGAAATAAATGGATCATCACTAGGCCATCAAGAAAATTTAAAACTTTTTAAGGGAATAATGCGTGGAAAAAACATGGTGTAGCAATTGTAGCACCCATGTCCACCCAGAAGGCGTTGTAAGACCTGCTGATATTGGTGGGCAATTAAGGCAAGTATATTTACCTTAACTGAGGCTAAACTGGAGCGAAGTGACGAAAAAACGTATTTTCACTGCCAGTGATATTGTTGGGGAGAATTCCCAACAATTTACAACACCATTGCATGTGCAGATGGGAATATGATTTCGGAATGGCTTTCGTACTTTAAATAATACAGTACAAAATCTCTTTGCTCAATAATTTAATTTAGATGCAGACTTCCCCACGAATAGGCTTCCTCTTGTTCACCCACAGGCTTGATGCTCAATTCAGTAAAGCAAAACAAGACCAATCTAGTGGTCAATTTAAGTGAAAGAGGGGTTGCCTTAAAGCGCTTTGTATCGCGATAGTGTTAAGTGGCAAGTCAGAGGCGACCTCTGACATCGACCTCGAGCTCCGATTGGCCGCTGCAAAATTAACTCTTCCGTCTCGCCTATCAGGGGGGAGGGTGATGCCCTCCCCACCCTCGATTGTATGCTCCTCAGGCCAGCTGAGTCTGACCACTCGGCTTCATCGCTGTGCATATTTCTTAATGTCTCAGTTCCATAATATTCAATTTTTCAGAATTTTATGCCCATACTGGTTCCGCTTGCCACATATGAGTCAGTCTTTTTCCGAGACAGAGAATAGGTGATCTTGTAGCCTCTTCAGACAATCAACAAACTGCCATAGTCTCGATATTATCCGCTATAAAGTAATCGCTTGTATGACTGTGAAGCCACTTAAGTTAGCTACAAATCTGCACACTAGATCAGCAAAGGCGCATCACTGCTGAAGGATATCGTAAACACATGAGATCATGACAATTAGTGACAAGATTTATAAGGCCCTATTGTTCCTCCATTGACTCACTTTACTTGTGCAATTACCTTGACAGCATTGGCGGTTAACTGGTGCTTTGAATGATTTATCCTTATAAAATAAGCCCGAAAAGCAGGAATTTTATTTCACTTAGTAATTTTTTGCTATCGAGATTCGGCAACACTCCAACAGGCTAATCAAATAAGTTCGAGTGGTTTTTGCGCTCAAAACTTAATTACAGTGAAGAGCATCTCAAAACGCTTTCTCTTTCCAAGTCACTATCCTTCCTGGTTGAACTTTAAACTTTCCTCCCACAGACTTGAATTAACCGCCCTTTGAAGGCTAAATAGAGTTTCTAACCTAGCTCTATCCACCTCACACCCTCATCGCCATTTCCAAGAAGTCGCTGTCTGTTTGCCGGTATTTTATGGCTTGAATCACACGGGAATGTCAGAGCATAAACCACTATTTGCATCTCTCTGTACATAAAATGGTAGCTCTCATTCCAGGGCTTCAATCTTCATCTGTGAAAAGACGAATTTCCCTTGAATGATCGCATTGTGAGGGACATTTCTCTAGAAGGCGAGTGGGAAAGGGGAAGAATAAGAATAAGCATGGACTTTGCTCCCATGCGGTGAATTGTGGCACAATCGCTTGCAACTCAACAACTGTTACTCCCATAGGAAACAATTCCCTTGGCATCAGACCATGAAAGAAGCAAGCAGTGCCTTCTGTCAATGCAACGGTGTATGTCTATTCTCTGTGGTTAATGTATACGCCTCATGGATGGCACAAATTCACTTGCCTACCTTCCACCCAGTGCTGGTTCAAAGTAGTCTTTCAATTCCTAACCTTACACGTTACCATAAGCGCTTCATAACACCTTCATTCCAAAATATTTTGATTTTGATTTACTATTACTTACTCAGGTCGGGGATAGGTCTCCGTGAATGCAATGTGCCCACCTCTGAATGATTTTATCACCGGAGACAACCTTTTGGCTCTATTCAAGCCGTTTGGTTTTGGGCTGTGCTTTGCGCCGCCATTTACCTCGCCTTTTTCTATCCGAATGCTACATAGCAAAAAGTGCGAAGCAGAGTTAGTATTTTGAACCTTGGAACCCAGTTGAACTACGCCAGTTAAGGCCGGCAAACTCGTATCACATCCAGCAGCTCCAACTGGCGCTGTGTCTAGAGAGATGGAGTGGTAGCGCATAAGACGAAGAGAGGTATTGTATTAGCAGATTAAGGCATTTTTAAAATTATTCCCACGCATACCTGTCAACAAAAATCAGTGGCGCCTTATAGACAGCTGCATACTTCAAGACACCATTCCAGGGAACAAACGGTGCATGAAGCGCTAGCATAGCTACCGTTCCCTTGGATGCAATTATAAGGAAGTTGCGCTGAAACACACAAGACATTCGCATTTTGAAACCCTTTTAAAATACAATTTTAGCAGTAAAAACTTCGAACGCATTGACACTATAGTTGATGATGCGCATAGTTTCACACAACTTAAATGTCACGACAAGACGGATGGGAGAGATTATTAACTTGTCCATAAAATCAGCATTTGACTGTCAAAAAGGCGCACACTACATCAAACTTAATCATTACTAGAAGTAATTAACTACATTTTGTTGGCGTTTTGGCATTCACACACACACACACACCAAAGTGGAGTTGCGTTAACTTCGAAAAAGCATTTTCGGCATTAGAATTATGAGGACCACGTCAAGTTTTTTGTCAAAGGTCTATGTGTGTGTGTGTGTGTGTATGTGTGTGCTCCTCTGCACACTTGGAGCCGCGGTGCTAATTGCACCAAGAGCAACCCTCCCGCCTCGACCAATCAGGAGGGAGGCGCGCGAGGCACCTCATAATGACGCCTCTTTCGATTAAGGACAGGATGGTAGATGCTATCACTATTCAAGCGAGCATCTCCTCGGAAGCATGACGAGTGAATTTAGAGACGATTACGGAAACTATGTCGTAAACAGTGAGTTCAGTGCCATTGGCTTGGGATTTCTAACTGTCCCTCCTCTCCCTCCTCCATCCTTCTTGTGTAACCAAAGGCATTTTCTTATACGAGTTCTTGATTTCAGAAATGCAGAAAGGCTTAAACTTTTAAACAACAGGATTATAATTCAAAGTTAACTTTTATAATTTTAAAGAGTTCTTGGTTTAAATTATTATGCTACTTCAAGTACCCACACAATTCCTTAATTCCAATAGACTACAGCCGAAATCGAGAGCTTGCGGCTGGAGTTGCGGCTGCGCAGAATGCACAACCATACAGTAAGTTCTTACTTCCTTAAAAGTTAGACATTTTTAAACAAAATTCGACTGGAGTCAAAGCGTCAGTGGGGGATTGTTAGTCGCCTGCCAATTGTACTGACCCATCAATTCACGATGCTCACAATTCATGTTCCCCATATGTCACTACTCTAGCCCCACCAACCAAGCAATGGTCAGCTGCGGCGCATACACGGAGACCCTTGTATAAGGAGCGTGAGTTACATCCATCCCCTCCTCTCTCTTCCCCGCCCTTTCAGTTTGACACTCTTTTTCCCTAGGCAAAATGTTTTCTGTAAGAAGGGACAATCTTTTAACGCTCTATGCTCTCCCTCTTGAGTTGAGACTTGAAAGAATGCATAAGGCTGCATTGTAAAATGCTAAAAATTCACTATTTTTTTTGCATTCAGGCATGATATTTGTGCCGGTGCCGGAGCCACAAACTCGTGAGTTGATTTTTACCAGTTAATTTTAGTGCTTTACTTTTAAATGCATACCTCGTGGGAAGAGTGGACATAAAGAAGCGGCATTGAGATGCTTCAAATCATGTATTGTGCGCACCTCCCTTTAAGGACTATGCTTAAGTACCCAATATGGCGGTTTAAGTGCCGATCGGCTTACCGTGCTACCCATCCTGGGTATCCTTTTTAGAGGAGCACAGTCATGCGCAAATCTGTAACCTGGCTGGCTTACTTCAGAGTTCTTTTTGTATGCATCGTAGGCCTGGTTTAGAAGCGTTACCCTCTCTTAGGGAAGGCAGCGAGATTGTGAGTCCCGTCCTCCTCAACCCCAGCAAAAGCGTACGCAGTCGTAGGCAAAAACTTATGACCAACACAAGAGTAGGATGCAATTGATGGCCAAAGACGTTATTGAAATGCCTTTTAATCAAATAAGTCAAATTTCAGACGGTGTTATCTTTTTTTTCGAGAGGGGGAAGAGGAAGGGGTGAGGGGGAGAGGAGGTGAGGCGGCGCGACTAGTCGTGCCTCATCCACCAAACGATGGACGTTTTTCTTTTTGTCAAGGCATTGTGGTATCACTTTATCTAAACTCAATGCTCGTTTGTTTTTCTTTGCATTGACAGAAAACAGGATGCAGTACTGCACTGGAATGCCGCAGTGGAGCCAAAGATGGCCATCTCTCAGTAAGAGGACAAACGATTTCATGCGTAGATGGCGCACAAATTGAATTTTATGTGATTTAAGTAAATTAATAGGAACTGAATAGCACAAGAGAGTGTCTAGTAAAAATAAATAAAATTAACATCTCAAATGACCCAAATGGGAGCACTTTGAGCGACCAGGTCATAGGCAGTATCTTCAAGCTTTCTGACACTTTTCAAGTACTTCAGAGTTAATTAGTTAAGAATGCGGAGGAGAGACTGGATTTCTTTATTGTCACAAACCAGTGCTATTAAAATGGGTGGCTAAGGTAAAAAAACGCCACTAACAAGTGAGCTTGCAAATCTCTCTTGCCGCCATGGAAAGAATTCGTTGACAACTTCCCTCCCACAGATGGTACAAGCATCAGAGCCCAGACATTGTGCCATCTTAGCATGCCGTTTATTGCTTTTTGTCAATTTATAATATACTTTACTTAATATTAGTTAAACTTCTCGATCTTAAGTAAAAAACACAAGAATATCACGTATGTGTGACATCGGTACTAATGTGTGGTAATAATGAGATTATTCCTATTACAGAAGAGGAACCAGAATACCTGAGTTTGGATTCTGACAGCGACTCTTCAAGCTGTTCTGGCAGCAGCAGTACTTGCTACTGCAGCAGTTGTGGAGGCACCATGAACGGTTCCTCTAGCACCTCGTCTTCGGGCTGCTACAGCTGCAGTTGCGACTGCACTGAATCTCGTCGACGTAGGTCTAGACTCCTCATTAAGTGCCATTAAAAAGCCACTTATAAATTGTCAAAGTGCTTTGAAGATTATTTAATTTGTTTTTTATGGCATTAATCAAAAATCAAAATCGGTGGGTTCGTCCTCGTTCCACGAAAACTCTCGCTTAACACTTTTCTCAACCAAACTACTTTAAAAATTTACATATTGCGATTTTTATTTTGCCTTTATAAGTAAGGGTTGCGATGGAGACGATTAGCTTATCCACAACATTGTCTCAACCTTTTGAGTGGATAGGGCAAAGAGTTAGACGGGTGCCTGAAAAAGTGGTACCCCAATGACCTTCAACATCCAGACATCGAACCGACTCCTTTTGTTTCGATGGCATTACTTGTTGATTTTAAAAACCGACCCTTATATTGAGACACTCATCTACAGCCGCTTAAACGCCTGGCGGTAGTGCAGCTGACACTGAAAGTTGTTGAACTTCATTCTGATAGTGGGTAGCAGATCTTTGCCACCAAAACCGCTCACTGCTACTACACTCGGATAAATTTTAACAGTATCAACTACTAAAAGTGTTTTTTAGGCAGCATTAAATGCGGTAATACAGACTCTTAGGGTGCATAATAGTGATTTCCTGCTTATGTCAGACGTGTCAGCTTCAAAGATGGATAGACAGACTCAGACAGGGTGCGACGGTGTGGCGATAGCCAAATTTAGGATGTGTGTGGGTGTCACTAACTATGCAAATTACTCGTAAAGCTGCGGTAGTCTGTAGTGGTGAGTGCCTATTACGGTCGCGCTTACTGACTGTATGCGCTGAATTGACAGAATGATTGTCACAATGCGCGAACGCGGCATAGATAGAAAAAAAATCAAGAGCATGAAATTGCTCAACTTTCAAAATAACCTCAGTTTTTTAAATAATTTAAGGCTCACCACCAAGAAACAAGGAGGAGAGTAAGTATTTTTCAACATTTTCGCCAAATTAGGAAAACAAAATATTGGCATTTCGATACCCTTGTTCCATATGTTTTCCCAGCTCGTTGCAAGAAGCAGACAAGTAATGTTACACATCAACGCATGGATATGAATAACACTTTCATTAAGCATACAAGATTAAGCTCACTCATACGATCGCATAGTGCACAAATTAACAACATTTACATTGCTTTCAAAAAGAGCTGTGTGCAACCAATGCTTTTGATAAAGCTGATCTGATTTTCGAATACCCTTTCACCTTAGAAAAGGAAAAATCAAGCAGTCGAGGCCGAAGAGATAGTAAGTTCAGTTTACAAGAACTATGCAGCGCCTTCAACTCAAATTGAAATCACAACAGTATAACGTTCTGTCCTACAGAATGTGAATGCGATTCTTCCGTATTCTCATCTTCGTCGTTTTCATCATCAACTTGCTGTAAGTCACGGGTCCTTGGAAGTAACAACTTCTGACTCAAAAAATATTACACTAAAGCCACAATTATTAGTCAGCCCGAAAAAATTAAAAATTATTTCTAGCAAAAACTCTCTTCGTCTTTAAGAAATGCTATTTACGCGGTAAACTTAATGTGCCTTTTAGCTCCGGAACAAGACGGACACCGAAAGTGTGTTTCACACGAAAGAAAAGGTACCCAAACGTCTCACTTCACCCCATATGCCCATTAAGGACAGTAAAACTAGAAAATTTTAGTTGAATAGTGCCATAAATTTTCACGAATCATGAGACAGCATCGTGATTCAGGAGTATTAATTAATTGAAATATGATCTTAAGGCGGCTCTACCCTTAATGTTGCCATAATCATTAAATGCGCTGCTAGCTGTGCTTTACGCTAGCTAACCAGCGATTCGGTTAATGGGAAATTCCGCAAATTACAAAAACGCTTTCCTACCAAACCAAACGAAATGTACAGACTTTACCATTTAAATGTGCACGTTAGGACAACAAAACAGTACGCTTCTTAGACTAATTAAACAACAACTTAGGCAACAGCTAATAGTTTAAAAGAGTAACATAATCCCTTTTTATCCAACACAAGAAACGTTTCTTGTTTACTTATATGATGGAAACGTTGTGTATATTACCACTGCCTATTTTAGATGAGCGCTCATCGAAAAGAAAGTCAAGTAAGTGATTTTGCAGATGAGAACAGACAATTGACGCAATACTGTTGGAATTAGGAAAACATTATTAACAGCAATTTTTCGCTTAGAGTGAAGTAGGAGAGATAATGTCTTATCATCATTCGTTGCGTGACATATCATAATTAAAGATTAATTTTTTTAACACTTGAATTCGTATGCGGAAGAAAACTCTTGAGCAGGCATAAATGCTAGGTTAAAATGCATGACTAACCATGCGAACCTGTCAAACAACTTCAGTCGACTAAAATGAAATAAGGATTTTATGGTGATTGTGTAGACCGGTTTCAAAAGTCTAGGTTAAATTAAACGAGATAATCACTGCGTAACAATGGTCAAACTGTTTATGCAGAGGATCGTTGCAGCGCATGCCATAAACCGGTAGAGAGTAAGTTTCTCAATTCATTTAAATGCAAATAATTTATTAGTATTCCTTCTTTGATGGCTCTTTTGATGTGTAGATGTTCGGGAAAAGACCATATTCGCAGCTGAAAGTCCGAGTAAGTTGCATTCTGTTGCACTTAATGCATTTAATAGCTGGTTGAAGCATGAAAGCATGGGTGACCATTAAGTAATGATTTGAATGCGAGAAAACCTCCTCTTCAATAAAGCGTCAAGAAACCACGGCACTTAATACGTTCTTACCAAGCATACCAAATCAAATAAAAGTCCCACAGATTGTAAACTACCGAACTCTTGTTCACCAGACACTCGTTTAATTTCACTTTTTTTTGTAAAATGAAGCTTTACCGCATTGTTCCCATTGGGAATCGCAGAAGTCATATCAATGTATGTTTTCAAGCCTCGTGTACTCCGCTCCACTCAGACTGTAACACAAATGAGCTCGCCTACATTTATCACAAGCTTGTCATGACAAAAGGGCAACACACTTGACTCATTCAAAAAAAAACGACAACACAATGGATAACTTACTGCTGTCTGAAGCAGCTCTTCTTTTAACTGACATCACCCAGTAGCTTGGATCAACAGTGCTACGTCCCAGGCTTTGACAAACATACATTCCTCACTTTACTCAATCAATCAGCTACCCCACATCATATTGCATTTCACATTTTAATAATTTCTTAATCTAATTATTAAACCTTAACTCCTTTTGGGAGGTTGAAAGGCTCACCATTGTCATCCGCCTTTCCACTCATTCCATTTGTGATCAAAATTGTTGTGGAAAAGGATTCATAAACATTTTTTGGGTGGTAATATGAAGCTCACAGCACAACAACAAAGTTGGAGTATAATTCCAAAGTGTCACTGACCTCTTTACCGTTTCTTCAGGTCGGTACCATCGATGCCAAACACCTCGTGCACAAATACCAAGTAGGTTTAGTGCCGATGAGGCACAAGTCTTTTAAAAATACTATGGAAAACTTTGCAAGCTTAAGAGTAGGAGCGGTAGACCCCGCCTTGCATAAAATTGAGGCCTGAAATGAATGAATGGAGAAACCAGGCGCTTATTAGCCTCCCCCAGCAGTTGATAAGAGGAACTGATATTCTTAAACAGCTTCCTTTTCTCAATTCAAAAACGATGTCTGGTATTACATCGCTGCGACTAAAGGTCAAGTTTTTTTTCTAACTTTTAGGTCGAAACACTAAAGCCAAGTGTCGTAAGCTACCTTTCCACCTCGAATAGACACATGCAGCGGCACTAGGATAGCAGTTCTAAGGGGCTAAAACTTACGCCGCCAGCAAAATTCCGATTAAGATTGCCCTCACTGTAGTGCTTTTTCCCATTTTAGCATGCGCAAGTGATCATTATCGAGGAGGTAAGAAAGCAAAATCGAGATGAATTCGACACTCGAGCGTAAATCACAGACCACTACATGAAGTTCTTTGCCTTTTACTTTTCCAGTGAACACTGAACTTCGACCTGGACCATCTGGAAGTGAGTGATTGCTTGGCTTCTTGCTTATACTTTTATGTCCCTTCTTACGAGTATGTTTATCAGCTCGGGGATTTATCCACTCCGTCAATCCTGCAAGCAGTGCAGCAGTTACATTATTCACTGATTTCATGACGTCGAACCGGCTGCAGGTTGATTATTCTTGAACCGGAATTAACAAGTGAAGGGATTACTTGCATGTGGAAGCTGTTTGTTAGCGAGAGTTCTTTACTTACGAAGCAACAAACCATGCTCGACTGGCATTTCTCCATTCTCCAACCGCTTCAGCCCTTCATAATTGAGCTACATAGCTCCTCCACGCCTAGCAAGAGTGTTGGGCGGTTCCTAGCAATACCCAACTGCTAACGATGTCCTCCATTTCAAAAGCCTTTCAAGAGTCCTATTTGCTCTTTCGATACTACTTATGGTTATTAAGGCGTAGTTATCAGGTGAATAGTATGCGCCTCGGTTTGAAAGTATTAAAGCCTTGAGGGTTACAAAAATGAGCTCAAACACCAGACTGGCCGTGACCTCAAAGATGTTTCCTAATGACACACAAAGTTGTTTGTCAGTCAGTGCGGTTTATTTAAAGTAAAATTATGATTTTGAATAGATGGATTTTTTACCGAGGATGACGTGATTCGGAAGCATAATCTCGTGTGTTCCCGTGATAAGGGTAAACAAATTACTCGCCTTATTTTGCTTAACTCACTGTGCGTAGAAGCGTTTGACCACTGCCCTGTCTTCCACTCTTTCGCTCCCTACACCAAGCATTCCTTCAATGCATGTCTAAAGCTACTACTCTTAGAAGCCAAATTGCTCTAAAAATTGCAGTTATTAACATCTACACACATTAATGTGGACTATGATACTTTTCTCCAGGCTGTGTGGCACGCTCAAACTTTCACCTCAGTGTGTTTTAATTTACAATGCATTGCTATTCACACTTATTATGACTGGAGTGATTTGTGGATTCGATGTGTCCACTGTAATGCCTAATTTAAAACTTTGTTTTTTCCACTTCTTGTTCATCTTAGTGTATCCTAAACCCGATTATGTCCTATACCCCAAGAGTGAGTGAAGATGCAGCTCTAAGCAGAGGCCTCGGCTCTAGAGTTGCCCTAACACCTCGAATTTTCCCCCATTTCACATGCTGGTGGCTGAGCTGCGTAACCGGGAGTTCACACCGCCTCATTCTTCTTTTGTTTGGCATTTCTTTGGGCAAGAGAACACGGGCTAGAAGGGAGCAGGAAGCAAAACTTACGCCTGGTTCAAAAAGCATGGTTTGTTGATGGAGCTGACGAAGTGCATCCACGAATCTACAGGCACAAGAGATGGTGAAAATTCGTTCTTCTTCATACTTCTGGACTAGATTTGTGCTTTGTTATAGTCGTCAAATTCGAGTTGATCCTTTCAGAGAGGGCTAGGTTGATTCGCTAAGCCACTCAAGAGTAGTTCCCTCGCTCTTGCAAAATTTGACGGAACAGGGTGTGGCACAGTGTCGACGGAAGCATTGGACGAAGCTATAATTATAAATTAGTCAACAAACTACTCACTCGGTCCATGGGATTGTGTTTTTGCTTTAGGCACGTTTGTCGCTCCGCCCGACCATGCGATTTACCAGCGTAAGTAGTGTTTTCTGCAGTCCTTCACAAAACACACCAAATAATAAGCAAAGTAAAGGAAAATTGGCATTATTCACTCCTTTACAAATACAGCTGATAGAATTCAAAAAGGAAACTGGCGTTCCTACTAACATTGCCTAACTGTCGTGAGTTCTTGTGCTGTGCCTTACTTAACCTGCACGTTGTGGGAAAACGCACCTACTAATGCTCACAGAAGTCAGTGAAGAGGAGAACAAATTTGTGCAGTCTAACAATAAGAGCTATTCTAATCACCGATAGAACTACTGACAAGTCAACCATGTAGGTGATAAGCCCCGTGTTCTCCCATCCTCGAGTACCGTCGGTGGCGCAACTAGAAGTTGCGAAAGCTAATGCTACTTAACGCTTTTGGTGTTGATGCACGAATGACCATTTTGTCCTCTACGAGAGCAAACATAACTTACCACTCTTTTGTGTATTTTAGGCTGAAAACGTTCAGTTATTTTTGAGTCCTGGAATTAACACCTTGACTCCGTTTCCTTTTTTTTTGCCAATGCAGACAATTTTGGGTCATTCTATCTTTTCCAAATAAATCGTCTGATTAAGACTTTCTGATTGCTTTTTGGGTTAACAATTTTGTGTGTACAGAAAATATTTAATAGAGCAGTAATTTTACTTGTTGTGAATGCAAATTTTTTAAGATCTCAACAGTGATTAGGTAGGTCGCCTCAGTGTAAGCAAAAAGCTACTAAGCTCACGGAGGTCTAGACAGGTTACTCACTCGGACAGCTCAAGCCTCGTGTCACACCTAAAACCGGGGGAAAAAAACACAAACACACCGATTGGCTACCGATGGGGCTTTGCCTATGACCAGAATACTATTGAACTTGAGAAAATATTCGAAGCAGATTAGGAAATTTTTACCGTTTAAATGAATTACTGACTTGCCAATGAGGACTTAGCAAAGGAGGGTGCCTCAATGAGGTCCGCCTCACTTACCGCATCACAAGGCTACGCCAATTACTACAGTCATACCAATCAAGGAGCACTTGAGGTGCGGTGCAATTTAATTAGTGAGCGGTTCGGTGTCATAGAAGGGAAAGAAGGGTAAAGTCAAATTAGCATAGTTATTAACGAAAAATGATTAAAACTCTTAGAAAGCCTACTTGCCAAGTGGGTCGATGTGAAGCGTATAGTCAAGTTGGTACATTGCAAATCGTGTTTTATCAACTATAAAACATCCATTTGTTTAAACTCACAGGGACTGAATTTTGGCCTTAAATAGGCTTTAACAACATGAAACATCACTTCAAAGGAACTGCTTCGCAGTGTTTACGAATGCAGATTTTTCAAAGCGGAATTGCAGTTTTGACTTACGCACAGTTGTGGAGTCTGGTTTACGTGAATTGTGCAATTTAATTTGTAATTCTATGAAGTGACGTCAATGTGATGGGTGAGATAGATAGAAAAGACAATTGTTGCATGTCATCACTGTCTCTCGGATGTTTAGTGAAGCTTGGCGTTTGATGCGCATAATCATGCTTCGCTGCTGCAGAAAAGTTTAAGCATATCCATTCATTCGTGCAATAAAACAAGGGGTTGTAACGTCCCTCTTATTCTCTTAACAAATTTAAACGAAAAAGATGTACTGAAAAAGAAGAAAACAAGGAGCTTTGAATAACTAAAAAGATAATACGCTTCGAGGATTTGCAGACCCTTTACGTTTCTGGAGTTGTTGTCATCGGTTGGTGCGCCAATTGACTCAATTAAGATGATGAATTTTATTTTTGTCTATGCTTGAGGAGCAGTCAGATAGGCAGCTAATAAAGCATAAAAATCAAATTTAAAGTAAAATTAGCTTTTAAAGCTAAAACATCAAGGAGCCTGATCTACCTGTACAGAAAAGCTGGTTAATTGCTAAAATACATTCTTCTCAAGGAACGCCACCGTGACAGAGGAAATGCGACTAAAATCTGCATAGACCAAGCGCTATTTGCATACGGTTGTATTATAAGGTGAAGTTTTTTAGATTGATAGGTGAATGAGAATGCTAATAAATTTTTTCCCATGCGTAAAGGTTCAGGACAGAAATTTCCATTGCAACCAGTTCTTCTAAGTTAGTTATTGTGAGTACCTGCCTGCAAGAATAATATTCTACCTGATATCTTTAAAAAACTTGGCTTGCACGAATATTTTGGCTTTTGATTAATTAGGATCAATTTTTGGAATGCCACCGCGCTATGCTGCAGGACCTTCAGAACAATGTTATTGTCACAACATCGGAAATAAATAATTGACACCTGCCACTTTAGTTGAGTTTTTGATTGGGAAACTATACTTTTAAACACAGTACAAAAGAGATTAATATACGTTCAATGCCACCTTTATAAGCAGACCTCTCATCTTTTTCTCGTAAAGTCTATACAAATGATTTGAGCATACTACTTGGGGAAATTAAACTTAGCGGCAGAATTAATTATATACTCGAACAAAGAACCAAGTGTGGTAATATAATAATGTTTTTATAAATAAAGGCAGAAGCAGCTTGCTTTATTTAGGCTGGGTATACGAGGAACCTCCATTTATATACGTATTTTAACCTCACAAACCCTAAATCGCAACGACATCCGCCTAAATTGAGGTCCAAACCTGAATCCGAAAGAGCAGCACAAATCAAAGCCTCACCTCAAGAGAGCTATACTACTTAGATAATGTAATCACGGCTACTTCCCCAGTCATAAGACCTACTATGAATAGCGCTTAATTCTGAATCAATTAAACTATCTTAACTAAGACCTCTTCCGCATTTTTCTATGCCTTAACAAAATCCAATTAGTACCTCCAAAAAAACTTACTGCCAATTCTAGAATTTTGAAGGCTTACGAGCTTGTGAAATCTGACATTTAATGTGAATAACATGAGGCACTGCTAATTTGAATATGATAATGCGTCATCCCTTATTAGACAACTTGCCGTTTAAAAGTTAAAACAAAGCAAGGATAAGCAACCAACAGGATTATTTATTACTAGAGCTCCCAAATGGGCAATAACAAGGGTAGACCAAAATTTAAAATAAATTTCAGTGCTTCGATAAGGAAATTTCCAGCTTTACTGCTTCCCCTTCGAACGGGACTTGGAAGACTTCTCTAAAACGTAAGAAAAACATCATACTATAGCGAAATAGCAAAAACATTAAAAAATCAATTGTAAATAAACACAAGTTTTTTTGTTTGGTTCTTTAGGGTTGAACCAATTTACCTTTCATGTAAGGCTGAGATGGTGACTTATTTTTGGTGGTCTTCTTGATATGCTTGTGACGACGGTCTGAGTCTACAAAAAGAACATGTACAAGAACTCGTCACTTAGAAGGTGAGACCTTTAGGAATCAATCTAGTCAGCACGATGGCATTGGAGATGTAATCGTATGTTTTATTTTAGACTAGCAAGCTGCTCAAATACGTCGATCTCCACTTGTCGTCAAATGCCCTAATCAAAGCAAATAAGACTTAGGCATTGAAGATGAGCACACTTTTCATCGAGATAAATTTTTTTCAGTTTACCATTTTACCAACGCTCTTAATGATAATTGAATGCGAGCCATAAGCCGGCAGTTTTAAGTCTGATCCTTACCAGAGCTGGAACTTGATGACGATGACGAAGGTGATCGGCGTCGGTTAGCCTTTACAGGCTTATTCTGCTGCGGTGCTACAGAAAGAAAATACCAAATGACATGCCCATGTCAATACCAAAGCGTCGTATGCTGCCTTATCAGCAGTATGCTTTGACATGGCTTTGAAAGCTCTTTAAAAAAAGAGTAAATGAAACAAACAACTAGTGTTTTAAGACATACGTGGCATAGGATTGCGGTTTGGCTTGCTGCCTTTTCGTGCAGCACAGCGATCTAAAAAACCAAAGTAACAATGTTTACTTCTCTCTGAATTTTATCACTTTTGGATGGAGAAGCGGAAACTTATTATTTAAGCACTAAATCGAATTTCGTTATAACTTTTTAAGCGATGCGGATATTATTACTTTGTCGTGGTGAAACGGACTCCGAACTCGACGACGATGAGCTTACGGACCGATTCATTTTGCAGTGGTGATGATGTGGATGATGGTGTCCACCTATTATAAAGTGGTGAAAAAGAGGGCACACTTATAGGCGTCTTACAACGATAATAAAAAAAACAAAACTATTATACATATACATGTAAACCATGATGCTAGAGTTGAGTGGCTCTGCCTCAACCGGCGGAACGATGGAAGCCGAAATCGGCGGGTTAAGTGTTACTCAAGGCACCTGAAGCGATGCTTATCTTCTCTCGTCCTAAATGACTTTATACGCAGCAAAATTCTTCATCTCAATTTAAAAATTATTTAGCAATTGCATTATTTTGAATTACCAAAAAAGACCGCATCACGACTCAATTGACGAAAGTGAACAGAAGGCGGTAAAATGTTGATTTTACCACAAGACACTTCTTCCGTTCAACTCTAGCCTACGACAATATTATTAAAGTTTTTAAAAAAAGTTAATTTATTTGTGTGTTTTTTTGCCCATAGATTGTGAAGACGATTAACCTTTAGGTGGAATTGGAGACGAAGACGCAGCACGTCGAGGCCGGGACTTGCTTCGGGGTTCACGTCTCTGCTTCATCACTTGAACAATTTCTAAAGTAAAGCAATGCAGCAGTTACTTTGATTTGTTAGACTTGTCATGGCGGTGGCTGAGGTGGTTGGTGTCGAACCTGGGTCTGACGACGAACTGGACGAGGTTGACGATGACGACGATGAAGACGACGATGAACGGTAGAGAGGACAGTGTGCCTTGTGTTTAATGTTCCGGAATCCTGGAAGGGTAAAATGACCTAACTTTATGGATACAACTGTGATTTTAGCTTGATGGGGCTTTGTGCTACTCCTCTCCAGCCCATTTTGGTGTCTGCTAGTGAGGCGGCGGGTCTAGTGATGGCAAAATTTAAACAAATACGCTTTCAATTGCAAAATCACATAAGCAGAGCGGTAATGCCTATAAACAGACAGTGATAATCAAATTTGTAATTAACTGAAGCCTGGACGAACCGTTTTGTCTTGAAGAACTCGAAGAGGACGAATAGTCACGCCGCCGCATACGGTGGACGTTGTCGGGGCCATGATGATGGCCTGAAATGTCAGTAAAAGTCAAAACTAAGGCAAGTAAGGCCAGGAGGAGAATTTTATTAGCTCTCTAAACGAAGATAATCCCCACAACGAGACACATGGAAGTAGAGAAAAGTGCTATTGTCATAGTCAGTAACAGAAGCGCTGCCAACATCTCAGTCTACTCGTCTCAATAATCATTCACACTGACAAGTAGACTTCGTTAAAAGAAAAACAAAATACAAAAAGTTAATACACATGAAGCAGCTTTTTGACTAGCATTTTGTCAGTTAAATTGACAGTTGAGGTTTTACAAGGTGTCACAGTTCTGAAATCCACAATTCTGATGAAGTCATACAGTAAAATCTCGCTGATAAAAGCCAATTTAGAAAAACTAGAAAAAAAATCTTCACTAATCTCGTTTTACCAGAACACGTCACACAAAATTTGCACAGTTAAGGAAGCAGGAGCAGTGCAAGTGGGGATGGCCATGTGGACCGGACTTGATCACTAACCCATAGGCTCGGCACATTTGAATGCCAATCACCTGTTCTGGGAGTCATAGGTTTGCACAACACTCCAACAACTATTTGCTCATGCAAGAGTGTCTTTATCGTGGTTACATGTTCCAATGCATGATCCACTAATAGAGCCACCCTATTGGTTGGAGGACTGGAACTGGATCCCTCACGAAACCGCCCAAGGTAGACATTCAAAAAGCCTATTTTGCCTCCACGTGTGAGTTGATAGTTGCGATGAAGTTGTTGGTTAGAGTTAATGTTAGCAGCACGGCACAACGCAGAACAGTCGAGTGGATGGTTAGGTCTAGGCCCTCCATCAATGTGCCTTAGAAAATTAAGTCTTTATGCTTTCGGTCACTACAAGGTGATGTTATTTGCAAAGCGAATGTGCATAAAGACTCACGGCATCCATTCTCTTCAACCCATCTATCGATATCATCTGTAAAGGTGTCAAAAAATGCATTCACTTGAGTGGCAAGGGTGGTTGTGACACACGGAGAGAAAAAAAATATCGGTGATCGAGGTGACTCGACACCCGACCACTTTGGATAGTCAAGCCATTCTCGAGTGAAACACTAAGGCTCTCCACTCTGTGCTGGTGGAGTTCTTTGACAGGCACATGTGAAGGGGTAAAGAGAAGGTGAGAAAAGTTGCTTCTCCAAAAGACCACCATGTGCAAAAATGCCTAAGAGCTGAGAATGAGAAGTTAACTGACTTAGAGAAAAAGAGGGAGCCAAATAAAAATTAATAATTTGGATTGCAAAAACTCACATCCATTGGAAGCTCGCCTTGGCTCTGGCCTGCGTGCTTTGCCTAAAACACACGCACACACACCCCACTCAACATGAAGTGGAGGAATGAAAGCAAAAGGGTTTTCTATCGAGTTGAAAAGAAAAGGAAAGATAACTTACACTGCTTCATCGTCATGCTGCGAGGTCTTCTTCACTCTGACTAACCGAGTTGAAGCCCACTTCCTTATTTTTAAGAAGCCCTTGAAATGACCTCTGATGGTGTGTGACTACTACGGGTCCAACAAATTAGCTGGATCCAATAGCACATGAGGCGTTGAATGCCTAATTCTTGGAACTTGGTTAATTAAATTAATCACAATGATGGCGAGAGAAAGAGAGAGCGAGAGAGATGGTTGCGAAGGAGCTGCGAAGTTTGGCTTCTCTTGGGCTTACAATGGTGCCTGCGCCCTCGTCACATCTGTCAACCCCGGGGCGTTGGCATTCTGCTAAGCCTAAAGAAAACTAATTGCCTACACATTGCATTTACATCCGTATACCATCTTATTTACAGTTGTCAATGGTATACGAAACTTTTAAGATGACATTTTAAGTCTTTCTCTATCATATGATACTGCCTGACAACGTGACAGTTGCCAATCAGATGGCGCGTTTAAATTGAATAACGAGGAAAGCGCACCCCATCTCCCCTCCTCCTTCCACCACCTCAAAACGGCTTGATTATTTTTTTTAAGAAAATTCAAGTCTTTGATAGTTCATCAAGAAGGCGACTAGCAAATTGGTGGTTTAGTGGCCTATGGAGACGCCAAAGGGTGTGATTGGATGGAGGAGGAGGAGGGGAAGGAGGAGGCAGAAACTTTATTGTAGCACATGAAGAAAATTAAGAGTTTTGGCAAACATCATCTCTTAAATCTCATTATTACTAATGCATTTATGGTAGCAAGTAATGATCGTCTCGATTAACCATAGCGCGACTTTGAGGTCTCACACCCACCGGCGCCTTTAATTGCTCCTCCACCCTCTGCCCCAAACTCGGGGCAGCCTCACTTTCCTCTCCAAACCGCAGCAAAAGCTGTGGGAGAAAAGCAGAGCCTTAATTACCCTAATAATACGCAATCTCATTAAACCGAAATATTGTCTTTGGTAATGAGGCGTGGGAGATTTGGATGAGGTTGTGGTCATTACTGAAAGGTGATTCCGATCCTCAATGTATATTTCCCATAATATATGCCAAAAAATGGCGGAAGTAAAATCCTGTCAACAAGGGGAGGGATTTGGAGGGTAAAGACTAGAACCCCGTTATAAAATGCTTTCCGATGAAGGTTGGCTTTTCTTTCTCCCGCCGAATCACAAAAGCTCCTTAAGCACGGTTTAAGGCGCCCACCGTGTAAAGAGGGTTTTTAAATCAAGCGCAATCAGAATGTCATAAAGTAACCTTCTTTTCAAGAAAAAAACAAGCTGGTCCACCATCTGCCCACTCACGCGATTTGAAGAGGATTTCACTCCTGTTTAGAAAGGAGAATGGAGCGGCTGAATGTTTACAGCTTACAAACATTTGCTCCCAAATCAACTCACTATCGTGATTTGGACATGTTGGGCTGCCTTGAAAATGTCTACGGTAAAATTAAATTAGCCGAGGTCTTATCGCATAACAGTGAAAGATTCCATTAGTTGAACATCTCGAATCAATGAGAGGAAGGGCGTCAAGAGGTAGGCACCAGTGTGTGGTGGATCCAAAGAGGTGCGTCCAAAAATGACGGAAAAAGAGCTTTCTCTTGGCATTCCCACGGCTGTATAGTGCTCGGTGGATAGGGTAATAGAAAATAATAGCACTTAAAAAAAAGGAACCTCACAGTTTCGATGCTTGCATAATGGATCCGCCTCATTGTCATTGATGCAAAGCCTGTCCCAAGAATTCACTTTACCTGGTTATCATTGGCATGATATAACATGATCAAATGCCTTAAATCTAAAGAAGAGTCTATCGTCAACTTTTTCCCACCTTTATATTACTTTTGCAGGATGAATTTTGCAATCCAAGTTGGTGATTTATGCACCACATTCAAGTACGAGGCCCCGGAATCTTTGAAGAGAAATGTGGGCGCCTCAAGCCCAGCCTGGTACCATTGCAAGCCAAAAGTGTCGCGTGTTTTGGACCATCCGACTTCTTCTTTTTTTTAAGGAAATATCATATTTAAGCACGATCCATTAGCCAAATCGTTCAAAATCTATTTAAAAAGTGAAATTGGGGGTGGGTTTTAGTAATTTACGAGACTCCCAAACATGCTGGTAGGGCATAATTTTGCCTTTTAGGAACCTCACATCCAAACCAAGCTTTACGTTTATGAGACGATTTAAGAAAGAAAAAAAAACAAAAAAATGAAACATTTATCTCACGAAAACAGAATAACAAAGCCGCCTTGCTAGTTTATTTTGCTCCCAATCCTGTCTGGAGTGTCGATTTACCCACTCCCGGCTAATGCCTATCTTAATCAAGTCAAGGTGTTTCATCCCTTTTTGATCTACCAAATGGATAGACACGCCTTTTGGGACTTGAAAGAGAAAAAAAACAGCGAGACGGTGTAAGAGAAGCGGCTTAAGGGGACTTAGAGACCAACCAACTCGTGGCTGCTAGGTGTGGCAGCACGTGAGTTACAGAGGGACCGTGAAAAATCCTCTAAACCACCATCACCATTGCGATTTCTCACAAGACCTGCAGGAAGGTTTTAGGAGTGGAGAAAAATTCATGCCATCCCGCCTCTCCTCCACCGTCTGCAAATGGAGTCAGTCACTTCAAGAGGCTAATTACATTCTACCTTTTGCCAAGTGTATGTGCTCGGAAATCTACATACACAGAAAGTGGTTCTTAGCTGAGCTGGGTGACACCGGCTCAGAAACATAGGCATCATTAATAATCTTAATGCCCTCTCTGTCCTTAATTTTGTTCGGTTTAGAAAAACTTAGCGTTTTACCCGGTCCAGGTGAGATGTAGCCCCAACTGCACATTTCTACCTTCTTGCTAACAAATTCAAGCTGCAGGAGATTAAGGAGTTCTTCGCGACTTTAACGGTAATACTCTGCAGTGCATAGAGTGTCTGATGAACCTGATAAAAATGGACTTTAACTATGCAGTTCTGAGGCGGCAGAAGATTTTGAGGAAGCTATTGACAGACGGCAGTGGGATTCTTCGACGTCGCCAACCCGTTCTTCAATTTCATTTATTTAGCAAAAAAAAACAAGCATAACTTGTAGATAGATTGACAGCCAACTAACTGATTGGCTGAAAAGTGGGGACAAATGACGTGCCAATTCACTGCTCTGGGAATCTTTCTATAGCCGAATAGCAAACATTATCTACTCCTGGGATTTACCTTTCCACGACTCGACGAAAAAGCCAACACGGATAAAGACATTTGTGTGACTTCAATAAACACTTGACACTTCGTTTGGCTACCAGAGACAAAGCATTTTATAGAGGTCGAATGTGTAACAAACCTATGTCCTCTTGGGGAAAATTGTGCAGTGTAATGACAAGTGTTTGTCAAATAGCATTGATGGAAGCTTTCCTTTTAATTAGTCTCTCTCCATAAAAAGTAACAAGTAAAAAGAAAGACGCAAAGCTTCATCGTCAACGTCCTCAATTTATTCTACAAGCAACAATCATGTAGATGCAGAAAAGAGCAATGCTATTTGGTTTGAAGGTCCCCAAAAGTTGTTTTAATTAGGGAAAAATAAAGGTGAAGGCTGAAGGTCATAAGTCTCCACGCGATGGATATCTGAGAGTGGGGCGCTGCTTCTAAAAAGGAAAAGAAAATTTGCCGCGATTAGCCTCAAACTAATAACACAAACACATTTGGGCTTAAGCAAATGCATCACACAGCCTAGTAGGTGCCTCTGCCTAGTGTATGACAAGTAACTGTGCTTGGCAAACAGAAAGACTCATGAATTTTCCTTTTAACTTTGCAAGTACAATTCCACTTAAGGGTTAAGTAAGCACAATGAGTTATCTACCAGAACGTCCTTCAAGCCTTGCCTATCACCACCACCTTAAACAGGTTTTTTGAAAGGCGTCTTAGCTTGGAGCGTTTTGAACTCACCACGTAGACTATCCTACTTTCGCCTTCCACCGACCACTTTTATGGTTATTTTGGCACAGTCCTTTTCGACTAAAAAAAGGAGCACATCATGGACATCACTACTATCTTTGTCCTTTTTGTTGTAAGGGGTCGGGGTGGGGGGTTAAGTTCTAGCGGCATTGAAGCCCCACGCCACTTCAACTTCTCCTTCTACCATTGTGGCGTAGCCTTGTAAGATTTATTGCTAGCTTTAAGCCACATTATTATTTATCGACTTTACCTGGTTTGATTTTGTTTCCTTTGTCATGGTCTGTAACATGGTAAGGATGAAAGTGAAATTATCAGGCTTGATGCATTAATTGCTTTAAACTTGTCCTCTTCCAAAACACGAATACATGTGGACAAGAGTGGACGTACGTTTTAGAGGTTTACTGTGGTGCCGCTTCTTGGAGTGACATCCTGCAAAGAAAGGAGGCTATCACCACAATTCTCAGCACCACAAAATAACCACTCAAGTAAGGCAATGACGTGACCTTAGGTGGTAACACCGCTTGAGTGAAAAAAAAACGCTGTAGGGGCTGAGACTTGTACGTCTTGAAGGACTTCGAAATACATTGACGTACAGTGACGAGGTGGGTGAGTCAGAACTCTCGTCCTGCCAGCCGCCATCGTCAAAATGCACTAATGAAATTGCTTCAGTCACTTGTAGTTTGGAAAAACGTGGAGATTAAAATCAACTCACTCTTACACACACACACGCACAATTAATTAGACTTTAGTGGACTCTCATAAGTCACATCCAGTGATTGATTGGGCTTTTGAGAATAGTTAAAATCATTTAGAATTGTAAAAGAATTACTTACTCTTGTCTTGATCTGAAAAAAGGCAAACGAGATTGATGGCTTCTGACATCCACTCGAAGTACAATCTTGTGATCTCTTATTTTGTTTTGCCGCAGATCTGGTAACAAAGTTCGTGTCGCCTGATTGAAAGCTCCCTCCCCCTTCTACTCAGTGGATCAGGATGACACACACTGTGCACGCGGGAGTCACAACAACTACCAGATATCACACTCCTTCCCACTACTGGGACCTCTTCCAAAGCGGTTAGGCCAAGTGTAAAAGCCCCAAAGCGAAGTGTTATAAGTGTAATCGAGAGTGAAGCAGTGTGTTGTAGAGTCACCACCATGCCTCTCCAAGCATAAGGGAAATTCTATCATTAAAAAAAGCAACCCCCAAATTAAGCAAACATAAGTTTAAAGGGGCATTTTGGGGCATCTATTAAATGGGAAGCAAAATGAAAGAGAATCACACGTGTACAGACTAATTTGAAGCAAAATAAAGTAGCCCCAACTCAGAAGTGAGAAAGAGAGAGGGCGAGGGCGAGGGTGTGAACGGAAAGAGGCGGCATAATCAGACAACACAATTGTAGGCGCAAAATTGAACGTGCTGATCAGCGATTTAGGTGGGTATTTTTTTATCTTTCGGATTATGCATACGTTTTTGCTTGCTTGGGCTGCCTAAAAGGAGGGAAGAAAAAAAATTAGACAGGATAAAATTTTTGGTCAAATTTGTTTTCTTTTGGTAAGAGTAAGCAAGTTATGTATTAATTTGGTGTAGGAGGTGTTTGATTTAGTCCAAAACTAACATTTTCGATGACGGCGTTTTGAGTCTGGGAGAGGAAATAAATTAAATGCACGGGTCTGATGAAAGGTACTGTCGCCTGCTTCAGGGCGCAGTCTTACCGCACGAAGATGAAGAACGTGAGGATGACGATGATGATGAGCATGAACGGCGTGAGGAAGAAGATGACGATGAGGAGCAGGACGAAGACGATGATGATCGTGAATGGTGCTTTTTACCACCATCTGGTAAAATCGGAGTAGACTTGATTCCTTGTGAACTCGCACGGTTTACAATTCCAAGTCTTCATTTTGATTAGAATTTGTGCTAAGCGCTGCATCAAGTTTGTTTTCACGCGAAGTCACATGTCATGGTTCGCCTCTGTTAATTGCTTTTTACATTTTTAGTGGACTCACCTCACATCAGGTGAGGCGTTAAAAAACCCACTTTTAAAATGGCCTTATTTTAAATTTCATGGTGATTAAAACAATGAAAAAGTGTCATTTTAGTGAGATGTGTGTAGGCGAAAATTAATTGGGGATGATTTATGCCCCAAGATGAGGCCTAAATGGAAGCACCGATCGGGGGCGTTAATAAATGGGTTCTGTGGATTCCCCTCTACCTTAGTACCATGGAAACAGCCACTTCTGACAGTGAAACGCAAAGCATAGACTACAAATGCTTACGACTTTTTGATTTTTTTCCGGAGTCTGTTAAGAGGAAAATGAGAATAACGATTAGTGAGAGTCTGCTGTCTTTCAAGGAAAGGGCAAAGTCACTGATGCTTTTGGGGTTAGGGAAGCTTAAATGAACGAGGCTTTTGAAGGCCACCGTACCTCTACACTTTTTTGGACACGAGCTTGAACTAGAGCTGGAACTTTCATGGCATTGACTTCTAGAGCTGGAGCAAGATGAGCACGAAGCGCTCGATCGTGATTTTCTCGAAGAGCGGCCAGACGAACAGGATGAGCCTGTGAAGGAGATTTGCCTTTGTTATAAGGTTTTGAACAAGGTTGTACTATTTGTATCATGCACAGAGAGCCCTCTCTGTGTGTAAGTTTGTAATGAACCACGATATTTGGCCATATTTTTATTTGATTATCATTTAAACGGCAACTTACTGCGACTACACGACGATCCATCCAAACCTGAGGTCGAGGACAAAGGAAAGACTCGATCAGTTGTGAGTACACACACATCATCACCATAAAGTGTCGGCTTTAATTAACTCGACTTTGCAGTGTCTTCGCAATAAACAAAGTCACATCTTACATCTTATGGTTGTCATTCTTCCTAAAAATATTAAAAGGAGAGGAAAAAATGTGTTAAGCAGTGGGATATTTGTGGGTTTGACGATTGAGAGAGTGTGGTGCTAAGACTTACTCTCCACAACACGTTCAACCACTGCAAAAAAGAGAGAAAAAAAGTAGCGTAAGGGAGATTTAAAAGTTTCTTATAGTGAAAAGGAACCAGTTTAAATTACAAAAATGCACCCGATATTTTATTTCACTTTTTTTTATTACGGTTAAGCTGTTAGCCTGGGAAAATGGAAACAACCATCTCCTCCACATGGCAAAAAGCCCGGTTTTATGCTGAAGCGAGTTTTTTATTGACTTGCCTTTCTTTTGGCTCCTCGAATCGTGTTTTCCATCACCACCCTTTCCATTGCAGCCCTTTCCCTTGGAACCACTACGGCATTTTCGCGACTTGGATTTGCATCGATCTGTGCTTTTTGACGAGCACGACGACAGGCTTCGAAATCGTGATGTGCCACAGCTAAGGTCTACAAAGAGATGGAAGAAGATTGTGATGCATGAGGCTAAAATTTTGGCCAACTACTTCGAAATGCCCCAACTTACCGCTCAGTGACTGCATGGGAATTGGCCGCTTTGGAATTTTGGTCGAGTAGTAGTCGCCTAAAAATGGAGAAAGGAAAAAAAGAATATTTGCAGTTTCGTTGCGATAAAATATTCAGTGTGCTAGCGCTATCCCCCTCCTCGTATATTTGAAATTAATTTCATATTTAAAGACAAAGAAAGTGTTTAAACAGGATCAAGGAGTGATTCAAGTGTCAAAGGAGTAATAATGTTGGGGGATGCAACTGACGCATGATGGGGCTAAACTTTGCTGTGTCAGTTAACGCGGATTAAGTAGTTTATATACGTATCCAATGTCATAAGTCTATTACGTCTTACAATCAAATTGGTATTTTGAGAACTGCATTTCGAGCCAAGGTGGCGAACTTGTTGCGGAATGTGATGCGCAAATGTGAAGGCTGAGATAACTCAGAACTCGAGTAGAGCTTAAGGTCTCCCAGTAATTGACAGTGTGATTTCACAGAGCTTTTAAATCAATTACTTTGCGCGCAGTGATCTCGGTGTCGATGATTAAAACCCACACCTACTATCCGCAAGCTCAGCGCCTCCAGCCCACATCGAAGCCGCACACAAAGTGGCAAAACATTCCCCTCGCATTTCCTGCATAAATCTAATTCGAAATAGCATTAATGGGAAAAATCTTTTACTAAAAATGCGTCAATTTGGCAGACTGGAAGTCATTCTAAGCGTGAGAGAATAACCTAAACTCCAAAACGTCGTCCCTAATAAGTGATGCAGAGACAAAATAAAAATGGAAATTGCATTTACCATCTGCTGTGTGAGCGCACAATTCGTCTTAAAAGAAAGTGAAAAAATTAACCACCATGCATAATTTTCGTTGTGTTGTGCGGTAAAATACGAACCAAATCTCTTCAAATATGTTTGTTAGTTTAATACACCGCTAGTTGAGGTCACGCCTGCAGTAGTTGATGTTTTACTTCAAAATTTCATTAAGAGCTCAAAGAGACGGAAAGTTGTGGCAAAATAAGAACATAGTTTGTAGCGAAACTTTTAATTATTGGCGCTTCATACATTCCAAAGTAGTTTTTGCCACATGACAGCTGGTAAAACCCCAATATTCTTTTAGACCTCGAATAGAACTTCGCATGGGGTAAAGCATACTGGTTACTTGCACATATCCCATAAAATCTGTGCCATTTAAAATTTATCGTAATAAGGCGTTTTCAGCAAACAACATTGGCATTTTAAGCTCAATTTTTGTACTTTATTGATCGCATCAGCAGTACTACGTGTGAATGCTATATGGTTTTGAGTTTAGAAGCCAGAACTAAGCGCAAATCACGAGCTTTGTCATCGTGGAATGACTGATTTGCACAAAACACGGTCTTCCTTATGCAAATCTCACCATCGTATTACTCACATTACAAGTTTCCACCATAACTGCGTTTACTTTGCTTTTTCTTATTAAAGTAAATGTGCAAACAAACCTAAAAAAGGACAAACCTTTCTAAATGTCCTTATTTTTGGTGGTTACTATAATCGACTTTGGCGAGCTTGATTTTATAAGTAGGAAATTAGGTTATTAATCAGTCAGGCATAGAACGCCAAATTAATCCGGCATCACAGTCACCAATTTTTTGCCGTAATTAATTATTCGAATTGTGTTATTTTGAAGCTAAATGTATTTTTTTGCTTGGTCTGACTTTAAATAGTGTTGTTATTAAAGAATATGACTTCTAATCTCTCGATTTCGAGGTAAATTTTGTCACAAAGCTAGTAAATTTACTTAAACTAATCAATTTTTTAAAGTTTATCTAAGATCTGCAATTTGAAAAGGCTTAGTTTTGCAAAATTTACTTGGATTAGGAGCCAGAATTGTAATTTTTATCGTTAACCGGGTAAGCTGTATTCAGCATGCACCAAAATCTGTTTTATTAACTGACTCTGCCATGAGAAATGTCGTTTAAGAACCAAATTAACAGAAGGAATAACATTATCAGGCTACAATTTAAAGACTAAGCGGATGCATTAGGCTTTGTTTAATTTTTTATCAGTATTTGGACTTACGAGGCGTTAAAATGCGCCTGTAAATACTAATCATGCAATTGCGACAAAGTAATCAAATTATGGGCCGAGTAAAATTTAATTCTTTGGTTAATTAAACAATGTTTTGAAACTCTGTTTGTTCTGCGCTAAGTTTATTTGCTCTCCCTTACCGAGGGTCCACTTTAGAACCCAGTGGAAGTGGCTCACCGGAATAAAGTTTACTTAAAAACGGAGGTTTATCGGTGCCAAATATTGTCCCAGCTTGTAACCCAAAGTCTTGCAATCGTTAACTATCTGTAAGTAAGCGTAGATGGATGAATAAGCTCTACTCAATGTGAGAAAAGTGCTACAAAACGTCGTATCATTTATTTATGCATGAATAGCCATGCAGAAAGTGCATTAATTAAAGTAAGACAATGTCCCTATGCGGGTCAAAACAGCACAGATCACTCCATAGGGGACTAGCAGCGATCTCGGCAGATCTAAAATAAATGACAACAAAATTTACTTTATTTTGTCGAGAATCTGCTTCACTACTGACAAACGTATCAAGCAGAGCGACTGTGTAATTTGTTTATGGTGTTTTCAAAGTCTTATTATGATTGCATACCGGAATCGTGTAGCATTTAGAGTAGGTGTGCAATTCGCCGTCGCCTAAAATAGGAGAGGAAATTTAGTAGACCTTCAATTGGAACACGGAGTGCACCTTAACACCTCCCCAGAATTAGGCTATGGTTAAAAAAACTTGCCTGATGAATCTACTCACAAGTAAATTGACATTCACACCAACAAGAGGAACTTACAGTCTTCTGTGGCAACAGTTGTGCAGAAACGGACGTTCTTCATCGCTTCTGAATGCCTGCTTTCTACAGTGGATATACAAGCAAATTATCCATCATTGCAAAACAATGGCTATGCGGTGAAGTAGTCGACACTTAAAAAAAATATTTCTAATTAAATGTTCATTAAGAACCCCCTCAAAATGCTATTTAAAATGGAGGCTGTGTGGGATTTACTGCATCGAGAGTGATGATGACAGCTGCGACGGCGCCTAGAAGAGGAACGATGCTTCCTGCAAATGGTCTTCTCCCTACTTCTGCATCGTCTCTCCGATCTGCACGGCTTCCGCTCGCACGATCTTGACCTACGCCTTGGCTTATCCTCCAACACTGTAATAATCTTTTTGCAGCATTGCTTTTCTGTCACCACCATGTTGGGTTTCTTGCAGTCTACAATTTTGGATGCGGTAGGTTAGTTCCTTTTTATGAACGACTACGTGAATGTAGTGTTAAGGCTAGCGATAAGTTGGGGTAAGCAACGCCTCGTACTCAGTGCTCAGACCCATTCCAGTGACTAAGACAAAGGAGGGGAAGAGAACAAAGGCAAAAATTGATGGCTGATGCTTTAAAAAATTAAAGTGCTTCATCTAGTGAATCAACTCACACTTGGTGGCTGTATGTAAGACATCTAAACACAAATACAAATGAGTATTATACAAACAAAGCCTAAGTGGTCAGTTGGCAGGCGTTTTATTTATAAAGAGGGATTGAATGTCGCCTATGCCCGACGGCCAACTTAATATTGCCTTAGATTTTGTATAGAATGGAAGGAGCCACTAGTCAGAGTATGAGAGTGATATATTACGCTTTAAAGTGGAAGCACACTCATAAATTTTACCAGTGCTTCCTCCCAAACTCATCACTCTTCACGGGAATTAATCGGTTTCATCACTTTTGTATTTTTTAACAGCCAAAAACAACAGCCTTTATTGATGCTCTTTGTAAGCCGCAAGCCCGAGTAAGCACTGCTTTGTAAGAAAACAAAGTAGCTGCTGATACATCAAAAGGCAAGATGTATATGACAATTGCTTTGATGCGCCTGTGGTTGCGGTTGGGTGTGCTGCTTGGCATACTTCAAATGATATGAAGTGTTACAGAACCTTTAAAACTACAGCCTACAATGGAAGGAAGGAGGGTCGAAACAACAAAAAATCCTCCTCTCAATACTGGGGAGGGTTGAGACGTGAGTCAAAGCCATTCTCACCTTATAACATTATTAAAAAAGACATAACTTGAGTGTTGCTTTGTCATGACAACTTTGGATAAAATTAGATATTTAAAATGTCATTTCTACCTAGGCTGTACTAGACAAGGCAACAATCCTGTGGTAGGCAAGAGGAGCATTCAAATGGTGGAGGAAGGGGGAATGAAAGGGAAAAGGGTAAATGCAACTTGCCATGGTGGTGCGATGGCGACATGTTTCCCTAGGCACTTGGCGCAATGGATGCCGGTCCCGCGAGGCAGCCTTCCTTATACGCGCACGTATGGTAATTGGAAGACAGCCACAGCCGCAGCAACAGCAACTAGTAGTGAGTGAACTTAAATGTTAATTGTCACGGTGAGAGGAGGGTAATTAGTGGAACAGGTTACCACAGTGACTGACAGTCGGGAGTGTCGTTCAACCGATCCCACTGGCAGCGGCAGTGGAGGCGCCGATCTCACCGACTGCAGACATGCACCCTCTGAATGGACAATGGTGAATGAATGTTGATTGGATGGTTTCATTGTGGAGGAAAATTGGGCCAAGTGAAAGGTGTGTGAAGCATTTCTACTGAAATTCACAAAAATTATGTACCAGGTTGGTGAAACTCCGGTCTTTTGCGCTGTAGGACGTCTTAAGTCCACAACTTCGTATATAAGTGGAAAGAATTTGTTAGGAGGATCATGGTACATCTTATATGCCTTAAGTTGATCGCATTGTTGCTTGAAGCCTTAAATGGTGCTTATAGCTAAATATATTAGTGAAAGTCCATTCGCTCTTCGCACTCGTTTCTTTGTCATTTTTGACACTATAAAACTCTTCCATCAGCTGTTTCCCTTTGGATTGAGGATCTGCTTTTTATAACAATGACCTCTTACACACCTTCACCTCACCATATGGAAAGGCTTCAAGTTCAACTGGGACTTTAGGGCTCACAAAAGAAGAGAATAAGGTTATGAAATTTAACGCTACAAGTTTTTAATACATTCATTGGTTAGAGTCAGAGGCGTAGTCACAGTTGACTGTATTTGCCGTTCCCACGCAAACATTCGTTCACTATGCAATCTCATAACGGCAGCTAATCCAGGCTTAGCAAAGGACTCACAGCCATGGACTGGGAGCCGCCAGAACTTGGGTGGTCCCATGGATGACTATGAACGTCAGGGATTAGAGCGCACCTATCCCAGGTCTTTCCCTGTGGCTGAGTATTTCATTGCTGCAATGTGTTCAAATTCTTTCATACGATAATTGCGGCTCCATTATCACCGTCTTCGATCACAAGGAGCTCATTCAGAGTAACACGCTGTCGCATGTTATCGCTCTTGCACGTCACAGTCAACAGTGTAGGGCGCTTACTCTTAATGTGTAGCATTAAAAAAATGCCGATTGTTGACTATAGCTTCACTGCGGCAAACTAAAGTTCTTTTTAACCTAGGATCTTCTAACTTCCACCAATATGTGGTGCTAACACTTAAATCTTTGATTATGTTTATTTGATTATATTTTTGATAATAACTAAAGCTTAGTGTCAGAACTTTTACCGACTGGAATAAACTGACTGTATTTAAATTTGCTACTCTACCAAAGCCACATTTGTTGAGCGAGACTTCGTTTCAGGCAATAATAGGAGTTACACTTCGTGGAACCACAAAACTCTGATTCCAGATTAGAAACTTGCTTATTTTACATTGAGCTAGACAAGACTTCATCCCATTGAGCTTAAACAAATTGAATTCTAAAATTTAAAACTGTAATGTCGCAACCTTTTAAAATGACATATACAATACTATTGCTACTTAAACTTTAATCAGTAGACAGAATAAATTATGTAAATTCTTTGTCATAGAGACGTAAAAATGGTAAGGAACCCGGCCACGTCACAATGATATTCTCTACACCGGGTCTACATGTTGCTGTCCTCAAGCCAAGTAAATCAACTTTATGTGTTTTTTTTAGTAGCTGTACGAGAAGTGTTTCTACCACATTCTTTTTTCTGCCTTATTGCGTAGACTCTTCAATGCCATTATTTGCCTGGGAATAAACCGAGGTTAATAGCAAACATTCTGACAAATTTAACAAAAAGGGTTATAAAACCTGTATTAGGCTTACCTAATAAATAAGTAAACTTAAGGTGGCTTTAAATTAACAATTTTTACACTCCTTTAATAAGTAATGTTCGATGATGTCTCAACTCCTCGTATGTAAGCCAAAATAAAGCCCCTACCACTAGGGTGTGAAAAAAATCTTTACCATTATCCGTAAGGAATCCTATATTTGCTACAGTATTTCAGTAACTAAAAGGGAGAACGAAATGAAACAAAGTCGTGTAGCTGGCAGTTCATGTGCCCTCTTCTAAGTTCTCATGATTGCGCTTATTCCCCTTCGATCTGCCAAACAAACAAAGAAAATAGGGTGTAAGAGGTTCTCCAGTGGATCAATAAGGGGATAAAAGAGGGCGCCGAGGATTTTAGACGGAAGCAGTGCTGCACCATTACACTCGGTAGCGTTTACAAAGTTAAGCTATAAGGCAGAGAACTTACCTGAATTCTAACTGCTAAATAAAACGCGGTAGTAAAAACTTTAAGGCTTTCGTCTTAAAAAAGCTGTTTTAGTGATAATGGTGCAGTTCTGCCTATAACCTTACAAAAAATGTTCACATGACAGTAATGCTGATGGGACTTAGGCAGAGGGGTGACGTAGCTGACTCGGAATCTCAATCTCGCCGTATGTATCAAGACTACGGCGATAGAGCTAAGCCCAAGTTTCGCTTGTCAACCTCTGACATTAGTGCCATTGTGGGTGTCGCAGGCATCTTTGTGATTTTATGTGAACAACCGCTCAGCGCAACAGGATTACGAGGGATTAAGTGAAGGCTGATTGCTGACTCTCAACTGACATAATCGAGTGAAAGCCGAGATTAGCTATTCTTTGAGTGATTGTTTAAAGTCAGCCATTCATTGCCTAAAGTCATGTTAATTACCAACTCCTCTAGCATTCTAGAAGGTTAGGAAGTGTTGTTTTGCTACCATCAGAGCAGAAGCAACTCTTACTTTGAGGATTTCCAGATTTAGAGTTTTTTAAACCTGTCAAAAAGGAACACTTAAGTAAGGAAGCAGAATGAGTTAGTTTTTTTGTACAAAACTGATGGAAGTAATCATTGTCCGGGGTTTCTAAGAGACCTCTCCCAATGTGGTTATGGGACTCGAAACATACTTGATTTTAGTTGGGTGTTACCCGAATCCAAGCCTACAACAAAGCGGGTGTCAAACCAGTTTCTCTTTTTACTTTACCTCAAAGCCCGGATAGGTGAACTTACGTCTCTGATCGGAGCGGTCCGTAGTCTCATGCCCTGAAACGAAAGACCACAGTTGATTGGAGACGAGGCCAATGAATGTGAACGTAATTGCGTCATGCTAAAGGCGAGTGGAAGCTCCACCAACTTTACGATTGTGGATTGAATTAGGACGTAACTGTGGAGGGTGGAATCGAATTACTCTGAGAGAGGGGCAAAGATCATTTCACTTTTTGGTAACTCAATTTCATCAATTCTTTTTCTCCTCCTTTTATTAATAAAAAGAGCATTTAAAGGAGAATCAAATTAACCTTCCCCTCTCCCTAGAGGTTGGTGTTTGTTAGAGAGAGTAAAAAAAAAATAATAGTCACAGCAATTAACCACCTGATCTCTCCCGAGGCGATTCTCGTCTACCGCCTACGGAGGAAAAGTTGTGAGACACTATTAATCAAGCTGTGGTTTTATCCTCTTCCTACTGGAAACAAGTCTTACTATTCCAATGATGTTTAAAAAAGGATTCCGGTATTAATGTTCACATCATGTCAAATTAGACAACTCATTTAGTCAAATGAGGAGGGGAAGGGGAAGAAGTTCGTGACAAAGCGTGTACACAGGCGTTGTCACGCAAGCTGTGAGTTCACTCCACAAACAAGTCATTTAAAGTGCTCAATCACAATAGACTGTGCTTCTAGAAGGATGGGTGGTTTGTTAATTTTGACAAACACACACACACACACACGTACTTCGATGCTTCATTGAAGTGTAGCATTTAGAGAGGGAATGAAAGAGACACTTGTTAGTTGAAGAGACGCAAAAAAACTTACATCTTTGGCACGCGATATTACTCCTGACACCTATTATTGTAGTAAGGTGTTATCAAAAAATGTCCATACGAGTGTATTATACGTCACTTTAAATCCCGAAGGGGCGAGGCGGGGTGAAGGGTTACGAATGTACCTGTCATTCTTTACCAGGGCTCACTCACCTCTGGTGCCTGTGTGCAAACTCCCAGAAGTGGCAGATGCTTCAGAGGATGTGTTGTTTTGTTCTTTCGAGCAAACAAAACATCGGGTATTAGATAAGCTTCTCTTTTTTTGCGGTGAGTGAACTTGCAGGGGCCAGGGCGCGTCAAAGCACTTGTATGTCATTTCGCATAATTTTTAAAAGCAAGAAATTGAAAAGGGGATATGAACGATGTGTCACGCCTTGACGCAGGCTGTCTCATTAAAGCCTGACGTTCTGCGGCTCTGAAAGCGGCGGAGGTTCACTTTGAACAGATCAAAGTGCCCGCGTGGTCTCAGCACGCGCAGTTAAACAAAACGTAAAACCATCGTATTATTCTTGCACGTTTCTAAACGGGAGTAGCGTAAAGTAATGCCAATAAAACCAGAGTCGAAAAGCGTATTAAGTAGTCTAGAAGTTATTTGTAAAGCTGCCTCTTCGTTCTTTATCCAAAGCACGTTTAAAACAATGCAAGCATTATAGACAAGGAGGATTGCAAAGACAGGCAGCTATTCAAGCTGGGATACGCAGAGTAGCGGTGATTAGGGTCGCCGCCAAAGCGCCAACTTACTCTTGCTCTCGTTCGGTGGTGGAACAATTTCTATTTTAAGGGAAATGGGATCTCGACGGTTAACTATGTCAAATTATGCATCAAAATTCATCTCACCGCTTATGGAATCCGGTTCCATCGGTCGACCGGAGCGGTGCCGATTAGCGTGATTTTGACGGGGATGAGCATGCTTGGTGTGGACGCGTCTGGAGTGGCCTCGTTTTTGATTACTTCGGCCTGTATAGAGAGATAGAGTTTGTGTTTTAAGGAACTTGATCGCCTCCAAAACCCAAATTTATAAACATTTGGGCAAGTAATCAAGGGTCTGTCGCGTATTTGATGCTTATGGAGGCATTGAGTTCTCGTTGATGAAATGACGTGGCCAAGGAAAAAAATGGAGGGACGAGTTGTCAAGGAAGACATCAAGCATGTTGATCGTTTTGAGGAAGTCAAAGGCACTACTAATCGGGAGAAGAACTCTTGGATCTTACGCACCATATGACTTGTGATGTCTTCTCCTCGAAGCAGACGATGACGATGCGGACGAGGTTGAGGAACGAGACCTCGAAGATGAGGATGATGACAAAGACGAAGAGCGAAGCGACGATGATGACGAAGATGACGATGAAGAGGAAGAAGAAGACGAAGACAAAGATGAAGAAGAACCTGTGAAAGAAATCCAAGGCTTTTTTTAGAAAAGGAAACATTTTAATCTCAGGATACGACTAAACCTACGGCTAGGAACGATCTGTCTACTGGCTTGTCATCTCCAAATAAGGTATAAAAATACCAAAAGCAACTCAGTCCCTTCCTAACGAGGTTATTGAAGGTTTGCCGCCCCTGAACACCAAGATTCCTCAAGTTTGCTTGGCTGTTTATTTGGGTCAAAGGAGAGCAGTCTGTCTAACCGCTGAAAGTGACGGGTAGTCTACTACGCTTTGACAACTGAACTTCACCTTTGAGCGCTTACATGCATTTAACATCCACATGCACTACTTAAGTGTGACACAATAGTCACGGCAGCTACCACTGTCTGGAGCCAAGGAGGGCACCACGAACCCACCTCTCGAGTGTCCACGGTGCTTCCGTCTTGACTGATGCTTTGTCGACTTCTTGGCCTGCGTCTTTTTGTTCTCTAAAACATTACCTTAATGTGAGGAGGATGAAATCTTTAAGAGGTAAATTAAAAGAGAGATCAGATGTATTTTGTTTACCTTTTACCTTGTGCGAGTGCGGCTTGGCTGAAAAAGAAGGCATAACAAAACCTTACTTTCATGCAAAAAAATGCCATGAAGCATTTCCCTTGTGCCTCTCTGCCTGAGGCCATGATAATGAAGTTTTGGGGAGGAAAAATAGGATTTGCAAAATTGATTTTTGTTGGAGATGATTTTTCTCATGCACCTCAACTGTCTACCATCAAGGGACTCTTTTTTAGACCTCAATCAACAGGGTGCGAATGGAGAATTTCATTTGGGTGGTGAGGTTGCTCCACAATCCATAAACACCAACGACTCATTCATTTACCTCAGAGGAGGGGGTAAACAATTATCTCATTCGGAAATTGTTTTGAATGAGCTATGCTGTAGCCATGGGATACAAGTTTTATTCATGCAATAAAATGTCCCCCTGAAATTACACATTACATGGTGAGTCATTTGAGGTCGCATCTTCAATTTACTACTTATTTCTTTAGTAAGTAGAAAGCCAATGGACAACCTTTTGCTTGATGTGCGAGGTGAGAAGTTCCGTAGTAGACTGGTTCGCCTAAAAATAGCACATTTTATTTGCGATTAAGAATAAGAGGAGGATAGCAAAAGTGGAATGCATAGCTCGGACTCTCCACTCACCGTTTATCTCCACCGGTACTCTGTTCGGTGCCCTCTCATCTAAAGACAAAAGAAAACTCATGTGTTTACACTACTTTGTTTTGCTCCGTGTTAAGGCTCTTCCATTTCAGGGACTACGCAAGTGATATGGGTATGGTGTGACGGAGGTTGCTCATGCTAGATCCACCACAGAGCCATTTTAATTGGCACATACCAAGTTAAAGAGCTTCATGTATTTCCCAATTTCCATCCTTTACACTTTTAGAGTCCCGTGGGTTAGTACATTAATGATCGCATTCCTTAAAGGCTTTACGGTTACAAAGAATGGGTAGCAGACACTTACAATAAGCTCCCGGATATCCCGACCCCATGTAGGGACTGCTGGCAAGCATTCGATCGATGCTGTAATTCGGCGACACATTTCTCGGTGGTGTTCGTCGGACCTGCGACCTCGAGTTCCTCCATCGGGGTGACGATCTACCTATGGGCCTCGTGAAAGAGGCTTTAGAATCCGGGGATTCAGAGCTACTTGTAGAGCTCTCAGAATCCAAGGAGGCCAACCGTTTAACTTGCTTATCTCTAGCATTTGGGTACGTTGATACCGATCTCGAGAGGTAGGCTTTGCCACGCGTCTTCATGGCCTCTGCATGCGACAGTGGCTGACCTACGACCAGCAGCAGTGTCTTACAACCAACTTGATTTTGTGTTTATAAAAGGGAAGTAGTGAAATCACTCACCGTATTTGTCGCGTTTTATTACGAAAGCTGAAATGTTATATAGTAGTATATTTAGTGTTGCCAACCAAACAGCAAGACTGAGTTGAGATGAAACAGGGGTTAGTCAAGGCTTGCCATTGCATGTTGATGTTGATACTGTGGATGAGTTGGCATAGTGATTGGGAAGGGGAAGGAGGTAATTAAAGGCGAAAAAAACGAAACTATTTTATTCAATTAGCAAAGAACAGGAGTGACGCACCATCTTTGTCAAAGTCGATTTCTAAAAGCAATAATGATATTAGGGTGTGTTGAGCTGAAATCCCTAAAGTGGCTTAGTCATTTAGGGTCTTAAGGCCTCCGTCAGGTACTTTTCCGTCCTTAATTGCAATCTCCAAGATCGCTGGCGCCTCCCTCTCCTAACATTGACACGAATATGAAGCTGAACTGACTATTTTACACTTTATTTTTGTAATGGGTTCGGTTAGACTGGCTACAATAGGTGTTTATGCCTTTTATTTTCTTATTGCCTAAAGAATGCATTACTCTTTGCTTGTCAGTCTGTTTTACCATCGACAAGGAGTTGACTTACCATCGACAGACTGGAAGAGGGGACGCCTGGGGATAAGAGTGTTACAGTTTTCTGAAGAGAAAAGCAAGCAATAATCATCCCTGCAAATGATTAACTTTTACAAAACTGGATTTTATGAGAAAATTAAGCATTCACGCCTTCACATTCGGTTAATTTAACTTGCTCAAAGCTGTGTACACGGTTAGTTAAACAGATCGTACTAATTTTTCAGTACGTTAACGAAAAGTTAGGTCACTTTTTCCAGATTATTTAGAGTGGATAGGTAAAACAATGAAAAGTTGGGGCGATAAACAATCAGCTAGAGCACTTTATTATGGGTTATGTGAAGCACTAGACAAGGCAACCATTGGGAGGGACGGGCGGGCAGACGGGCTAGTTTTATACTTACGCTGTCCGGTACACATCTTTTGGAAGTAATCTCGAGGCACGTATTTACCAAGAAACTCTAAAAAAGTCGTTTCTCACAAGTAAGGCATCAGCTAGTTTTCTCTTAAGCAACAAAAGGCACCATTCTACAAGATGGCAGGGTAAACAAGTGGATTGAATGGGGGGATGGAGGGATATGAATGGGGAACTCACTAGATCCTGGACCGTAAGCCATGCTGCACGTCTAGTAAGAGAAGTAATTGTGACAACTCACAGAGTGAAGTGATCACTTCACCACTGGCAAGGCTCTTTAGCAGTGTGTGCTTGTGTGTGTGTGCTGGTGCGTGTAACTCGAAAGACGTCAGTTTTCCCTTCCAATTAACGATTGTGCTTTACTGGCTTCAATAGAGTGAATTTTTCGCGCTTTTAATTGCATTTAAAAGATCTTAAGTAGAAGCATTAAACACAACTTAAAGCTTGCCTTTGAGAGACGTATGACTACACCTACAGCTCCAGCATGACACATCAGAGATGGCATTTTGGCTAAACAAACATTCGTGGTGCCAAAATCGCCTCGACTGCTCGTCTGAGCTTGTGATTCCGGTAGTCAGCAAACATTGTAAAGTATAGAGTTGCAAATATGATTTTAAGGCACAGAGTAAACATTCTGAGTAATAGTTTGGGTCAAATGAACTCAGAATCCGTCGATTAATATTTTGAGCCCTCGATCCTACAATTTTGGGCCATGATTGTTGCAAGTTGTAAAGACCCGCAAACTACGTGCTACATCCTATTTTTCTATTCCTTGAACTTGATAAGACCGGAGATTTTGAGCTTTGAGGATGTCTAGCCTTAAGAAAAGTTGCGAAGAGGCACCTCATATTCATTCATGTTAGGAGTTAAAGTTGTGGAATGCAAGCCGATGCCTATCACTCACGTAAATTCGCAAATGACTCCTCCGGACCCCATTCCAGCCCCACATACTCACACAAAATAAGTGTGGATGGCTATCTCAGAATGAAAATAGTAGAAGATAAGCCAGAGGGTCCCGCTTGGCACCTACGCTTTCCATAAAAGCATACTCTTGTCATATCTTCCATTCGATTGACTGACAGGTGATGCAAAGTGAGTTCTGCACCTAAACTACGGTTGGTGAGCATATATGCAATTGGCGGTATCCTAAACAATCCACTCAAAACACTTCTAAGGCAGCGTGTCATGGAATGGGCTAATCCGACGAAAACCAAAATCCAAACGGGGTCGAGGCGATGAGGTCAATTTCGATTTTGTAAGCACAGTTCCATAAATCGCTTTACAATCTATACTACTGTCAAATTGCACATTTAGATTAAATAAATCAACCCGTTTATTCCTGGTTGCGGTTAATTTTTTATATGCAATTTTAATATGAAACTAACGTACATTTAAGAAACCACTTTTACTTCTTAATTTAAAAAGTCACACATCCAAGACCACCGTCATGTAAATTATTTAAATTGAGTCATCTAAATGTGATTTTGATGTCAAGGGACTGCCTCCGAAATTGTGCCAGACACATTATTGCACCAAGTTTCAAAGCATGGGAACCCTAATTAAACGCCAGTACGCCATAATTTTATGCTGGCTGTAATGCCTCAAATCATATGCACCACCCTACTGACAATTGCCTTATCTTAAGTTTGATTACTCTAGATTTAAATTCGTATTTACATTTGGATGGAATCCCATCTGGCTTGGACTTAGTAATACTACTTGTAAAGTCTAGTAGTATGGTTTTCTCAACAACACTCGAAAAAAATTCCCACGCTGAATCCCTTTGATGGGGAGGATAATAGAATTCACCAATAAGTTTAATGCCAACTTCAACTATAAATCCTAACATAGTCGTCGAAAGGCAAAAAATTGGTTGAAAGTTGAAGGCTAAACTTGTCAATGGGAAAGTGGACGTTAATTCCGGCAGTCTTTGTGCGTCTTGCGTGCCATCAGTCTCAAACCCCTACAAAAAGGATGGTGATACAGAGCATACTTTATAAAAGCCCTTAACTACCTTCTTCAACCCCCAAAAGCAATAAAAGATGTCAACTTCTATTGGTAAAAAAGAACTGCCAACTTAGGCGAATGGCTTTGTAGGTTTCATCTAAGACCGGGTAGTTGATCGACATTGCCACATTGCTTTATTGCACTGCATCGGTCTGTCAAGCTCTTTTTTACCATTTAGGCTGTTGTGTGACTTATTCGATGTTGATGATGGGAATTGCAAGCTGGGGAGTGCATTTTACTGACTTGGATAATTAAACTTCTCACCACTTGCCAACATAACTTGTGGCTTTTGATTCGCATGAAAATGTTTATTTGTTTGAGGTCTCGATCGGTTTCTGCGCTTACTTTATCGCCTTGAGCTGTGAGCACGTTGTCTGCAATGCGATTCTGCAAGAAAACGTTGACAATGTCAACCCTTATTCGATGCGGATTGGAGCATTTCATGTCTCGGTCGAAAAAAAATAGTGGGTTACCTTTTCGCTTTTTGCTAGAACAGCGTTTGCTCTTGGTAGTTTTGCCTAAAAATGAAAGGAGTAGAGTCCTCTACCTATAATGCAGCCCATTGGGCTTATTTGATTATTTCATTTTCGAAATCCAATTTGACTTAATAATGCTGATAGGGCACTTAAGAGAATTAATGAATGGCTAATCTAATAAATGGATAACAAAGTGGATAGTGCTTGTTCCACAGGTAGGGTCGTTTCCAGCATCTTCCGGATAAATGAGTTATGTTGACTGTAGGGCCATATCATCACGTCTGACTGCCTTCTTTGAGTAATGTAATTTGAAAGGAGAGGAGCAAATATTAAACCTCCGCGTCTCCTATCTTGACGTGAGTCGTTTGAAGTCTAGTTAATATAAAATCCTCCAAGGTTATCAATTTTGCGGTGCAGATTGTACCACAAAATTGACCATTTCAAATGCAGCTTTAGAACTCAAAAAGGATGCAGTTCTCCTCGATCTGAGAATCTTGCACAGATAAGTTAACTTACCGTATACGTCTAAATTCAAAAATAAAACAAAAAATGCGTATGAGAATAAATTTCTTGTGGTCGCCGATAATATAAAACTCTATTCATACTTTAAATATGACACTAGAGACAAAAATGGGCGAACTTTAGTTTTGGAACACTGACCTTTGCAGCGCTTTGTACTCTTTGATCTGCGCTGATGGCAGTGACAACGGCAGGAACTAGATGAGGACGATGACGATGACGAAGATGACGACGAGGATGATGAAGATGAGCAAGTGCAAACCGAAGAAGAGGAGCAAGAACTCGATGACTTGGACGAAGATGACGATGATGAAGATGAAGACGATGACGACGAAGAAGAGGAAGAACATGGTGATCTGCAGGAGCAGGAAGAGCTGGAACTTGACCTGCAGCTGCATGTAGAGCTCGAACTGGAGTCACTCCAGCAACAGCAACAGCAACAGCAAGGCGTTTTGCCTAGGTAGTAAAGCAAAATACATTCTTATCATTTTCGTACATTTCCTCTAAACCTAAATCCTGCTCGAGGCATCTTGTCATGACATTTAGAAGGCAACTTATTCCACTCAGCGATAAATGCAGCAATTCCCTCACCCTTCTTTTTCATGTATTTCTTGAGAGCAATACCTAGAACAGAAGATCGGTTTTGCGTCAGTCTTGAGAAATGAAGAGGTGCAAATTATCTATTTCAAGAACAATGCTAATTTAGCGGTTTATAACTTGCATGACAAGTCGCACATCGGGTCGTCCAAAGCTAAAAAAGGGAAAGGAAGGCATGCAAACACACCATTGGCAAGAATGAAGTGATAAATTTTCTAAATAGCCCTGAAATTTTAGTGGTTATCGGGTGCTTGTTTAATCACGAGGGCCATTGCCTGGAGGAACATTTCTTAGGCACTTACTATCAGTAAGGGACAAGTTGGGAATAAGTTTGGCCGCACAATAGCCTAGAATGTAAAGATTATTTTAAAATCATGCCACAAATGTGGTCTATTGTCAGTGCCGATTAGAGGTTGTTCATTAGTAGAGCGTTATGCGTAGCTATATCCGTTTAACGCGTTACAATCGCTCGATTTCCGTCCAAAAGTTACCTTTCACTAAAGGAAGAGGTAAAAGGAGAAGAGAAAGGTTGAAGCTCTATACCAAGTATACGATTCGCAGTTCATGCTAAGAAATTATTTATCTGTGGCTCTTGATGGGTAAGGTAAAGTTGATTCAAGCGGGGAGGGAAGTGAGGATGGGGGCGAAGGAGGAGGTCGGAACTCACCATAGTAATCTAAAAAGAAAGCAAAAAACTCCTGTAAACTTCTTAACATTAAAATCAAATTGTACCCTTTTTAAAGCTTTGGAATGAAGGATGACTTAGACGGATATAAGGGGCTAGTTGTGGAGGGTTCAACAGACTTTCCAGTTTACCTACTACCATAAGGCGATCTTTTGTTGGTAAATTTATATTGCAAATCGAGACTTTGAGGCTAATGCTAGCCCAACTTATGCAACGTGAGGGATCGCGAAGCTAAAGGACGTCGCCTACTTAGTGGATATACTGAGGTGGCTGTGCGCCGCCAAGTGGCGATGGTGCAAAGAAAGGTGTTTCACTCCAACCCGCCTTGCGCATTCTACCTCTTCAACGAGGAGTCATCATGGTCTGGTGGTAAAGTGACTACCCAAGATCACTTGGCGTGGCGATTTAAGTTTTGATGGCCTGTCCCTACTCCTTAAGCTAATTTTTTGTGTGTGCAAATTAGAGATGACCTTAAGTCAAATTGAGTAGGATAGCTAAACAGTTCTATTAGGCCCTGGAGAAAGTGACACTTCGACTAAGACCTCTGATCTTCTGGTTGAGCAAGGCTTGATGCGAAATGCATTACATTTAGGCTAGAGTGGACCGCGTAATGCCAAAATGCCGCCCTTCTTCCAATGCCATTGTGATAACCGACTGCAAAACGACATGTCCTTTCTTGTGCATGCAGGGATGGAGTATTAAAACGCGTGTTGGCATAAGGCAAGACACAATAAAATTGCGGGTATCTATTCTGAACAAACAACGGAGATGAACACAAGCATTATCTACACCATCTACCTCGTGGAATGACAACAACGGCAGTGGAGAGATATGAGGCTTATTTGAAGTGTGAGTCTGGCAAAATCACTTTCACTTACCAGGTTGAGACTGAACTTTAGTGTGAATCATCTTGAATGGTGAAGAATCGAGACAACTATGGCGAGGTGGCTTGCGCACTCGAATTTTGTCTGCTTACACCGTGGTGAGCTTCATCGGTCCAGCGAATCCGCGTGTAGCACCGCTTTGCGCACCCCTTCATTAAGACTAATCAAATAAGGCGATGCAACTATCAGCCTTAGTGAAGGTGCTCCACTCTCTCTCTCTCTCCCTTGCGTCTCTCTGGTGCCAGCTTCTCGCACACTGCGTTTTCGAAGGTCAAATGCAATAACTGTCGCAATAGGCTTTGATGCCCAAAAGCGCCTGAAATTCCCACCTCTCTCAAAGCGGTAGAGTAGGCAAACTGTCGAGTAGGCCAATAGGCTAGAACAGTAGATAGGAAATGTAAATAGATCATCCTTTGGGGTATTTGAAAAGATTCTCTTCCAGGCATGCTGATGCGTGTTAAGTTGGGAGAGTGAGGAGATACACTTGCAGAGTAATTCAGTAAACATTAGAGATTAATTTTAAAGACCGGTGAAAGATCTACCATAGCCATCTAAAAGTATTTTTTTGTCTATTAATTGGGATTTTGCTAAATCCGGGAGGTGAACCCATTAGTCACCCCCGGGATACAGGTTGGATGACTGACCCTCCGAGACCACGCATAAAATGCCCTCTAAGATGTTAAATGAGCTCCAAATAAAGCCAAAGCTTTGAAAATAGTATTTTATATCCTACTCAAAATGATGGTTAATTATTCGTAAAGAAGAGCTTAAGCTTTTGTCTCTCTTCTCCGGGTTCGAAGATGCGGTGTGAATTGACCTTCGTTCTGTTTTGTCCAACCCACCACATCCGTTTTCCTCTCAAATTTTTACTAATAATTTGGCGATTAGAGCTTCCCCAAGGAATCAACTGCACATTTTGCTGTAAGTTTTTTACTTGCTTTTGCCAAGACACAAAAAAGAAGAAAAATGGAATGACTCAATGCATCCAACACGCCGGAGTTCGCTTCCTACCTGGTGAGATTGAATTGCTGCCTCACAAGCTAAAATAATCACGCTCAGAAGGGCATCTAAGGCAGGAATCAGGTTTCAACATCGTCTGTCTCACGATGTGCAAGAAGGTTTGGGAAAGCATCAGCAGGCAGTGCCACGTTGTCACCCGTGTGAGCACATTGCAATTTGTGGACTCCACATTTCACCTAATCTGGCTTTAAATTGTCCCATTTTCCTTTTATAAAGGCATGCGTTTACTAGAGCTTGGGTTTAAACTCGGTCTACTATGATGGGTGGCACAGCAGGCACCGATTCACATACCCTCCAGCCATCTTGAATGACAATGCTACTGCAATTTAGGCATTGCCAGCTCTCAAGAGGTAAAAGTTAATCGCATTTCGCCTCCAATTCAAATTGTGTGCATTTGGTATCACAATCCGTGGGTAAACTATTGTTTTGACAGCACAGTTAACATTTTGACTTGATGACAAAGCGGTGGTGAATGCGATGGTCCATTTTAATTGCATTGTGGAACAAATCATTCACTTAAGGAAATAAGATTAAACTTCAAGTTCTTTTTACTCAGAGGTGGTTTGATTTGCAACTGGCACGACACAAAGACGGCATTTTTCTCAGGCCTCGCCTGTTAGACTCCGGACCGCCTTCCAAACGACGAATATTGTGGGAGAGCGAGAAAACGAGAGGAAAAAAGCATTCTCATCGCACATGAGATTATAAAGATTTTACATCCAAAAAATTGGCATAAAAAAATTGCGAAGCAAGTTGGTTTTTTTTAGATGTAGTAAATTAAATTACCATTCATAAGGGATCCCGAAATGCCTTTCCGTCCGTATTGAGTGAAACAAAAAAACTTCTGCACTTCTTCTTTTTTTAGTAGAACAAAGGTTTATCAATTTGCTATTTTAAACGGAATTTTGATTAATTTTGCAAACCCTTTAATGACAGGCTTCTAGTGAGTATCGAAAAATTGGAACTCTCTCGTTTTCCCCTGTCCAAGGGTGTAAACTGCAAAGGACACCTAAAAGTGTGCTTCAAACTTACTGAGCGCAATTTTAAATTCATTTTGATCTTTCCGTACATCCTGACTAACTGGATCACACGACCCTGAGCAGTCGAGTTAAATTGTGTTTGAGAGGAAATCAAGGTCCCGCCTTCTTGTGCGCACAAAGACGCACTGGTGAGTGTTTTACTCACCACCAAGTTTGGCGTTTGAAATGCACTTGAAGGTGTGTCATCGACAAGGCGTCAGTCCAATTTGCCGCTAGTCAACTGTCAACACCTGAATTCACGGCCACAGGAGCATCCAACACTGGGCAAGAAGTAGTTTTTGCTGTGAGTGGGTTTTTTGCCTTTACTTACAGGCATTTTAGAAACTTTGGTGGGTTTTATTACTTCGTATGCAAAGACAAACTCTTTTTCTTCACAAGCGCTACATTCTAAGTGATTTTTCGACTCCAAAGTATTAGATTCCGCTAAGGCTACCTGACCATATTTTCGACCTTCGTGAGACAGCAGTAAATGCTCCCAGGACCCAGCGGTGTTTCCATCGCTCAGAGACACAATTGTGGCTCCAAGATGTGTGCATAGCAGGACAAAAAATTTGAAATTCTACTGGATGAAGCCAATTCTTACGCATCTTTAATCCCCATAATCCATACGGTTTCTGTAGTACATCTCCACAACCTTTATTTGGGGGCATAAAAGCAATTCGAGTTGATGCAAAAGTCAGACCTTTATTAAGCAATTTAGTCCGTCACACTAAATTGAACTGTTAGAACCTTAGTCAGGGCGACGATTCTCAGTTGTGGTGTTAAATTTGTCGAGACCGGTTAGTACGCCAGCCTGGTTAAAGTCTCCTAATCCATTCCGGACGTGGCCCACCTCAAAGGCTCATTGTAGAGGGTTTCTCCTCTCCCTTCTGGTTACCCTTGTTAGTAGAAGTCTGCGTATGTTTTAACATCTTTAATATATAGGGTGATAATTATATAGCTAGGCGAGGTGTGAGGGTTCAGTCCGAGGAAGTGTCACGCTCCAGCGAGTCTCCACGCTGTTCCGTCACGTGGTTCAAATTGTTTTCCCGCCTCTGGCCCGCAAAGCACATTTAAAGAACATAAGTGCTACACTCATCTCCTGTTTTTAAAAGGAAAAACTTGCTCTTTTGAAGAATGAGTCAACAAAGTCGAGAGACCGGCTTCCTTTAATGGATGAGAAGTCGACTCAGTGGATTGGGGGCATTTAAGGGCCACCAACGGGTGGCTCACCTCTACCTAATGCATGTCATAGTCTCAGTTTCTGTTGTCAACTTTTAAGAAAAGTTTGTTGTTATACTACTTTAAGTATTTAGTGTTGTCCGTGGATAAGCAACTCGGGAGTCAATAATTGCTCAAAAGGAGGATTAGGTGCTACTTTGCAATCATCTTGGGTAATCTTGCAGAGAAATTATATATCTTCAGTCAAATGGCTACATGAGTACTTAAAAATTAGTTTTATTGGTTCACTATTTTAATGTAGTGCTGTGCATTGATAGATGACTCGCCTCGACCTTTAGATTGCGCGGGCGCTTCAGTCTCGCTTCGGACCTCTCATTCCTTTCATACGCCAGTAGCAACTTTCTGCCATACTGTTGTAACATCTTACCGGTTCAGGTGGGACTTGGAGCGCTATGATTGCAAGAATAGAGTGCGGAATATCCTTTAGAATGCTAGCTCGCCTTGCCAGAGACTCTAACGATCTTTAAAAGGCTACTAGAGCAAAAGAAAAGGTAGTAAACATATAAAATCAACTTGCCTCTATAACTCAGATCTTCCTGTCAGCATTGAGATTGACCGCGCGAAGAATTCAGTGTGACAAGTCTAGTCAAATGTGCAAATCACTTGAAAGTGGTTTAAACAGTTTTAGTGATAAAACTTTTACAACAGTGAACATTCTCTTGCTGGGTGAGTGACGAGTTTGTTTTTTATATCCCTCTTAATTACCCCTCCCCCTTTTTGTAGTATAAAGGTGTACACTAATAAAATGTCCTTTGCGTGTTGAACCGTCTGGCTCTGTCGTACGAGACTGGGTAAGGCGCGAGCCGCTATTTAGAGGGGCTCCTCAAAGGCGCTCTCTCTCTTCTCTCCGTGGTACTAGCTTTTTCGCCACCTTGCTGACATGCTACTGCGCTGTCAACCCTAAAAGGACATCTTCAATTATCCCCTACTTCCTCCTCTTATGTGAGGAAAGTCGATGCAAACACCTCTAGACGTGATATTGGCCTCAAGAATACGAGACGAATTGTGTTGCCTTTGCTTCACTTTAAGGTCGTGCTCGAGACTCATTCCTTTAATTGCGAATTCGCGTAACTCGTGTGCACACTTCACTCCCACCCCCCTTCGCCCCATTGTTGAAGCCGTCTCATCATGCGAAATTTCGGGGGTTAAGCGCTCCTACAGACTAATTACGCAGGTGTGATGAAGTGGCAATGAATCGTTCCATTAAACTCAATTAAAGTGTTGCGACGGGTGGAGATCTGAGTGGACTCTTAATAAAAATCCTCCTGAAAGGGCCAACTGCATTATTGAAGGCGAGCATACGATCATCCCCAATATTTTTTCACAGAAAATGGGAATTGCATTTATGTCCCTATTCTGGCGTCTTTACTATTAAGTTTCGGCACCGCCTCGCAAGGTCGAAAGGGAATGAGTTATTGACGTCCAGAGAAGGCAGGGGTGGAAAGTCAGATCACCAGCACCTCAAAAACATATTTTTACTCAGTCTTCTTTCAACTCTCTCATGTTGTTCAAAATTATTTCATGCTTTTAACGTGGTCTGAGATTTGTTTCATCCTGAATTACCTGTAGTTAAAAGTTGCTATCTCCATTCGATGCGACACAAAAGAGGTCCTGAGGACATCGTACCATTTATTTCCATCAAGGCTGGTATAAGTCAAATATATTCAGAAGAGTTATTGTTTGAAAAAAAAACAAGGAAGATTTGGAAAGGATTAATGGCTTAGTCAGACAAATTGTGTGTGTGTGTGTAGGTGGGTTGGTGGATGGGTAGGTGTGTGTTGGTCTACATTCGCGTGTGAAAGGTGAAATGAAGCGTTAGCGTTCAACAAGAAAAGGGCAGGTGGACTTCAAAACCCGGCGAAATGTTCGGATGCCATAACCTTCTTACATCCTCTGCAACACGAACCGTGGAAATTTAAGAAAAAAAACGCCGAAAAAATCACAATCGCAAGCGTTATGGGGGCCCAAAATACAGCTTACGTTATTCGAAGTTCGTGCACCCAGAGTGCGCAGCTTGGGCTTGAGGAGAAAAGGCAAACCAAGAGGTTTAGTGCTTTTCAACACCCAAATTCACATTGCCTGGTATGGCGTTAATTAAGTCACGTGGTTTAGATTTGTGCACATAGAAACAAAAATTTGAGAATCCTGGAGGCATAGATTAGGTGATTTTCCCGCCCTCTTTTAAATTTGGGAAGGTATAACTCAGTGGAAGTCAACAAGCCGCTTACTTCGTTATTGCTGGCCATGCGTCTTCCTGCTGAAGAACCAGAAAGAACCGTTCATCATGGGATTAAACAACTTCTAATGGCAAAACACTGTCAGTGTTTATGCCTAGTAGATTTAGTGGACTAACAATGACGTGACTGACAGGTAGAAGGTCAATAAGCAATTACCCGTAGCCCCTGGAGGGGGACCCTGCGGTTTGGCCTTCTGCGGGCGGTCTAGATTTGTGCAAATAAAAAGTGTTTTTTAGTTTAGCAACGAAAATCCATTTAGCATCAATGATGATATCTTGGTGTATCCAAAGTTTGTTATAAAATCCATTGGCTTTAGATGGAAAAAAGACATTGGGGTTTACTCTCACTTGGTCGACCCTGGTGTCTCTGTGGTTCCTCATCCTCATACTGGAAGTGTTCTACAATATACGCGAGTGGATGCACTTGATATTGTGTATAAACTGCAACAGATTTGACAATTCAAAGTGGGTTATATTTATGCAGAAAAATAACAGGCAAGAATGTCTAACCCCTTTTGGGTGGTCTGCGTGAGGGACGACGTGCGTGTTCTACGTGTTCATCTATAAGGCAGAAAAAAAACAATCAACGTCAAATTACTCCAACAATGCCTGAAAAAAATACAAAGAAACAGGATGAGGAGGCACTCACAGGTCTCTTCAGAGTTCTCTGAGTGCTCTGATGGTTCAGACCCTAAAGCGAGAGGAAATTCGTAACAAACAGAAATAGACTATTTACATGTTTTATTGCGTGGATCGACTGCTAATGGAGACATACAAGACTCCGATGAAATGTCATCAGGAATTGGCTTTCGTCCTAAAAACAGATTAACTTCAAGTAAGTACTCAAGATTGCGAATGGCAACCCATTGCTGTCCTTTTCATGCGACCACTTACTTATTTTAACGTCATCTTCATCGTTCTGTCTTGCTGGAAAAAATATAAATTTTTTTTGAATGCAAAGCACCCCGTCATCTAGCAAGCAGTTAGCGAAACATTCACTTACACGGACGAGTTGTTGTTTTGCGTTCAACAACCTCTGTCAAATTTAAATAGAAACATTTTTGGCTAGTTATTAATCACAGTAGATCAAATTTAAATGTTTTCTCAAAGGCACGGTACAACAGCACGTTAAATAACACAGTTACGCTGCTGCAAGTGCAATAGGTGGTCGGAGGTTAAGTTATTAAAGCTGCAAACTTTTAGTGTAAGTCAATGTTTTCGGGTTAAGAGCTTTTAGACTGAATAACGAACCCACCTGTGTAGCCTTTTGTAATAAAATATGGTAAAAGTGTTGGGAAGTTTTCTTCCATATCCAAAGAACGATCCCAGTTCCTCTGTGCGACATTAAAACTCAAACGCTACTTAATTCTGCACAGTAGCAACAACTACATGCACGGAAATCATTAGCACGCTACACACAAGTCCATTTTTGACATTAAAAAGCGCTTAAAAGTGTAAAGAGACGTACGTTGTTTGTTACGACGCGGTGGACCCTCAGAGTGTGCTGAGAAAACATTAAAATTTGAAATGAAGGCATTTCTTTGTTTTCGAGGGTAGAGGGGAGAAAAACTCATCCATCTTCCGCATGTTACGGTCAGCGGGTTTCGTATAGTTGATTTTAAAAGCCATCACAACACAGAAGAAATCATGGTTAAAATGGGAGGTCATTGTAGAGGTTCTGTGGAGCCAGAGTAGTGAACTCATGGCCGGCACGTCGTTTCGGGAATGGTAATGCCACAATTGTCAAACGGGGGAGAAGTCAATTTTCTTGGGGATTAGAGAAGCTTCAAAACCCACACACACTGGCGGTGGATTCACTTACGTGTTTTTTTACTGTGGCTTTTGCCTCGCGAACCTATTTAGGCAAAATTCACCATTGAAAAGGTATTAGTGCTACATTCTGTTAAGTAGGAGTGTGTTTCTACGACAAAAACACGGAGAGTCATGTAGAACATGGCTCTTTTATCCACTAGCAGGTCTTGATAACAGATTTGCCACAAGAAAACTGCATAACTCAATTAAAATTTGAGTCACTGATAAGAACGGTGGCTTTTCGCGCTCAAGTATCATTGTAATTACCAATTCGTAGAGTCCTAGCCCATCTCAAGTGCGACAAAACGTATGACAAACGGTGGCTCTTATTAAAACTACCGGTGTGTAACTGGCACACACTAGCGAGATGCATGTTCACTTCAGATGTCAAGCATGCGAGACGTTTGACTGCATTAGTCACGCGATTATCTTACCCGATCTTCGACGCGGTGGCACCTCAGCCAAGGATTCGCCTAATAATAGAAGAACCGACTTAATTAAATGTTTATAACATGGTTTTTGAGCTAGAAAGCACCTATCTACACGTTGGTTCGTGCATTAACTCCACTTTGGAATGGAAATATTCGGAGTGCAAAGCGGTTTGTTTGTCTGCATCGAAGTTGTGTCAACATTCTTACTTCAATCAGCATTCACGTTTACGGTTAAATCAAACGGTGTGATGAGCAAAAGACCTCGCAGTATCCACTTTCATTTGGACTAATCTCTTGGAAAGTTCACACTTTGTAATAAAGCATAGATACTCACTGTTATTATCATCCTCATTGCTTTCCAAGTCGGAGTATTCTGGAACACAACAGTAAAGAATGTAGCCACTTTGAAACGCAGAGTTTAACGAACAACGTATGTGAAAGGCAATTACCGGGTTCGCGACGGGTGCGTGGGAGTTCGCGCCTGTTAGCGCTACCATTGTTTTCCCGCGGAGTCGCGGCTTCTGGAGGAAATAAAAACAAATTTGTATGTAAGAGCTTCTCAGTTATTTCGCTGAATCACTAACAAAAGTTGTTCCCGTGGTTATTTTTTGTGCAAAGGTGCGAAAGATTCTGAATCACAGCTTTTGAAAAGCTAAATTCCAAGTGACTTTGCTGTAAGAACCGTTTCATTAACCCATCAGTTCCAAAAAAATCAGATCCAGTTATAGTACAGTCTTGGCTAGAGTAATGATGCCATCTAACCTTGTGTATCGTCATGCTAGCAAATTCAACTTGAACAGCTTTCCCTTCAACAGCTTGAGGAGTAGATTGCATCCCATCTTACACCCAACTTCCAGAGGTCATACGCTAGACAACAAAGTCATGTACTTACTCGACTTCCTCGGTTTGTTATTTTCCGATCGATCTGAAGACACAAAAAAACGCAATGAATACCAGTGGCCGCAAGCTACAATGTGTTGTTAGAACAGGAAGTGGAAGCGTGTTTTTGCTTTTCCACAACTGGTCTGAAAACATTTTGCAGAAGTTATTATTAAGTTACTCACAATAATCTTCGGAATCATAGCTGTAATCTAAAAAAGTTCACATCTTGGCTTAATTAAACATGCAAATAAGGTAGATACTGCTCCTACATAAGTCCGCATAGGGTTCATCGCATCGGTCAGGCTAAAGATAATCATCAACGATAGCTACATAATTAATTACCTGAAAGATCAGGTTTTTGTGGCTTTGGCGCACGACCCCTTGGAGTACCACCTAAGTAAGAGCATAACTTTGTTTTACTTTCGAAGAAGCTGCATTCTCCAGCTTAAAAAAGGTTATAGTCTGCGGGGCATACTTTGCCTTCTTGGTTTCTCCGGTGGTTTCGACATAGCTCTTCTTGGAGGAGGAGCAGCAGCTGCATCTGCAGCAACTGCAACGGTGGAAAAAGAAGGGATTTTGAGGAAATAAGAAGAACCGAATCTGAACCCAGCATTCTCATTTCGCAAAAATAGGATTTAGAAAGATCTGTTAGCATGAAAAAAAAAACTTTAAACGTACTTTCCTCCTCTGAGATAGATTCCTCATCTAAATTAACGAATTACTTATCAATTCCACTTCTCAGAGTTCTAATAAACTCTTCATTTATTCCAAATCCAATCCGACTTTATGCTTCTTGCACATGAGTAGGAAAAAGTTAAAAATTTCCCACCCTCAAAATAAACTTTTGCCTTTATAAATGAAAGTAGGTTACAAAGAGAAGATTGCTGTTAGACAAGTACCCATTAGAAGCGTTAGTAAGAGGAATCATGGCCTTAAAAATGACTTGTGAGTAGTGGAAAGTTGTTACTGTAATATCTTTATTTGTATGATTGACAACTTGCCATCCCAACGATGATCACAGTATCCTGTGCCTGAAAGCGAATCATACTGTGGTGATAGTGTAGTCTACCTTCTGCTCTTTAAGACAGGTGGTTAGTCGTCTTGAGAAAGACATTTGTTCACGCTGCCGAGGTAGTGAGTTTATGTAGCATAGGCGGATTGAGGAGAGAGAGAGAGAGGCGGCTAAACTTACGGTAGACCATTCGTCCCCGCCTCGCTACATACTCGTATCCATCTGAAGATAAGCACGTTCTTCAAGATCTAGCACTCTTTTTTTGTTGGTGATCATGGATCCATCCATTCTCAGGCCTAACGAATAAGCCACCGATTTCTACGTGTAGTAGATTGGTTGGCCTTTTAAGTGGATACTTTGGAGAATTGGAAAGTCATTCATATTAAGTGTTATTACTTCCGATTTAATTTAACTTAATGAGATTATCTGTTAATTGTCCCATGCTCCTTCCATCTTCTCCTCCAATGCCAGCCACCACTGTAATGTGAAAAGTAAGAGGATGGGAATGTAGCGTTCACTCCTAATTCCGGCTCCGCATAAATGGATACTTTCAGGGCAATGTAGGAATCAATCACCCGTGTGAAGCTTTTTGAACATTTTTTTCCATTCAAGTGAACTTTACATGCTCAACTCACCGTTTCGTTCCTGCTTGGGCCATCTTGGCTGCTTCCATTGGCTGGCCGCTGAAGTGGAAGGAAGGAAGGAAGGGGAAAAAATGAGTGACCCACAGTGACTTCGTCTTGTTTGCTACTTAGAGAGCCAACAAGTGCTTGCAAGTTGAGTGCTATACCGAATGAATGAGCAGTCAGGCTGGGTTAGAGGGCTTCGACAGCAACAATCTAACAAATGTTATTCGACCTATTTTTAACAATTTTGTTCCTTTTTTTAAGAGTGAAAATAGTGGGAGCACCTGCTCCCCTTCTCCAAAATCTCCAAAGCTTTTTGTAAAAAAAAAAGAAGATTTTAAGTGACTAGGTTGGTAGAGTTAAGGATTGTCTCGTTACAATGAAGTGTTTAAGGGCTTGCCTGCATTCATTCTACAATTCCGGCATAGGTAGGGCTTGACTTGAAAAAGGAATGTTATTGCAAGATAGCATAAACTGGCAAACACAAAATGAGCTCAAACATTAATAAAAGTTAATTTTTGTTTCTTTTTTCCAGCAAATTTATGCTGAAAAAAAAAAGTTGTTTTGGTGTGCGGTAGGGATGGCTAGAAAGTGCCTTTACAGCATACCCGAGTCCATTTTACAGTCGTCGCAGATATATGAACTTTCTAGAGAAATAAAGAGTAACCTTACAGTATAAAAGACTTCTTTCCTCTTTTTTTACTGCATTAAGAAGGCATTTTTTTTTCTTGGTCAACTAAATTGATGAGTTGGGATGGCTTTAAAACATCACTACCACCACCACCTACCATTTTCACTACCCTCTTCTGAGGAGGCCTCGGAATTGTTGAGCACCTTGTCGAAGTAGGTGTCACCTAAATTTAGGTAAAATAAAAAAATTTAAACGAAATTTGAAAGCGATGTTTGAGGAGTACAGGCACAGTCAGGAGACAATGCAATCGCCTTACGTGGAGGTCGATTGTACCTTGCCGGTGGTTGACGCCTTTGGAGGAGTGTGTGACTTCTCACGTGATAGACTGGAAGGTAATGCCAACGACAAAGTAAGCGCAAGTGGTCTGTGCGTAGACAACTCAAACAAGCAAGTAGAATGAAACAGAGAGAGAGTGAGCTTGGCCTTGTGACTTTGTTGCAATTCCCGTAATTGGTCAATGGAGTGTGGAAGTGCTGCACAAATCTTAAAGGTCAAACTCACTTCCCGAATCGGTGTCCGAGCCTTGACCTTGAGGATGCAAAAAATGCGATTATTAAACAGTTAGTGAAGACTTCTTGTAACTAATTAGTTAAATTATACTAACCGGCTTGAGAGCGACGGGTCCTGGGTTGACTGGGTTTAGCCTCCTTCTTTTCTCCTGGGAGAAAAAGGAGAAAGGACTCGATTAGCTTTGGATGCATTAAAAGCAAGTAAGTGGAGACTCAATGCAATTTTTTGAATGTAATTACCTCCCTGCTGTTGGGGGGCTGGACCATCCTTTCTTCTTGGTGCTAAATAACAAAGCCATTACAACAAGAGAATACATAAACAATCAAAGTCACTTTCAGTACGGCTACAAATTACATCAATTTCACCGTAATTAAGCCTTCCGCCTGAATCTACTTATAAGCACACTTCACCGTGTTTTTTTGCCTGTGATGCTGGTGGAGAACCTAGACTCGCTCCTTTAAACACAACGCATTGAGAGAATAGGGAGTGAGTGGAGAGGAGAGGTGAGGTGAGGTAAAATTTACGCTTTAGTTAGAGCAAGCATGGCGAGACAAAGAGTCAGGTTTGAGAAAGCTCTCCCATAATGCAGTCGCCATCATACAGCTACTCATTTGTGTGAGGACGAGTAAAAAGGAATTTGCCAAAACAGATGGAAAATCGGGTGATGGACATCATCCCTTGAGGAAATGTGGCAATACGAAGGGACAGTAAGGTAGGATTGGCCTTTTTTTAAAGATGGAAGTAAAGAAAATGTGCTCTGTGGATTAAAGTTAGCGGTGAACTTTCGTTTAATCGGCGCCAAATTAATATCCACTCTTTAAAGATAGCAACTCAAGGGATTGGCTCTTGACAGCAATCAGTAGAGTGATGGGGCAAAACAAAAGAAAAGAAATGGGAGCAAAGCTGAAAGATAAACAGCTATTATGAAAATGGGTAATTAACAGCCACGACATCGGCCTGTCGGTGTAGGGAGTAACTCTCGAAAGGGAAAAAAAACACAGAAGTGACTTTAAAAAGCCTAAAACTCGTTGAACATCTACAATCTAAGGTAACAAAGCAGACTTCGTTTAAAACAAAAGAAATGTTTCATTTGGAAATCAGAACGTATGTCTATAATAGGTGCTTTCAAAGAAGCAGAGCGCCTTTTGACTGCATTGTGGTGTCGAAACACACTCACTCCCAATTGGTCCATGGCGTCACCTCCACATCGTTTTCAATCACACTCACACTATCACTGTCATGTCACAAATGACTGCGATGGCAACGTCTGTCGCAGGACGCATCATTAGTCGCCTTCGGAGAGGAGTGAGCAGGAAAAAAAGAGGCACCAACTCCTCTGGTGGCCATGTAGACCACGGCTGCCCTCGAGACGCAGAAAGCCTTCTTTATGTGTTAGAGAGGAGGTTGAGAATAATTACAGAGACGGATTGCATTACACGTGTTAGTCATCGCAGACAAAATTTTTATGAGGGTTAGGGAAGGTGTGCTGGGTGGAGATTATAACCTTTTTTGTGAAAAAAGATTCTTTTGGTAGCTGCAGTTGTCGCATTTGCGGTTTTGGCGGTAGCGGTATTGTAAGTATGGTTGAAAAACAAGGAGTAGTGACACGACTGTAGGCTTTTTTTGCTAGCTCTGGCTACAGGCTTATCATCTATGCGCGATCGTAGTTTTGCCCCTCATAGGCAAACTCGGCTGCAGGGGAGCGTATGCGGGTCATTACGTGACCTCTCACACTTACAGGAGTCGCCACCCGAGAGATCGTATCTTTCGTATTGGTAATCTGAATTGGGCAAAATGGAACTACTTCAGTAGACGCCTCAATCTCTCTTACGACATAAAATAAGCCCTAGAAATAGCCAACAAGGCGCAAAAGTCACTCCCTGATTGGTTGGAGAGGAGAATGGAGGAGGGAGCATGGCTACCCAGTTCACATTGTGCAACCAAGACGTCAATAGAAGGTGACAGTTAATGTACGCATGTCTCACAAGGCCTCAACGCAGCCTCAGTGCGTGCAATCACTGTCTGTTTAAGGGGCATCATCATTACAAAGAATAATGAACAATCCGCATTAGTCAAAGTTAAACCACCCGCATATTCAATCAAGCCCAATCATTCCCTTTGGCACCTATTTCGGCTCGAGTGGTTTACGATGCCTGTAGTATAATAGACGTCTCTGCCCTTTAGTGGGGCAGCCATTAACTCCCTTTTAATCTTATTAGATCAAAATAAATACAAATGTTTTCAGGATTCATGTTGCCGATTCTTTGCATTGATGTGATACAACCCAGGATTAGCATTTGCCCTCCAGCCTCGTATTTAGTTGATTCACAATCTCATCGTGCTTACAGTCAGTATTATAACTCGCGGTATCGTTGTTGGTTCTTTTTTGCCTTTAGCAGAAATGTCATGTCACTTTGTAGGTTGCGCCTCACTATTAATTAACCATGGGAACCACTCATAAACTATTGTGCCGCCTTGATGAATAATTATTCTCATCAATGCTCTTAATTTGTGAGGCCTAATCAAGCTCTATAGATGGCAGTAGATTACACTTGCCAGTAATCGCTTGCCACCAGAAAGATGGGAGAGGTTTCGGTGGCAGCGACCTCAATTATCTCTCAAAGGAGCGTTCAAGCATGAGAAACTGGAGTCATTCTTAACAGAATAGGTGCTAGACGATGGGACTAGGACTTTATAAACGCATAATAAGGATAGTCTCTTTCAAAATCTGAGCACAATACCAGTGCGCTTGCCTACAATCAGTCCCTCCAAGCAACATATATCGTAAAAGCATTCCACGTGCATGGAATCAATGACAAATAAAGCGGTCCTTTATAATCTGCCAAGTGGGGAAAGCCTTAAGGAGTGAAAATGGTGTTGAGGGAAGAAATAGTCAAGAACAAAAGGTCACCAAGTCGTCCACTCACCACCAATTCGCTTTGACATAACCGGAGCTTGAGCTGGCATCTTGCTTCCACAGAGGTGTTCGAGTGAATGGGACGTAAGCGAGACCGTGGGGTGAGCCCTAGTGATCCGAACCCTGTTGCCTCGACTCTAAAAGAGGCCTGCTCTCCCCTCCCATTGGTTGGATTCGAGTGTGCACGCACCCACGCACACAGGCGCGCACTTATGTCGTGCATTGGCGTTATTAGACCCGGAAGAAAGCGACGTTGCCGTGGTAATCCAATTACTTTTCCTCGAGCATCCATGGGCGTGTGAGTGTCGCCTTCGTAAGCAATGGGCCAAAGCGAGAGGGGTAATTGGAAGAGGACGTGCGGAGCCAGGCAAAACGCTACCGTGAGGCGCGTACGCTGAACAATGGTGATAATTAGGTGTGTGCTAAAAGACACCAAGGAATTGGATGTCAGAATTTGGTTTAATTAAATAAATAAGCTGCTGCAGCTCCAGATACCCCGTGCAAAAGTGTTTAAAAAGGGGAAGGGAGGGGGAGAGTTCAGCTAATATTAAAAAATGACCCATTTCTAACAGCCGCCATGTGGACGCACCTTCGGAATCTGATGTGAAAATGAGTATCCGCCATGAACCTAGCACTTATTATGCCAGCTTAACTTGAAGTAAAGCATTCTTGAGGTACGGAATGTCTAAAGGAATTTCCGGTCTGACCTTAGTAAAACAAAAGTACATAGTTTGCGCCTCTGACCTTTGAAGTTGAGCAAGTAGGAGTTTAAGGGAGTTGCACAACCCCCGATGTTGTTTTCAACTAATTCCTAACCAGCATAACCAAAAGCAGCCATGCTTACTGCGTGTGGTAGACAAGGCCCCAAGTAGCTGAGCATGAAACTAACCAAGCTTCATCCAGTTTATTGCTAAAAATGATGTGGTTCCCGTCTTACAGTCCCACAAAAGGCATGACGATCCCCCCCAGTAACCCTATTCAAAATCGCCACCGAACCACAGCTTCCGAAAGCCCATCAATCAAAAATAATGCTATGATAATTATCGTCACAAAGATCTAGGTTGTTTCCGTTACCTAGATGATCAAGACAATCTACGAACTCGCAATTATTACTCCACCACCAACACTAGCTACACAAGCTGATCTCAGCGCCGCGGCGATTTAAAATTGGCTCCCTTTCCCGCTGTTAGAAACAGGTAGAAAACGATTGGCAATTTTTCACATTTTATAAAATTAAACACACCAAGCAAGCGAATAATTAAAACGTTAACACGAAACAGCGCTTGCCCTATGAACCAGTGCCGAACTGTTTTAGCGAGGTATACAAAGTTATGTGGGCAAATAAATAAATGAATAAATAAGTAACAAAAGAATGGTAAATCTGGATAATGTCTGCTTGGTCTTTATTTATTTGCTTAAGACTTAAGAAAATGCATTTAAAGGATATCACATGAGTTTGAGGATTGATTGCAAATTTGTTCACCTAAATATCATTATTTCCAAATAAATTTTAACTTCGGCTGTTTCTGCTGATTCGTTATGTGTTTTGTAACGGCACATTTAGTCAAGATATGGGGAGAGTTTTGGCATTGATCAGATCGGTGCAATATCTTGCAGGATAAAGTATCTTTGCAAACTCAAGTCTTTCTAAATACATAAACAAGTGCCTGAGAATAGCGACTGTTGAATTGACTAGTCATGTATACGGCGTCCTCAGGCTACGCCACCATCCCCTCCCAGAGCCTTCAAATCTAGAGCCGCTTAAAACGGTTTGTTGTTCACATCACGATTTCAAGTGGTTTTAAAGTTTTATGGCTTTATTGTTGCTCAGACCATTAGTAGTGTGAGATTATGACGCAGTTTGTTTACGCAACTCTGTCTCCCTCTCTGGCTGCTGACACGGTCACCTATCTCAACGGAGATTTTGCATTTGTCATTCAAATAACCGTGAGGTGAGTTCACTTGTCAATTCTAACCATCGACCGAACTCATTTCAATGCCACAAAGTCCCTAAGTTCACCTACCAGTATAAGTCTAAGGGAGGTAGGATAAGTTTTTTGCCCCCTTGATGCCACTAAGTTGATTTGAATGCGACTTAGCTGCTTAAAATTTACCCCACCTGTGCTATCCTCCTGAGAAAACGCGAGGCAAGTAGCCAAGTTGGAATGCGGATAGAATGATGCGCATCGAATTTGGATTCGCAAAAAAAACAGTCAGTGATGCTGATAGAAATGTGTCAATTCAAACAGTTTGAGTGAAAATAAGCTAATCAAAATGATGGCCCTAAAGCCCACACAAATGGCAGTCACTCCAGTCTAATTATCAATCAAAAACTGCGATCACTTTAGTCATTGTGCGCTCCAAGTAGCGATTTCAACATAACTTCAGGCAGTGGAAGAAGAAGAAGAAGAAGAAGAAGTATTATTCGTCTAAAATTTCATGATTATTAGAGAATTTTTGGCAGACCCCACAAGCACATCCCTTGATACAATTTTTGGAGGAGATGCAAGTCATTAAATTTGGAATTTTCGGATTAAATTCTAACCCAATAAAAGAGCACCCCAGTTGCATTAACCAATGAACGCGGTGGGTGAGGAGGCAAGTGAAAATGGCGTGTATCCTCTAGATTTCACTAATTAAGTTGGTTCTCCTTCACTGCATTATTGCCGGATGATAATTGAATCTAGGCAGAGGTGTGAACAAACCCTACCACAGGCTAACCTTATAAAGATGGTAGTTGGTTAACTCGTGATTTGATAAAAAAGAAAAAACCAGTAATCATCCATCCTATGGAACATGTGGTTGATAAATGGCTTTTTAATTGTCGCCTTCATTTGAACTGCTAATCAAATCACTGTAAATGGCCATATACGCAGGGAATCCTGTATTGCTGAGCCAAGGTTTATGGCTGAGGCATACTGGTTACCTTTTCCTTCTTTGAAGGGAACTACTCATTCCTCACTCACATTCTTCATGTTTTTGTTGAAAGCGAAGCCATAGAAAAGGCGTTAATTGGGTGTCACTTTACTTCAGGCTTCGGCTACACCTAACCAGACGTCAATTGTAATGTCGCATGCTTCAAAATCGGAGCAATTTCTTTGGTCACTGAGGTATGTTTGATGTAGGGATGGGGACATGAGTTTTGTGAATATGATGCTTGAATCCTTCATCATCACATGCCAACACTTTTAAGGGCTTGTGCTTTAACTACCAATTCTGTGTAAAAGCCATAATGGCGTAGAGAGAACTTTTCTCCACCGGGAGATGCACACGATCCCCTTTTTAGGCCCTTACCAAGGATGTCTTTGGATATTGGCTCTTTAGAACGTCTACCGTACCTACTTAACAGCCATGAAAAGAATTTATTGTTGTGTCCGCTTCATTTTTTTTGAATTTTAACTCAATTTATTGACACATAAGCGCAAATGTTAGACACATCGCCTTTAGAAACGATAAAGAAGTTGAAGTGAGGCTACTTTTATCTCCTCACAAAATGCAATGTTAGAGTCGCCTTACGTTTCCTCACCCTCGGGTTGCGGCTGTTCCTCTTGGTTATGCGCCTTGCACTCCTCTTGTACTTGTTGAATCATTCCTGCAAATAAACTGGCATCAACGAGAGGTTCATAATAGCTGCAGATTTTGAGGGCCTCCTCCTGGGGAGTCATCGGTGCACTCGTGGTTTCGTATGCGGGCCACTTTCTGCGAACGCAGCAGCAAGTGAGCCTTGATCGCTCCTCTTGATCCTCTGCCTCTACCGGAGCTGCCATGTTCACGTTGATGTCGCCTGTGGCATAGTTCCTGGTGGATTGGCTTTGCCCAGCACCCATGATCTCACCTCTCACTTCGAAGAGCCTCAACGGCTTGTACGCGTGTTTGCGTGGATTCCACACGTGGTACGATCAATAACACGGGTTCCGGATGGTACTCGTTGGGATTCTGCCTAGTCTCTGAATGTGGGGAGGACATTCGTTTGCGTGAAACATTCTAGGTATGCAATGAGGAAGGAGGTGGGTCATCTGCCTGAGTAATCTCGCAAGCCTGACATTTCAAGAGTTCGACTTTTTTCCACTATTTGACGAGATTGTTTTAACAAAAGAACTACCGCAACGAATTTGCCTGCATACCGCACCGCTAATGATGATGTACATGAGCCACTTGCCAGTTGTGTGAACTTTTTTGACAGGAAAGCTAGAAGTGGAGTCCCAACGATTTTGCAATCCCACTTATCTTCTTATCGACAAATTCAGGGCATTCAGTAGAATTCGATTACCTGTAAACTCTCCACGACTTTCGCTCTTTCGACATATTATATCATCCACCGCAATCAGTGAACATTAGAATATTCAACCCCCATTTCCATTATTGTTGCCAAAGCAAATATGGCGTCTGCCTTTTTAGCCCTGAATTGTAAGCAATAGTTGTATTAGTGTTTGGCTTCTCTACCAATGTTTCAAAATTCTTCCGTCTAAATGCTGGAAAAGTGTGGATTAGTACCTGTCCATTTCGTCATTAAAATGTCCATCTTCCCTTCCATATAAGAAGGCATGTATTGAAAGGTAGGCTGATTTTTTTTTGTCTAAAAAGCAGTTTGATAAAGATAGCCTTAACAAAATATTTCAAAAGGAAGGTGGACGCAATTCGTGCCTATTGTCGAGCTGACACACCTCGCTCCAAATCTCGAGGCATAGCGTATTCTCACTTCGAAGAAACTAACAGCTTAAGCAATCACTTGGATAAATTACTCAAAATCTAATCCGCAGTGCAGAGAAAGCCTAGCAAAGACCCACAGCACTAGAGAAAGGAAAGAATAATTAATCAATTTCATCCTCCATCGAGTTTCCACAAACCCCTTTACAGATAAGGCGTGCTACTAATTTTACATAAGTAGAATATGCCTGCGACTACATTTCACAACGAGGCACCGCGTCCAATTAGTGCATAAATAGCTTTCTGACCATCATTCCTTATAACCGAAGGTCTCATACTTGTTGCTAAAACAACCATACTATCGTGCTTTCAGTAGTTACTATCAGTAGTGCAAACCACTTCGTTAAGACACAAGACACCTCCCGGAGCAGCCACCACCAAATCGGGCGAAGGCCTGCAAAAACCTTGCCATGAAACCTAATGAAATCTGGCCTACAGCGACTCATGATGTATCGACAAAGAAATATTAGCGATTAGAGTAGCAGCTTAATGGTGAGATCCATGCGAAAAAATACACCGAACTAGTGGTCTAAGGCGGTACGACTGACTGCTACCGAAACAAACCGCTAACTGCAAGGCGACTCACCACAGTCCAAACTAATCCACCCTTACCACACCACAATACGCATCTCATCCCCACTTTGTGGGTTATGTTGCACAATCTAGATTAGTGCCTATACCTTTGAGTATCCTTCAGACCAATTTCTCCAATCCAATCGTAAAAGGACACATTAACCCCAGTTAAGGTTAGGTTCTACCCGAAAATGAAAGGTCACTCGTTCGAGCAAACTAAAAAGTTTTCCATTAGAACTCATAGTATTTCTCCAATGCGACAAAAATACAGAGCAAGTCACCACGCAGTAAGGGAAGGTGAGATCTCAAATTGCCTATTTCACATCTGAGAGGGCCGCTTTTAGAGAATTCCATTGACAAATCGCTGCAGTATTGGTAGCCAGTACGATGCAATAGTGATCGTACAACTGCTGTGTTATTTCCGTGTCATCCAGCATCTCCAGTCGACTGATTCTAGAGGGCACACAAGAAAGTGGCAAGTTATGATAGAATTGTAGGATGTATGTGAGTACTGAAGTAAAGGCGAAAAATGGGCACCTTGATATGGCATCTTGAGGAAAGCAACCGAACACCTCGTTGATGGTCCACGCATGCACCTCGATCCAACCGTTAGTTAGGAATCTGCAAAATATAAGTTGTGATTTTAGTTCGTACTAACCCATTCGAGAGACGTAGCATGCGTTTCAGAACCCCTAGAGTAACCAACTGTCTATGTGTACTAGCATTTGAGGTTGATTTACATCCATCTATTGGGGTTTCTCGAGTCAGATGTAATCGGATACCCAGCATCCAACTCGTATCCCCGAACGGGAAACACATTTCGTTTTATAAAAAGTTAACGCGAATTGAGGACCTGATTCAAGTGATTCGATGACTTTGAGGACCTCAATGCATCTCAAAATCTCCTAATGTAGACTACTCTGTACTTGAAAAGAGCACTATGAAGAGAAACCGACAATCATTAAGAAGCTACTTTGAGGACATGATAGTCCGAGATGAAGCTAGCGAGTCAACGCAAATTGTAAGGAGTGTCACTTAACTATACGGTGTGTCATGCACTGACTAATTTGGAAGTTTATACAAGTTTCACAAAACAGGAGAGTGATCACGCCATCTGATGATCACCAATGTTCTAGGCGGAGTCTATTTGCCATTCAAGCTTTGCAGGAGTCCACGGCTTACATCAAAAACCATTACCAGGGCAAGATGGCATAAAAAGCGCGACTAAATAACACCCAACTAGGGTCTCTGAATCTGTGCAAACGACCTTTCTATCGTGTTTAGAAACATACAAATCAGATTATTCAAAAAAGTAGTTGAACCATTTAATTATATGGTTTTAACTTTCAAAGGCTAACCAAGCTTTGAATTGAGTGAACTCATAGGCATAAAATGCACTTTGTTAGGGAGATATATCAGAAATTTATAGCCTAAACAAAAGAACCTCAGTGGTGATGAATAATTCACTACGACACAGACTGTTATAAATAACAAAGCACCGAAAAGGAGCAAAGCATCGAAATGCATGTATCTCGATCGCGTGAATCTTTGATTCAGACTTTAGTTCGATTAAGCCAACTATGAGAGAGAAGATTATCACACGGTCAAACCAACAAACATTCAAGACAGAGGGTAACACAAAATCTGAATGGTGATATCTTGCCAGTACTTGTCCACATTTCGACAAATTGAAACAGGGGAGGCCATAGGACACAAGGTGATGTGAAATCAATGCAGAGGTAGTCGCGAATGTAATTGACGGCATATTTGTAAATTTTTGGGGAAAAAAACCAAAATTAAGTGCTTACCGAGATTTTTGCTCTTCCAGCGAGCCACACGCTGTAAGACCGGGCAATTCACAGGATCTGTCGCGGAAGTGACTTCGCATAATTTCACCAAACTTATCCTGCATATTTACCTGATAAAAAAAGAAAATGAGATAAATAGGCATCGCCACTTTCAACAATCAAGAGTAAAATTAGGAGTAGGTCACCAAATGTATGAAGGAATGGGAAGCTGAACATTCCCCCGAAGGCCACTCACTTGCTCATAGTTCAAGAAGGCAGCCTGCTTAAACTTATCGGAGAGAGCGGAGAGAAGGGAATTCGTAAACTCTGTGGGAATATAGACGAGGACGCATTCAGCAAGAAATAGGGTAGGGAGGTCAGGTGAAAGGGACGGTCCATCGGGAGAATCGCACAACAAACTGATCAACGAAGAGGGGGGACCTCTGAGATCAAAGCTAAGCAGGTGATAACACCCAAAAGAGATCCTTTCCTTCGGTGCAGTAGATTGTGAGACCACTGAATCACCTATCAAAGCGTGAGATTTTCATTAAAATCGAGCGTACATTACCAGTGGGTAGAGCGGCTTGTAAAACTTTATTTCGTTGAAGTGTAAAAATCTTCTTTCTGACATTTCCAGGGAGGTCTAACTCAACGTAGGCTTTGGGAAGAAGGTCTTTATCTTTTAGTCGAAAGAAGAGGGTATCCGAACCAGCGCCAAGATTTACGATTTGACATGCACGGTTACATTCCTAATACTATGCAAAGGCATTTCTAGCAAACGTACCTGAATGAAGCGATTCACTATTGCTTCAAAAGTCTGAACACGAACATAGTATCCACGACTGATTTCTGGTGTCGATGAAGTTGGGAACGGGCAAAAGATTTTTATATAGGGGTCACTCCAGTAACCGATCCGGACAGCATAAGCTTTTGTAGCGGTGGCTTCATCGTTTGTGTACTGGATACTTTCAGAGGACATAGATTCAAATCAATAAGCTGGGAATTATGGTAGAGGTGAGGAAACACCTAGATATAAACAACATGCAGATCCTTATTCTAGGCGGAAAGCAGCTCTTCAAAAACATTTAAAAACATCCATTTCCTATTGGCGACAATTAAAATCTACTGGAAATGACCTCAAGGGACATCATTGCAAGTTGCAGCAATGCTACGAACCAAAAAGTATAGTTGTTGTGCTGAATAGCTTTGCATAAAGAAAAGTGCAAAAAGCCGGCGATTCTCGGAAATTTAGCAAAAGGAAGACGCACACCTTAATAAAAAGAAACGAATTAGACGCGTAATTGGCGATGTGCCCTGGATAGCAATTTCAAGGCAACAAACAAGCCGGGTGCAAATGTCAATCGCGGGCAAAGTAAAAGAATAAAAACCAAATTTTGATCAGTTAATTTCCAAAAAAAGCACCAAGTCCTGATAGAAAATAATTCGAGTGGTGGTCAAAACGCGCACATAATATGCTGAAGCAAAATATGTCTGATTTGACAAATATGCGTTAGGCTGATCTAGTTTGCTACGCATCATTAATAAGTCGGCCTCCGAGTTGGTGCGGGTGCCGTATCCCCCAGAAGTCATGAATATCAGACCTCAAGAAATTCAATAATCTAAAGTTGGAACTTAAACGCTTATGTTCATTAAGTGTATTTCGCAATTATTAGACAGGAAGACTGCTTTAACCTGAGCGTGGAAGAGCACGGGGGCTCCCCTGAGTCCGGGATTCTCTCGTGCAATTCGGATCGGTTTCGCCACCAAAAGCCCTCCATTAAATTGCAATAAGGATGTCAAAACATATGCAAGGACTGCTACACATTTAATAAGTACTCAGACGCCACTACAAATCTACGAACTTTAAGAGAGAATGTAAATTTACTATTACGGTTTTTATTCCCTTGGAATTTAGACACATCCCGATTTTACGCTTACTCGAAATGGGCCAAACCGGTTGATACGACAGCAAACTCAATTGCTCGCAAAATTTTCATGCTACAAACAGTAAAATTTTATATCTTTATTTTGTGCCCCACTTCTCCGAAATCCATATTAAACAACTAGGCTAATAAGTTCTTGTGATACTCGTAGCTTTAACATAATTCAAATGTTCCAGCTTAGTAGGCATTTGTAATGTGGCGCATTCACATTGATTTCGATTGATAAATAATGTAGGATATCAGCGAAGTATAGTAGACCTGTCTGGTAAATTCAACTAATTGATATTTATTTAGGGTTTGTTTTTGGGCAAAAGTTTTTTCTACGATTATTAGAACAAGTAAATATTAGCTGACGGATAAATGTCTTTCTTACACGTGTCCTTTTACGCAGGCGCTTCTATTGAGCATGAGTGTTCTTCAGTCGTAGGTTGCTTGCGTTTCTGCTCTAATGGCTGCGGATATTCCAGTAAAACCTGAAGATAAAGAGGGAGATGGTTGTTGGCTAAGCATGGTAGGAGTTATGCTTTTACTAGCATATTCACTAGCATGCTCGCTTTCTATCTCAGGGGCGTGATAAGGAACCAGAAATCCTATTTATTGGCGATTCTATTTTATTCAATTTTGAAGCTACACAAGTAGGTTTGCTTCCTTTTTTACGTTCCTAGACTTATAAAACATATATCGAACCCCTTCACTGCCTAAATTTCTCCGTTCCAAATGATGAGACTCAAAACGTTCTTTGGAGAGTACTCAACGGCGAACTGGATGAAGTTAAAGTGAAGGTATTCCCACGTTTTTAGCTGTTATCTACTTATAGGTTGTTGTCGTAGCTGTTGGAACCCATAATAAGTGTTCTGCAGCTGAAATCGTAAAGGGGATTCTTGCGATCTTGAAGGTTGTCAAAGAAAAGCAACCAGAAGCTCATATTGTGGTCTTGGTAAGTTAGCTTTTAATTGTTAAGCTTCTTTTAGCAAGTGAGTTTTGGCCCCGTTTTAATGTTTTGATATGCTGGTTGCTATATTTGTTCGGCTCCGTGCATACAATTTTCCTCAATTCCCATATTTCCAGCGTTTTTCGGCATTTTTTATTGGTTTATAAAGTTATTTTGTTATTCACCACAGGTTTGTGCGTGTAGTATGCTCATATTTTATACTTCTTACTTTCTCACAATCCTTCTGAGATTGATCTTGCAGCCCAATTTTGCCACTGTTGTGAATCGGAATTTCATTTGTCTTCTATTTGCTCTACCCATAGGATGTCGTCTTTTTAACTGCCATAATTTGTAGTTGTCCATTGCTCATTTTGTATTCCATAGGCTGGACACTGTAAACGACTGCATCTTCTTTACCCAATCTATGAGCTTTCAACTCTTCAAAGCCTTTCCGTACTTTATTGAATCTCTGCTTTAGCTTTACCTTGTGACCGCAAGTCACACATTTGTCTGACACTATTCTGTAGATTCCAATGGTATAAGTTGTCCATGTTTTGTGCACATTGTGGTGGACAATTATTAACTGCGAATACTATCCATCGCCAATTGAGATTCACTTATTACTTCGACCTACGCATATTTCTATCGTGCGATCTCACCAGGAGCTTTTGTCTTATCGCAAAAAAAGCCAACGGAATAGGATAGATGGTTCAAAGCTAGTGCCATTTTGGCGCTACTCCTCAGATTTCGAGGAGAGTATAAGTTAATTTCTGTGTTTTCCGAAGCAGACCTTCTTATGATGAGCGAGTTGTGTTGGGCGAATTACAAATCATTACCAAGAGAGCAGTATCGGCTCACAAGTCTCCACTTTCCTTGTTAGACTCTGGTGAGGTATATTTTGGCTCATACTAGAATCTTATTCCCTCCATTCTTGTGTCTATTCGTCACTCATTTCAATTCTTCTGATCCCTCATCTCGCTGATGTAATGCTGCCTTCTTTTTGGTTTCGATCGTTGCTTCAAGGGTCCTATGCCCTTAGAATTCCGTAAACAAAGGAGGCTACGCTTTGGCGTATGGGTACTATAAACTTTTCTCGCCTTGTAGTAATTAGTCATAAGGATGGTTGGACAAGTTTTTGACTTGGTGGTGACAGTGCCACCTCCCTGTATAGTGAATTTTGATGGTGTCTGCTTCCTAATGTGGCAGTGCCCGCCTTTTAATTTCAAGAAGCCGATGATACGTTTGGATAATGCCTACTTAAAGGAATTGACTTTCCCCTTTCCATTTTCTGCTACTCATCGTTTTTATTGGGAAGCAACTACTACATTAGTAAATATTCTTTTATTCTGACTATCAGGCGTTACTAACGTAAATTCGTCTTGTAACTGCACCGTTCTGTTCAAAAAACGTAGTCTGTCCACTCTGAATTTCTTTGTCGGATGTAGATCTCACTTGGAAGTAAGGATTCATAAAGGGGGATGGGTGTGGATGAATGTTTTTGAAATTGACGTTGATGATACAGTAGTGCCTTCGTTCTTGTTTATTTGATCACATATCATGACAGGCATATTTGTCGATTGACCTCCTATTTCTCATTCCTCCCAGTCGCTAGGCCGTTTAGGATGCTTTCAATGTATATAAAGTTGCTATTACACTCATTTTTTCAAAACTACTTCTCGTTTGATAGCCGAAATTATCTTAGTGTTGGATGATTATGTGAGCGGGCAAGTTTAAAGACGGTGATAGAGTAGCAGTACTTCTTTTCTTTACCTTTAATTGTCCTATTTATCCTTTAATTCGATCAAATAACCATATCAAATGGACTGAAAATAACCTCATTTATTTATTTGGTCACACGGGTTTCCTCATTCCTGGGGCCGCCTTTAACTCCAAGGTATCACAGACATGTTTTTTTTCCCAAAATAATCATAAATGGGATTTTGAGCAGAAAGTTGCTATGCCTCTCAGCGCTTGTTAGGTTTTTTTTCCTTCTCTCTTCAATTCAATCTCCTTTTTGATCTTCTCGCTGTCTAATAAAGCATCACAGGATTATTAAAGGGAGCAGCAAAACTCACTTTGTTAAGCACTGCTTGTTATTTCAAGGATCTTCTGCTGCACGCCTTGTCCGCGCTTATTTCCTGTTATTCATTTTGGCTGGGCCAAGGAAACCAGACTTTACTGTGCACTAGATTATTGCTGCATCCGCCTCTAAATCAACTTAGTACTTCTTCTTGGTCGCGCACCATAATAGGCTGATTCATAGCGTGTGGATTGGTAAATAAATTCAAACCAGTGGTAATGCAATGATGTCTTCTTAATTCTAATTGCTACTCAAGGAGTCTGCCATTCTTTGCTAGGTCCTTACGCATTCCCTACTCGTGCTCGTTAGTCACCCAACTGTAATTCACCACACATCAAACACTTATTTCGTCAATTTCGGATTCGGCTTCCCGCTTATTTTCCTTGTAAAGTCGACGGTGGTAGCTCTGCTTCTGTTGTTAGCCGTTATTGTTTCCTCTGTATCCCGGCGTCTCTTAGATTGTCGGTAAAGTAGGTGATAAATGGGTAGTTTTCAAACCGGTGATGGTACAGTGGTGATGTTTTTTCATTCTTCTTCCTCGGAATCCTAAAGGGTCTGCTGCCTTGTGGAAAGAAGCCCAATCCGCGTCGGTCTAAGCACTTGGAGGTGAACCGACTTTTGGCAGCTGAGCTCGGTCATCCTGGAGACCGAGTGGTCTTTCTCTGGCCAGAGTGGGAGGCCCTCCTCCAGCCCGACGGTTCTATCGCGCACCGTGACATGCTCGACTACCTCCACCCCACGGAGGCGGGTTATTGTAAGTTCATGGAACCCTTAGTGGAGGAGCTACAAACCTCCCTCCAGACCTTCCTCAAAACTAACGCACCCTCCTCCAGTCCTCTCTAGCTATTTCTTTGTTCCTCCTGCGTTGTTCCTTCAATCGAATAGTTTTGTCTTAACTGCTTTTACTTCTCCTTTGGTTGACTTTGGACTCGTCATATCACTGTCCCATTTCCGTTTTTGTAAAAGATGTTGCCTGTGTGCATGTGTACATTGCATTAAACTTGAGAGACGCCTTTCATTTCTTGCGATGGCTAGTTGAGTCTTCTAACTGGCTTTCTGTGATTCATCTGTTCTTTGGAAGGTCTGCGTCAGCGATTTTTCACACCATAAACTTTGATAGTGTAGATGCGTGGAGTACAGACGGTTGGTTGATAGAGGGCATCGCGTAGATCGGACCTGGCGTTTTTCTCAGTTCTTTGAGTTCATTTTGAAATGTGATTGTGAAATTGCCATGAGTGCCGTGATTGGGCTGAAACTTGAATTAAGCGATACACTGGTGGAACTCGCCCATCCTCCCTCATTTCTCTAATTGGCCACGCATAATAATGTAATCAGTTTTTGTCTAGAATCCTACTTCTCAGCGAGAGACTGACGATTTCGTCCGTGCTGGGATTCGGGCGCCATTCGCAAATATGACACCTCGTTAATAAAAGTTTGTCACCAATGCGTTAGTTCTTAGTTATTTTTTAGTGTTGGTAAAATAGACAACCGTTTTCGAGGAATAGCAAAGGGGGACGGCCGCTCTCGAGGTCGTCCATGAAATCCCTCCTAGTATTAGCCATCTACCCTTTGTATCAAAGTTATCATTCGGTAGTCTCGATTCTGTGACGAATTACTTCATTTATACCGTTTCCCGTTGTACCAGTCTTCGCCAGACCTTTGAAATTGACTGCAACGAATTTTCAGACCCAGATGCGTGAACTACATGTGGCTAAATGTACCGGACAGACGACAGAAAGCTTGTGCTACAGATTAACTCCTTCAAACCGAATTCCGAGTTTTTGTGAATTCTCAAATGATCGTCTCCACATTGCTTCCTTATGCATTACTTGGCGATTTCGCTCTGGACCAACTGCCAACTTGGTAATTACCCTCCCATTCTGCGTGATCAACTTGATGTCAACCGTAGATGACTTTTAGAAAAGTTCTGCCCATGCTACCACTTTTTTGGTGAATTGTTTTGCTACCTTTTGCACTCTCGGTCCCCACTTTCCAAAACATTTGTTCGCTGCTAGTTACGCAGTGAATCTTTATGACATTTGACGTGTCCCTTCACACTGAGGCCGGTTGGGCCATGGGAGGCGAAAATGTAAACCCTATTACCTTTCGATATTAGTCCCTACTGCATCTGATTAGTGTTTGGTTGTCGTTTTGGAGGCTTTGACACACAGTATCGTGTCAACACGACTGAACCATCCTGGGACAGCTTGTTTACCCTTCTACCGTTTTGGTACCCGTGGAATGTTGACTCAGGTGTTGTCACAAGTAATGATGTTTTCTGGCGACTGCTGGTTCCTTTTGTCAAAATGTTCCTCCACTTCAATGTGACGCTATTTTCTGTGCTGGTGAAAAAAACGGAAGAGCTCGTACGTGATTTTGGTCATCATCTTCAAAGCGAGAATACCCACGTGACTGGCTCCTGTGGTGTGTTTGAAGCTCTTTGGCGTACAGTTGTGAGGCCGGCTACCTACGAACGACCGAAGATTCCGTTGACTTATGTGCCTCTACCTGAGTTCTTCTGTACGAGCATATATGTATGTATTTGGTTGTCACACCCTTGTACACACTCCCACTGTAAAGATGGAATATCTGGACTGTCTCACCGCGTACAATGTACCGCCACGATGCCTTTTGGTCGGTTCCACTAAGTTTAGCAAGTCAATTGTAAAATCCATGTGCATAAGGCCAAGAAAGTGCGGCTTTTGATTGCGGCGTCTTGTTGAAACATGTGACAATGCTTGTGTGATTGTTTGCTGCTTGTGTGTAGGATCGTTTCAGCACACCACTTCGACGTACTTCTCAGGTCTCTTTCAGGAAGTTACGGAATTCACACACCCAAAATGAAGTGTGAGTCGTAATAAGGGTTTTTACTTTTCTGACTTCGAGGTGGGATTGTCGGTAGGAGAAAAAGGACCGAGACCTCCACAAAGCCTGCCGCAAAAAGGAAAAAGTGCGTATTTTTCGCCCTAAATTATTTCGTTGTGATCATAAATTGCCGAGTTGATCGAGCTCTGACAGTAGCTGGTTCTCTTTTACTGCATCTGCAATGTGCTTTCCTCTCAAGCTCCAGTCAGAATACTCTCTCCTTTCTCATTATGCCTGTCAATTGAACAATTTTTGGTCTTTGCGCCTTTCCAACCACCACCTAGCTAGACAGGGGCGGTGACACTCTCGTCCAAGTAGACCCGGTGGTCTGCATGCAGGTAATTTACAGAGATGGTACCCCACTCTCACAAATGCATAATTCATGATGTTTGTTTAGCCTTCACAATAAACACCAACCTTGATAACTTCAATTGTACTTGTGAATTAAGGTTTGCAATCACAAATTATCCAGAAAGGTCTTGATTATCGCCCTTGGTGTGAGCTAACTCGCTTATTGAAACTGGTCAATGCGACGAAGATACGCACTTGTGTCGATGAAATCTACGATAACGTACAAAAGTGGGGAAAAAGGTTGGTATTATTGAATTCTGTCGATTAGTTGGAAAATATTTCAACAGCCTATTCTCGGGCATTAGCTATTAACGCATTTGCGCTATTAATTTTCAATGAGATTGTCTCATTACTCATGCAACTCACCCAAGCCAGCGTACCTGCCGCTGGAGGCAGTCGACTTCGTGGCGATCGATTCAGCCAGGACGTAGATCTGTCTTGCCTCTCGAACCGTCTCAGACTTTGCCTATCGGTAAGTAGCTCTCCGCTTAATGTTCTAAAGGATAAACAGGGAGTGACGTGGTAATTGTTTTTGCCCTTTATGCACTTGGAAGGTCACCGTACCTGGACGCTTCTTTCACTGACCGGGGTCTTTACGACAATTTGCAATTCTGCACGGGTGATCTTACACTGCGTAGTCATTAGGAAAGCTTTACAGTTCACAGCTTTCAAGTGACAAATTGAATAAGCAAGCATTCAAACGATTTTGTGCTATAATGAGGAGACCGTTTCTAGAAGTAATTTCCTTTGACCGGAAGTAATTTACCGGCAATGACGCATCCGAGTGTTGACCTGAGTTGAGGCGAGGTGTCCTCTTCGTGGGAGGAATGGGACTGTGCCAAATATGCTGCCTCTCCGCGTGTTCAGGTGTGCATCTTCAGGCGCTGCTGCTTCTCCCGAGGCGGGGGAGGGGGTGGAGCAGGTGGGCGAAGACCCATCGACCGGTTTGCACGTGCGCACTTCAGCTCGCAGTTGGGGTGTGAGCTACGCATGGCTGCTGTCTCAAGTCTCCCGTCTGCCTAATTGAGTTGACGTTTCGCCATTAAGTAAAATTCTGCTTTACTCCGTATTGTTAAGGACAACATACTGACGCGAAATGACATTTGTTCGTAGATAAGGTGAACGAGCACTTGGATTGCTTTATCTCGAGCTGTCAGCTCCCATGTATTTTTTTTTTATCTAGCCCGAACCCATTCGAGTTACATAACGATATCGCAGTGTTTTGATGGACGGTTTAACTTGGGGTTCAATTGCGTTGGATCTTAATTCCCCATGGGGTGTGCTCCAACTCGGTGATATGGACCTTGGGCTGCGACAACGGATTCAACTCTTCTTTAGATCAGAAAGGCACCTTCTACTACATCACTAATGACTTCTTGTGATGGAGAGAGAGATGCGGCACACAATGTCAACGAGTAGTTATAATACAAAATCAGGGTTGATGAAGGGAATTAGGAACTGCCATGAACTAAAGGAATACCAGTTGCAAGGTGAGAAATCTCGGTTATTGGGACTCCGAGTCGCAACAATGGCGATCAAGCAGCGCGTCGGTCGCGCTGATATCTAGGTCTAGTCGAGCCGTTCGCTACTCTGTGAAGTGAAAACAGAACGGTAACGCCTTAGCTTTGCTGGAATACTTGAGACACGTGAGCATAGGTACATTAGAGGTTCCTTCAGAATAATAGCTGAAGTAGAATGCAGTTAAATGGTCCCTAGTCAGTTGGCATAATTGGAAGGTATGATTAGCACTCCAATAACTTGCACCATATTTAGTTCCTATAAAGGAATGCTTATTAGCTTCAGTGATTATTATACATATTTTTAATAAAATCCATGCGCTTGTAGCAGCTTGCTAAAGTAGATTTATTGTAAAATATTTTTGCATTTTTGTCATTCAATGTTGCTAATTAAGCTATTATTGTTTGGATAAACAGAAATAGGGGCGTACTTTTGTGCTGGGCTGGCTAAAATGGCTCCTGCTGGCGGTTCATCTCCGATTCCAGATCCTATTAAGCTAACCTTAGCTCAAGTAAAGTCCCCTTTAAGTAACTTCTTAGAATCTGAGAGTGCTTTCCCAGCACCCCAGTGACGCCGTTGGTCTTGAAAAGATGCAAGCAGATGTAGACAATGTACGAAAATCTTTCGAGTCTGTATGTCGTTAGTTAGTTACACATCTATATTTAAGGTTGAGAGAACTTTACCAGGCTTTACATGGAATTTTCTTCGAGGCTTTATGGAAAGGTTTGGCTTGAAAGACTATGTTGATATCGAAGAAATGTCTTTACGTCTATCAGCTCTGGATAGCGAAAGTAGTTTATGTTATTATAATTGATGTTTTAGTTCCTACGTATATATCAGTTGTACCACATTCTCACGATCTCGAGAGGTACGCAGCTGAATTAAAGCTTGTACTGAGCCGCATCCCTTCAGAAATATCCAATCGTAATGATTTTATTGAATTGATTAAGTAAGTAAGGTAATTTACATGAGTACTTTAAGGCAAATCGCCGGCGCCATCAAAAACGCCCTCGACTGTATCCGCTCGGTTCTCAATGCTATGCCTCAGAACGTCGTAACTCAGGACTTGGATGGTCACACAGTCAATTTTGTAGATTATTCAAAGCGATTTAGTAGTGCTCTCAAGGGCTTTTTCAGCGACCACAAGTACGTTTTTGTGAAATCTTCATCATTTGGCTTGACCAACGTACCTATCTTGGCAAAGCGATCACCTACCTTCATCAGTTTAGCTCCAACTCTTCTCTTTCGCAGTATCGTAAACAGATGCGTTCTCCTGAACTTTTAATGAGCCCCTTTTGGGAAATGACTCCAGTAGTTTGCCTCTGGGTGGATATCTTCCAGTCCAGTATTTGCGACGATAAATAGGGTTTTGGAAACCTCTGTTTTAAAAGTTTTGTGCCCCTTGAATGTCTTCCGTACGTTGTAACTACAGTCCTAAAATCTTACGATTAATCGTGATTAGCACAGTATAAGCTCATCGGAGGAGGGAGGATTTCAGCCTCTTTAAAGTGTACTAACAGCGTTTTACGCTTTCATTTGACTAATAAGTGCTGATTAATTGGTTTTCTTAGTCAAATGCGTTTTGTGTTTACAGCCAAATCGTTGTAGTGCACCTGTTTATCAAATTGCATAATGATTCGGACGCACACGTTAATCAACTAAAAGTGATATAAGGCCTCCATTATTTGTCGTTCACCAAGTTTTACCTGTGTTGGATCATACACTTGCCGCCGATTTTTGATGTCGAGCATTTAGAATATCTTAGCCCTTTAGACGACAGGATGAAGTTTGTGCTGATTCTTTATGCAAATCTTCCCGAAGTTGGGGCACCATATAAGTGTTGTTTGCATGACTCGGAGCAGGCGTGGGAGAAATCCACCGCCTTGAATTATAATTGATAGAGTTAGGCAGGGCAAAGCTCCCACTTGGATGCAACACTTGCCCGCCTTCCTTTGTCCCATTAATGTCAGCTATCATTGACATTTTGTCGTTCTTTACTGATGGTAGTAAAACGTAGTCGCTGATCGCTGTTCGTACCTTTTTCATGATTTCAGAACCAACGAACTGTACGCAAGTGCCAACATGCTGGTGCAGCAGACCAATCTCATACTTCTCTTTATCCGCAATACCCGTTAACTTATTCCTCCCCCTCTATTTTACACCTGTGATGCTATTTTCCTCTGAATGACAAACCATATTGTCAAAATAAATGTAGTTCATTCGACTTTATTCTCATTTTCCTCATTCTGAAGGTAGGTGAAGAGCTCTCTGAAAGACGCGAAATCGGTGTGTGAGTTTTCCTCAGTTGACGATGACTTGAGTTTGGGAATGCGGGCGTTGAGCTCCGAGCCTAACGATTGGAGGGAGGGTCTGCCGAGTGCCAGCCACACGCCACCCGCCAAGAAGCTAGTGATCGCAAAACTCAACGTCGTACCTGCTAGCAGGGCCCTCAAAGCGAGCCGAGAGGGACTTATCAGCGGTTGTGCACCATCTTGTTTCTAAAGGCAATTGGAGGAGATGGTTTTATTGGAAGTGGGGCAGAAAAAGGACGCAAACCTTGGTTAACCTCAAATGAGGCTTTGGGTCAGGAACTTGGAATGCTTAAGCACAGAAGTGCCGAGAGCCGATCCAATCCTCTTCTCGGGTGATAGCTTCTATCAAATGATTATTTGGCTCTCCACTATGGGGTATATTCCTTATTGCAAGATGTATTAATGAATGCTCTTAACCTCGGAAATTTTTTTTTGGAAGTGCGGTGCGTTTCGCGTAATGGAAGTGTATGATAATTACAGTTCTTAAGTAGCCGCTTTTTCCCCATCTGATGGATACATTTTCGTGGAAAGTAATTAAATCTTGCATACTAAATTAGTCGATTGGCTGGTAAAGGCCAACGATGTCTTGCATCAGCGCGTTTGGTTTAGCCGTAAAATCCGAGGAAAGTGATGTATGTCCACACCAACAACTTTCATGAGCGGAGTTAATGAAATTCAGAGGTTCTAGGCATCAAAAGTACAAATACAAAGTGGCTAGGTTCGGCACAACGCCTTAATGAAGGGATTGGAATTCCTAAGAATCCAACATCAACAGCTGTCAACTAATTTACGCATACACTCTAATTCGGACGTTGTTGGAAAAGTACTCTTAAACATTACCACGAAAATGGGGAACTCCGCTGCCTGCTTCCTAACCGAACGCATAGACCAGGCGACTCCAGCGAACAATGAGGCACCACCGAGGCAACAAACCATCAGCAGACCCCGCGAATCCTCCTTCTTTTCACTCTGTAAAAACGAAAGCATTACAGCTGCTTAATTGGAATCTGGGAATTCCAATGTCGAGAGGCCCAGACAAAACTGGGCTTGTCAATGCAAATCCCACGATTGCATCCAAACAACACCATATTCCAAACACGCACCCCAGCTTGCCCCAACAGTAAACCGTATAAAGATGTGAAACTATGTTCAAGGGACAGACAGACGCCAGAAGACAAGTAGAAGAGGACTGAGAATAAAATACTTCAATTTAATGTCGTTAAATTACGGTTCAAAATGCTTATAAATAGGCATGATTGGAAACGAATGATAAAACACGTTAATGATGACAATGGTAAGGAAGGAAGGCTGAGGAATTAAATAAGTAGACAAACACATGGGTCATGTACATGAGAGAGGGAGAGAGGGAAAGGAGGGGTCAGACGTAGACCTTCACAAGCCCGTCTGCACCCGCACTGGCGACAAGCGGCAGTGTAGGGTGGAAGGCTACCGAATGGATTGATTCGTCGTGCTTCCTTCGGTGGCTGGTGAACTCCTGCACACAGGTTCGTGTCTCCACGTCCCAGAGACGAATGGATGCGTCGTGACCTGTGCAGAGAAAAGGTGGAGGAAGAAGTGAACTCTTAAACACAACAATATTGCCATCTGTTTTTTGTCATGTGTTTTTAGGTGCAGATCTCTAGCCTCTGGCAAGCTTTCCTAATATCGCCTAAGCTACCATTCTCGCTGCTCAGCCTAAGGACATATGGGCCTGCTTCAAGACCGGAGTACCCTGTTCGTCTTCATGGGTTAGATGACTCAAGAATTAACTAACAGAAAAGTGTCCATTCAGACTTAAAGAATCTCAATTTGTTATTTTTCAACACTCAGGTAAATGACGGTACCAAGTTGTAACTTCCATGCAAATGTTCTACATATTTCAGATGCGCCGCCGGTAACGATGTGCGCACAATTTTTAAATTGAAACAATTCAGCGAATAGAGAGTCATTATGGGAAATTCCATTATCAGCTCCAGTATGAAGATGCTAATTTTAAGAGCACCATCAGAGTAGAGAAGGGGAAACAGGGGAATAACTCACTGGCAGAGAGGAGAATAAGGCCCCGTGGATCGACAGCCAGAGAGGTGACGCCCTCGAGATGCGCGACCATGCTGTGCAGGCAGGTACCCTGTGCGGTGTCCAGGAATCGTATTTGACGGTTCTCATGGGCCGAGAAGAGAAGTGGGAGGGTGGGATGTGCAGCCAGCGCGTTCACTGAGCCTGGAGGTTCTGCCACATCGGCTGAAGAAGGGCGAGGGTTCAAATTAAGCAAACTTGCAAAGTAACTAACAGACACTAGGGAGATTGTAGACCGGCTTATGACTGGCCATAAATTTGCCCTTCGTAACAAAACAAGCTGCGCGCGAAAGCGAAATATTAAACCGATACAGTTTTTTGTAGCGCAAACCCTACTTTCACGACTACCAAGTCATGAATTATGACAAACAGTTCGAGATCTTGCGAATAGCTTCGAAAGGCATTAGATTGGGTGATAGGCCACTTTTCAGAAAATCTGAGAATAAAACGGGGGTAATCGAGGCCATTTCCTTCCTTCATTCTACACCGCTTCCATGCAATTCAACAGGTGAAATCGGAGACATGTGAACCACGCATCGCGACTCAGATTTTGGCAGGAATTTCTCGCTGCAACTCAACAAATGCTTGCCTGAACTCCCTTTTTGCAATATGGATATTTTAAGTAATTGACTAGCTCAAACAAAGGCTATTCACAATGGATATGGACTGACGACTCCTGCTGCTTTTTAGACCACATACCAACACCCTAATATTCAAATGACTAGATTACCAGCGTCCGGCAGTAAAAACAGGCATCAACTCCAGATAGGTGTCAATGGGAGATGGTGACCCGAAGAAGTGGATTTAACGCCAGGTTTTGAGACAAATGGAGCAGACATCAGCGAAAAAAAAACTCAACAACACTTCCAATTTACCATAGCATATCACCAACAAAATCCCTAACAATAAAACTACCTGTGGATCTAAAAACAGCATTGCAATGAGGAGACAAAGTAAGTTTAATCGGTATCCTCGATAAATTATTTCACAAGACCTTCCATCACTACCCTACTCCCAAATATTGCGATTAATGAGCCAGCAACATAACCATAATAGAGTGTATCTGTGTGTTACCTGATTTGGATGGTGTCGACTCAAAGTAGTGTATCTGTCTTCCGGTTTCCAAGTGGATGACGCAGACGTCGCCGCTAGTCAATCCAACGGCGAAGGCAGAGTCATCAGAGGGGAGGAAGAGAACTGAGGTGGGCACAGCAGAGGTGGTGGTGGCTTGCGTGCCAGAGGCAGGTCGGAAGACCCGGGTGGCGGAAAGCACCCGAGTATCGCGCTTGAAAGCCTGCTGAGGCTGCTGCAGCAGGGCTGGGAATGTGTTCCACAATTGAACGGTTCCGTCAGACGAGGCAGACAGCACTACGCCATCAGCCTGTAGGTGAAGAATGAGAAACAAAATCTAACTAAATCACGGAGGTGATAATAAGTCCGATGACGGCGACTGTGGTAACTTGAAGTAATAGTAGGTAGTAAGGGTTGAAGTGAAGTAAAGCGAATTCATGTCTCAGAAACCTGATTTTGAGGTGAAGTGGTAAAAGAAAATTGAGACTAGGGGCTAATACCTATTCTCAAATCAACATCAGGACTTTCATCTATAAAATCCCATACCAAACAAACTTGAAAAAGTGGAATCTGGCATGATATCAGCTCCCTGAATTTCCTGGCCCCAATGGTTTCCCCAATGTTAGCTGCAGATAGAAGCTAGTATTAAAATTAGAAAGCTCCATACTGGATTGTTTAAGCTCAACACGACTCTTCGCTTTTGAGCTGGACATGGCACAACTATCGGTTCTTGACGCAATACGCAATAGCGATATAAGACGACTGGAAAACCAAGCACAAATGCTAGTGCAACAAGTGGTGGCAAGGTAACATGAAACCACGCGGATACACTCACGCGAGCAGCAATAGACCAGACGGCGTCAGAATGACCCTTCAACAGGGGTCCCCCGACGCTAGGGTCAAAAGCTTCGTAGAGCATAAGTTGGAGACCGCCCAAGCGCCAGGAGCGGATCTCGCCATCCAACGAGCCGGAGAAGGCAAAGTTTATCTCCAAAGCGGTCTCCAAGGGGCTGCTGCGGCCTGAAGCGATGTTGTCCTTGCCTGCCGGCGAGATGCTGAGCAGCGCCACGCAAAGAACAGGGGCAGTATGACCCCTGCAGGTATACATCTGCATCAGAAGAAAAAGTCAAACCTGAGAATGGATTAACTGCCGACAGTGAGCTGAACAAGTGATATTGTAAGTTTTAGTTCCCACTGAACTCAGGGCGATTACTTATTATTTAGCTCAAACCTCAGTCGTGTAGTTTTACACTTTGTTTAACCCCACATCACCGTTCACTTTGTGTGCATTTTCGAACGAATTCAGAAAGGTAGTAAAAATTTGACACGCCGCCCCAAAGCCGTACTACATTATCAAACTTTGCCGCTCCCAGGTAACGTTACATTGATTTGCGAGGCAAGTGAACAATCAGAGTAAGAAAAAAATCGCACCGGTTCAACATCCAAACAAGAGGACTTCTTAGCCTGCACCCTCTTTGCAAGACTCCACACCCTCAAAGTACAGTCTTCACTGCCTGTGAGGAGGATCTGATCCGCATGGTGGAAAGTCACCGACCTAATTGCGTCAAAGTGGCTCCTCAACGTGTATTTGGCCGTCCAGGCAGGTGACACCTTTGCGGCCGCAGCAGCAACTGCATCATCATCGTAGTCGCCAACACCGACAACTACTCCGGCCCCCTCCACAGCGTGGAGAAGGAGTAGCTGCTGTTGAGGGTGGAGGTGGTGTTGTGAGGCGGTCTGGACAACTCCGTCTAGATTGTCTAGTGCCGAGGCGGAAGTTAGATTAGCTAGGTCGCCTAGACCACCACCGCTACTACCGTTGCCGTCGTTGTCTTCGACAGCTCGAGCGGCCGCCAGGAGCACATCTTCTGACAAGCCCTGTTGTGCGCTGCTGATGCTAGAGGTGGTATGGGACTGAAATCGACGACCCTGACTCGCGAAGAGCTCCATTTCATCGTAGGCGTGCGGTGGAATGGGGATGTCCTCAGAAAATGAGGATTTAGGCTGTTGTGACTGGGAGACTCGGTTGATCGGTAGGCCTTAAAAGGAAGCAGTTTTCAAGAAACGATGTGGTTAAAAGTTAATCAGATAAACTTACTGAACGGCAGAAGGAAGGGAATGAAGATAAAAGATAGAATGCCAAAACTGTGGTGATTCATTGAGGCATAAAATAGGAATTGAAAATTCATTTGATAAATTCGCAAGGCTTGAACGACAAAGAAATAAATTAAGGAGATGAGTCAGTGGGGAAATTCAAGAACACCGTATTGCAAGCAAAAGTAATTAATAGGAGCTATCAAGTTATTTGACTCTACAGACGAATGTTTTCAAGGAGCAGCAGCAGTAGTAGCCTTAAAGGCTTCTGAGATAAATCCGATAGCCCAAATATTTGGAAACCAGTATTCAGATCTAGCTTTGACTGATATTTGTTTGAATAAATAGCGAAAACATTCAAACTAAGAGGCGGTGCAATTCAAGATTAGAACTTAAGGAGTATAGAGGGCGCCAGCTCAGTGATGCACTGAATGCATCTCAAATGCTCCCCCTGGAAAGTGATAGCAGAATACTGTTTTTGCTATTAAAAAAGCCTTGTGAGATCCGAAAAAAGCAAACATCTATGTGAAAAACTGTTTTACTTAATGGTTCCACATTGTCTAACCATAAAATCATTGGGTTTTGGAATAAGAGAGGCTTCAAAAATCTCAAAATGGCATCAAAAGGGGCGAATCAAATTACGATAAAAGGACAAGCTTCAAGCAGCTTCGAAAACTTAGTTGCGTATGTAAACTTAAGAAACTTTTAGCGTAATCGACAGCAAATTACCCAGCCGATAGTGCTCCTTTAGTCGATCAACAAAAGCGGATTGGTCCCCGGAGGCCCAACTTCTTGGTGGTTCAATGATGTCGACGGTGAAGGAATCGGCAAGGATATCGGCGTCCACTGATTCATTCACATCACCTCCTAAGGCGGAGAGGTAAAATCATAACCGGCAGAGGAGCGTGCAAACGATACGTACATAAACTCCTCTCAGATTGCCATATACATAACAATCGGACACAGCACAGCAGTTTTGAGAAGTACGAAACAAAACCACTTTGAAAGCATTAAGATGAAAGTTAAGCCTATAGCATTGCGCCAAATATGAGTTTAATCCAGTCAATTTGTCAAAAAGAGTACCTAGGTTTTCCGAGGGTTTACACCTATTAAGCCAATGCGCGGTCCCAGTTGCATGGTAAAATGGTGAATAAGCACAGTTTACAAAAAAAAGTAAAACAAGGACAAAAACGATTAAAAATGAGCAAATTTACCCTGCTGTGCAACAAGTTTGTCAAATTCTGCAAGAGCACTAGCCGCCTCGTCATGCTGATTAGTAGAATCATCACCGGACTTCTTCGTCACATGCAAGTAAAAATTATAAAGATAAATTTTCAGTCCAAATAAAGCACATGATCAAACACTAAAATACGTTGAAGAAGTGGATATTAGAGCTTAAATGGAAAATTAAAAACCATGGTTCGAGGACGATGAAGACAGGCGTAAAGCATAACAGTCAGAACTTACAGCCAAAGCGCCATCATCGCGAGATTCGAATGATACATTCGAAGCCAATTTGCCAGATTCAAAGGCTGAAATCGCAATAGATACATCAATGCATAATAGTTGGGACTGGGTCATTACAAAATGGAAAAAAATACCTCAGTTTAAAACCCATAACCCGCTAATCTTACTTGTCACAACGTACCCGGCGCTTCACTGTTCGGGGAAATGCCTAACAGTTCCTTCACCTTAGCAGCCCTCATTTCACTGGACAATTTCTTCATTCCAATGCGTGTCAAATACTCTCGCAAGCGAGCACGTTCAACAGTACTTAACCCATCTCTTTTACTAGAACCTTCTTGGCCATCCTTATAACTGCTATCAGCATTGGACTCGTTTGGGTACTTCAAAGAATAATTCTTAAATCTTTCCTGCTGCAGTGCGTACTCAAGCATTTTAATTCGACGAACAAGATCACTTTTCAAGTTTTCGCATCCATTTTTTTCGTTTTGCAAAACAGCGATTCTGGTCTAAAAATTTTCAGTTGGAAATTGTACGGCTCACCTGCAACTCAGCCCTCTCAAATTCCCAACGGGAACGTTCAATTGACATTTTAGTCCATTCACTTTGAAGAAAGTTAAGAATCCCACATATGCTGTAATCACACTTTTGAGGTTCAAAAGCGACCCCATCAAGTCCGGAGTTCTTCCCATTGCATTCAAAATCAGCACCATCGCCTTGCTGAACGTAACCAATCGACTCCATCATGTGAAAGGATGAACACCACCATACATGAACCGCAATATTTTGACCAATCAACACTAAGGTTCCTAAATTACCGGAAAATTCGAACAGAACCACAAAACAAACTAAACCGTTTAATTATTACGTAATTCATTCAAAACCCCCAAGTTTACCTAGAGTAACTAAATGCGGTTTAAAAATGCATAGATGAGGACTTAAAAGCGGTCGAATAGTGCCAATTAAGCGCAAAAGGTAAGCACTGGACCCCACAACTGTTCGTTTAGTCATAAAGTGCTATCAATTGATGCTAAGTGACAGAACATGCTACTTATGTGTCAATAAATAGAAGTTTTATAAAGGAAAACGATGAGCTGCTCTGTTTAAGGTAGTGAAAGCTATATTTAAAAGGACATCAGCATACGTAATCAGGAGAGCATATCCATAACAACTTCTAGCAACAAAGACGACGCGAAAAAATTGCAAAGTTTAACGTGCTAGATCAGTGCATGATAAAGGTTCGTTCCCGTTGCTGACAAACCACAACAGCACTTAAGCTTAAATTTACTATACTTGCTTTTAGCCAAGATACTACTAAGTCGCCCCTTTAAAAGTGCTTGATAAATTAAGTGATTACCAGTGTTATTGCGTGATTTATATATTTACCTAGAATGTCATTCAGTGCCGCACTTGTTTTACACATGCAATTAAAACTTCTCTAAATGTTTATTTAACGGCGGCTCATTTGTTGTATTGTATTATTGAGTACTGGCGAAGTATCTCTGCATTTACCCTGCTTGCTCTGAATGTCAGCCGTTCGTAGGCCTTTACCACTAAATCTTGGTGAAACTCGTCGCATTCCCGGTGTTATATTGCCGGTTGAAATTGGACCTAGTACTCAGCTTAGTAATCGAACCGATGTGATTATAAATGGTCAGAAGGTCACAATTGATGCAAGAGATTTGGAGGTGAAAGAAGAATTAGGTGCGGAAAATTTTATTGTGATTTTTTTTGTCTTTATTGTTTTATCATCCTAGTTTTTGCTGCTTTCCTTGTGTTATAGACTTCTTTATCCGTCATAGAATACTAAATGCCTCTTCACGATGTAGGTTTTTAACGTCGATGCAAATGTCGTTTCTTCTAAATTAGCCTTGAGTTTTTTGGTCTGATTCTGGGTGCAACGGTTTGACAGGACACATTTCACATTTTGTCGCTCCCCCTGGTGCATTTGTCTCCTACGTTTTGCACTACCGTTTGTTGTTCTTGCTTCCACATAATCCTTACCTGTTTTGGCTAGATAGCGCAGCATAACCATTGTAGTTGAATTAACACTGAATTACTCACTTTGGGTTACTAATTGAGAATTGCGCATTCGGAGTTGCTTCTTATAACATAGCTGCTTTGTAAAAGTTAATTTTTTAGCCTCCATTCCTGCTAAGCTTAGGAATACATTATTTTTCTTTGTCAAAGCCTTACAAAATTGCTTAATTTATTTAAACTGAATTGCAAAATATTTCCTGTTTTTGCATAGTTAAGTGCACTCAGGTGTATTTGTTACTCGTGCTTGTATTGGTGATCGGGTTCTTTTTCTTGAAGGGCACTAACATTCGGCTGTGAAATTCCCCTGTGGTTTGACTTTTTAGTGGCTGAATTTACAAGAATAACTAGAGTTGTCTTTTATTGCCTGCGACTTAAAATCTAATTCGACTTCATTTTTAATCACTCAAGCGCCCTTCTCGATTTAATAGGTTGCAATGCTGTATTATAAAGGCTTTTAAAAATACCTTGATCGGGCACATTATGGGTGCATGGGCTTTTATTTTGTTAACTCAGTGCAGCTAGTTTGGCAGTGCCATTCTCTGTGGAAGTATACCTTAAGCCATTCGTTTCGGTGCGCTAGATCTGGCCAACACTTATTCAAGTTTGACGTTTGTTGGGACGGCGTGATTTTCAAAAGCAATGGCGAGTTGTGTGGTCTTTATTGCTTATGTGTGGTGCAGATGTGTGGCTTTGCAGATGGATTATTATTCTGAATTTACAGCAGTATTGTCGGCTACTTCTGGCTTACCGATTGAGGTGCCGCCGTTTTCGAATTATGCTACGAAGTTTCATTGTATGGCTGTTTTTTATCATTTTGAATGCTAAATTGATCCATTTTCATTCTTACTTTGCTTGGCGTTGGTTTATTGCGTGGATCCGAGTGCTCCTCCACCTCTATTGCAGTAGCTCTAGTCAACATTTGAAGTCAATTCATACCCATGGCATTCTGGTTGTATTTGCACTGGGGTGATCACTTTTGACGTTACTTCCTTTTGACTGATTTCATCTGACATATCTTCTACAGAAATTGACAACTATTTGAGCATTTTGTGGAAATTTAGTTTATTTTTTCACCAAGTAAGCCATTTTTATGCTTAGTTATTCAATTGCAGTGGTTAATTCCACCTAATATGGCTTTGGTATCCACTTTGGGTCTTTCTGATCCTTGATTCATGTTATTACTTGCATTGTTGGTGCCCGGGTGTTTAACTCCGTCTAGTTTCACTTTGTGTGGTTTCACTCTCGACAAAAACGCTTTCGAGTCTTTGATCCCCAGTGGCTCCGAAATGCGTGTTGAGCTTATTGAGATGCTATCGCGTTTCTAGAGATAATGCTTCAATTCTAGCACCTAATGGATCTTTTGTTAGCTCAGTTTCGTTCGTGTTTAAAGGCAATATAATCTATGAGGCTATTGTTCGATTCACAGTAGCCCTGATCATCATGCACGGCTGACTGACTAGGTTACCACCACTTTTCTAGTGTATCATTGTAATTTGTACTCCATATTATTCAAATGAGCATTGGCAGTTTAATTTCCTAATTCTAGTTGGTTTCTGTCAATCGTTAAAGTTGGATTACTGACTCCGAAAGTTATTGAGCCGTGATTTCATGGCGCTCCTACTAATCGTATTTAATTGTAGTTGATACCTTTATTCTAAGTAAGGAATTGATGAGCTTTTGCTCATTCTTACGGCTTGTGCGCGACTTTGGCAACTTTGGCAGAGCTGTCTTACCCTTGACTCATAATAGCACTGCCCAATCTGTTCGACTGACCAAAAAAGGTCCTACCGCTGCATGTCGCACTTATTATTAAGCAGAATGATTTATCCTTTCATTGAAGGCCGAGGGGAATACGCACGAGTTCACCGGATGTACCACGCGCCGAGTAATTGCGAGTTTGCGGTAAAGAGACTGCCATTTGAAGTGGAGACCTCGGATCGCTCACGCATTCTCAACGACTGGAATGTGAGCATGCGTACCAGCACCTGCCCCTACGCCGTCCTCTCCTACGGAGCCCTATCCGTCGGCTGCGAGTTTTGGGTTGTAATGGAGCTCATGGACGACTCCCTCGATAAATTCCTCCAAAAGGTACCTATTCCTTGATTTCTATTCTTTTTCTCGTAGCAACGTGATTCGAGTAGTTAATCACATCTTCTTTGGATATCTAAGCTTGTTTTTTTTTATTTTTCAGCAAACAGGACCTCTTGCTCTTTATATGATAGGGTACGAGGCATTGCGAGTTCTTGACGCCTTAACACATCTTTGTGTTCTTTGAAAAAGGCATTCGTTCATAAGGCACTTGCTTAACTTCACCTCACATAGTTCCCTGCACTCTCTCACCCTTGATTGGGAAAAAAATTCTTTGTATTTTAATGCAAGGCATTAACAGAAGATTTCTATCTTGAAAGCCTTCAAGCGAAGAGGGCTGAATCGGACGTGAGTACTTCTTATTAATGCATGGCCAAACCTCTATGAAAATTTCCGTAAAGCGATTTCACCTCTCGATCTGTTCTTTCATCGTTGAGGCGTTGGGCGCTCATGTAGTAGTCTCATGCTCCAACGATCTACTAAGCTCACTTATTGGATTGACGTTTCCGGAAGACAAGTTCTTGTACTTGCTTTGCGTTCGAATCAAATGTGGAATGTCAAAATCAGCTCTTGGTTGCAACCGGAACCTGTATCACAGGGAAGGCGACTGCCTCATTCTAATAAAAGGTGTGCTCATGCCACTAAAAGTCCAATTTACTATTTTCCTTAGAATAAGAATATCTGGTGTTTCTTTTATCATTCATTTCATATCAATCATTTTCGATTTGTAGCATGAGTTTTAAAATGATCCTCCTTTGACCTATATTAGATAGGTTTGTTAGATACAAAAGCGGATCAATCTTTGCGTCTTGCTTTTGTCAAGACGAAAGATGTTAACTTACTTAGATGCTCTATTAATTATTTTAAGTGAATCTGAGTATAGTGCATCACCAAAGACCAACCGTGGAGGCTGTGCTACTTCCATTTAATAGTTCCTGCGATAGGGCCTCCATACCAACTGAGTGACGCTACGATAAATGCTAGAGTGTCAGTCGATTTGAGTACACAAAACTGCCATATACAGTCATACGCGTTGTAATGGATCTCAGCTCGATGCATTGGTAATCTTAGACAAAGAAAATCAACGTTTTGCCTCTTGAAGAGCACAGTGATTAATAACATTTGCGAGCGCGAAGTAGGAAATCACTGACAATTCAAATAGTTACTTAACCAATTCTATATTGGTTTCTTTGAGTGTTTACAACATTCCATACCTTCAACCCATATTGCTTTTCCTTCAGTTACTAAATAAGTGCCTTCCAGTGCTGCTCGTTTTCCAGAAGACAAGTTCTCTCTTGCTCTTAATTTGACAAATGGCCATACCTTTGCCAGACAATTGAGTACATCCTTTTGTGTTTTAGGATGAGACGTTTGTGTGCATTTTTAGTGGAACCAAGATTTGGTGCAGAATTTATGCCGCAATTTAAGTAGCAACTGAAAAGCACGAGTCATCTACTGTGTTAGATACAGCGATAGAGGCTACACTTATCGAGTTGTTAACACATTTTGGAAAAAGTTTTGTTTTTGCGGCTGATCCCGATGTACAACGTCTTTGAAAATACGTTCTACAATTGTGAAAAGCCCTTTTAACCTCAAATAAGATGTTGATTAATGGTGGCCAACTCAGACACAGATGAGTGTCGTGCAGGTGTAGTCGGAGTCTTTAATAAAGCCTCTTGGGGTGAAATCGTAACTGTGACAACATGATGTAGTCCTTTTCGTCTCTTATCGACAGAGTTTGTCCATTGACAGGTTTGGGCTCTGAACCGGTACTATTGCGCCTAAATTCTTGAAATGTAGAGCCGTTTACACGGTTCTTTGTAAAGAGTAGAGCTTTTGCCTTCTCGACTTGATCACTTATAATTAGCATTCAAGTCATTAGTGCAGCTTTGGCTACTATATTTGAATCACATTTCTTAACAATGGCCACTTACGGGTGGTAGTGAAGTTACGATTTAATACCAAAACTGCCTCTGGAATGTGAAAACTTTAATTTGAGCTAGATGGGAATTCCCCCGGCCTTTATTCTTATGGTTAACCCTTTCATTCATCACAGCTCTTCAAAGGTGTTGACGGAGATAACATCGCTTTCCATGGTGATGAGCGGAACGTGTTTTTAAACTTAGACTTTTTAATCTCTGATTCGTGCCTGGTTGGAATACTTGAGAAAAAAGAGAGGGCTGAAAATGAGTGCATTAGGCTTATGAAGATTCGAGAAACAATGATGAGAGCGCAAGCCTCACTTAATCTGGGTAATGGCTCTGCCCCTCATTAGACATCTCACGGTTATGGAAATCCGTTCATGCTTCCTAAGAGGTGCTTTTCTCTCCAGGTCTACACACAGGGCAAAATAATCCCGGAGAATCTCCTAGCCTACATTGCCTTTTGTGTGGTCACCGCGCTGGAGTACCTGCGAAAGGACCTCGTGACTATGCACCGCGATGTCAAGCCCTCCAACATCCTCATTGACCGCGCCGGACACGTGAAGGTTCGTTGGCACTCCTCCAATCCAATTGTTGTTTAATCATCTTGCCGAGACGATGAAATGCGCTCCCGCTCCTTGTTTCTTAAAGCACTTGTATGCATGGGTCTCTGAGTGATAGGGCTCAAGTAAACGAAAATCTTGAGAAAATACCCCTCTTTCATCATTTTACATCTTAATGATTCATTCATTTGTAGCACTTATTTTGTGTTACTACCCATAATTATTGAAATACGCCTCTTTAGAAGTAATTAGTTGATTTTAAAAAAATTTAACCTTATTTTCTTGAACCTTATTTTCTTGAACAGAGAGATTTTATGGTGTTAGAAATGGATTTGCCCTTAAAAGGACGATGCAGATATCGACACATGCGCATGTGCACCCTCTCGATGCTCATCCTACACATTAGTGCCTGTGTACTAAGGTTTCATCGGGTTAACCTTTTTCCACATCCAAATACTATACCAAGACATGCATAAAGTGCGGCTTCCTTCTACTTCTTTGGTTAGCACTTATAATTTGTCTGTAAACTCGTAGTTAGTGCATTCAGTGAGAAGTCATCGTAATTTTCGAAGGAGAGCAACTGAAATATTACGATCTCATTGGAATGCTGATGTACTTATCCCAATCTTAATCACACTCATTGTTCACACGCGCACATCTCTATTACTTCATTTGCTATGCATTATAATCTAGAGACCTTAAATCCTACCCTCCTCCAGCCTGTCACCACCTGATTTAACTGTTACCTTGACCAAGACTTCCGCTTCATGGTCAATTTTAAGGGAAAATTAATGAATACTTCCTAAATTCTATTCAAAGAAGCCGAGAATAATTAGCCGAATTTGAAGCCTTATTGAACTTATTTTGATGCTTTTTAATCACAGTTATGTGTGTATTGGTATTAGTTTATCAAATTCTTCCCGCCGCGAAGGTTTGCGACTACGGCGTGTCGGGCGAGTTGAAGAACTCCATGGCCCAGAGCAATACAGGCACCTGTCGCTACATGGCACCCGAGCGCATCGATCCCAGCCGCAGCGCCGGTGGTGGTTTTCGTATTCAAGCGGATGTCTGGAGTCTGGGGCTCACGCTTCTCGAACTGGCCACTGGTAAACATCCCTACGAGAGCTTCGTCAATCAGTTTGAACTTCTCAAACACGTAAGTCATCTGCGCGTTTTCTCCACTCTGTAGATTGAGTTTCCAGTTTCTTAGTCGCTTTAGTCATCCTTCAGTTCCTTGTTTGCAACCCTTGTTCTGACCGTTTTCTTGATTCTTGCCTTGTGGTGAGGATTTGTGACGCTGGTATGCTGTTTGCAGTGCCGCACATTTAGTATCATGCATAATTAAGGCTGCAGTCAACGCATCTCATTTTAAACGTCAGTGTAGTAGTAGTAAGTCTTTATATCCTCCGGGTGGCGTAAAATGTGTCTTAATAACTAGACTGTCTCGAGTCAGGGCTTCTTATTCTAGCATGGATGCGACTCACTGGTCCGTATGCTTCTCACGTCAACTTTCTTTCATGATAACCATCCGTAATTAAATCAATTTTAAGTGAAAACGCTTTTATTATCATTCAGTTGTCTATTCTCCTATTTTTCTGCTATTTGGGGAACCTCTGTTTCTTGGACTTGACCTGTTACTGTGATGGTTTTCATTTGTGAACAAATCCGATATGGGTGACCATTACGTTGATCGGTCTCATACCATTTCCCTTTTTGCGGATCTCCGTGGTTTTAAGCTCCCTACGTACTAGCTGGTTGATTCATCCCTTCCCAGGAATTGTTGAATACGCTCAGCAGGATAAAGTGCCTAAAATTGTACTGTCTGAGTTACCTTTTGGGGATGCCCCTAATTCCTAGGTGTTTGCAAATAGCTTTGTCATCATGGTGGAAGGTATGCATGACTACTCGAAACGTGGGCGATATTGTGACCGACTTGCTACATATCATTATGCGCATTAGCACAAGCATCACACTACAGCTATCGAGTTTGTTTGTTATCATTCCTGACTCACCTTGCCTAAAACCGAATTCGCAGCTCTTATTCGTATATCAGTAATATCTTAACGTTATTTGAATTTCCAACTAAATCTTTTCAAAATGCCAGAAATGAAATTCGAGTCTTTCGTACATTGCGTTTACAGCAAGTAATGTTTATGTCATACGTGAAAATAAACTTCTCCCGTCTGGTATCCAGTGAACGTTGGGATATTTAGATTTGACTTTTACCGCGATCTCGTAGAAATACCCTACTGGAGCATTTAGTCTGTGTAACCTTAGCAGCCGCAGGTGTCTGTGGTTGTTTCGCAGGTGCTATTAGTCCTGCAGTGCCACGTCAATGTAAGATCATAGTCTTATCCCAACACTGAAGCATCCAAGGCGAGCAAATCTTGTTGCGATCACTTCCCCCAACTAATCCGTTTTTCCCTGAAAGTCGACCGTGAACCTGACATTGCTTATTTAAACCCAGGGGTTCCCCTCACTTATGCATGAAATAATGTAAATATTCGGTCTACTGTCATGTTATTTCCACCAATTTTTTGTGCTTTCGGTTATTCCATTCACGCCTCTAACCTTTACTTATCATCCCACGTCTTATAAATTGTTTATGGGGATTTCCGCTGCACCGCGTCACCTGATGTGGGGATTCAAAGGTTAAAAAATTAAATGGAAATTGACATTAAGACATCTACTTTTAATTCAAAATATGCAATTGTCTGGTATATTTCCTGCCTGCCTTTGAGAGTATCAGCAGTCTTGAAAGCTTATTTTACTGAGAACTGGACTTCCGTGAATCAGAACTTCCAGCATCTGTTCGGTGATTTTGTCTTGTGACTAAAATGAGATGGCCATCTCCACCATCGGTGGTGAATGTCCACGCGCCTACTTCATAGGGTGTTATTGCTAAAGTTTAAAGAACCTAAAAGTCATCCTACTTACTTTCGTTGTTGGCGGGGTGTTCACCTTTTTCTACTGCTTTGGTGGTCGTCGGGATCCCACAGTTAAACGATACATTCAAGTTTGCTCCCATGTAACGGTGCGAAAGGAAGTTCATTCTCCCACAAAGAAAGTCATAACTGGTGCTACCGGTAGGTCCCTCTTGGGAGGCAACAGCTCGTGCATTTTCACGACTACGAAGAGGCTCTTTTGTTGTTTAACCTTACTTGATGATAGTCTTTCCCTCCCCTGCCTACATATGAGGCTTCTAATGGTTTGATAAAACAAATGGAGCAAAATGCTTCGTGATTTTGTCCCAGTCCCTGAAATGCTTTAAATATGCACTGGATTCTCACATTTTCGTTAAGAAAATGAAACGATAATGAAACTTGATACATTTGTCGTGTTTTGCTGCCATGACTGAGTGACTATTCGTCGTCATATATGGTGCTACACTATCCCCTCTACTAACTGTCTATGAATGAGTGTTAAGACTAATCACTCACATTAAGTAGAAGTGACAATTTCCCTGTGACCTTTCCTACATATGCTTTACTGTAGCCTAAAAGTCACCCCTGGACACTATGATGCAAACGAACCGTCGATCTGAATTTAGTGGATTCTATTATTGCAGCATTGTGTGCAGTGACAATATGAATCATGATGGTATATATTTATGCTGCCATTCTCTGTAATAGCTGAGCACCTCAAAAATCTCAACAATCGAAGTCACAACTCCACTGCCTATGGCGTATCCCCCAACTTCTTGTTATAGATTTGAAAAAGAGGTTCATGCTAGAAATCCGTGGGAGATTCTGATTTCCGAACTCAGCCACAGTGACGCATTTGATGAGTTTGAATAGCACTTCCCATTTGTGGGGTGGTATCTGAATTTGAACTCTATTTTGCATGACCGTCCTTTTGGAGGATCGTTTGTCAAAACGCCCATCGAATGGCAACAATGGTGACCCGAAGACTACGACCTAATCCCATCCATGCCATTCACTGTTTTTTTTTTTTATTTTAACACTTACTTACCGCCTATCGGGAGCATTTTCAATGTAAAACATGAAAGACATAGAATTTCCAACTAATACCGAGACTTGGCTGTTTTCTCATCGCTGGTAGACTATTTTGCTCAATGTACTGATCATTTTTAAGAAACAAAAATTCGGAATGGTTATCAAAGTTTGAGTTGCCGCAAACTCTAACATCTCGGTGCTGTCCTTGCTTTTGAATAAGCTCCTTTAAAGGCGTGCGGAAGGGCTGGAGGACTAGTGTCCGAGCTCCTGATCGTCGAATCACGGGACTGCCACAATTCTGCGTCACAATGTCTCTACAAACTGGGATTCAACTTGTCCACTATATCATCCACTATGCTGGAGATGGTGTGATGCACTTGAATTCCAGGGACAGTCTTTACTTTCATGTATCCTAGATTTCTCCAGAAGGTGTCATGTTTATCTGGGACGTTATTTTTGCAAATTTAACGAATGCTCAAGTGGCGTATCATACTTCATGGCGATGTGCGGACTGAGGGTGTTTGATGATGGTAATGTGGTTATAGGTGGTTCACGAGGCACCGCCAAACGTACCAGAATCGGTGCCCTACTCGCAGGACTTTCGGGACATAGTGTCGCAGTGTCTGGTAAAGGAGGAGTCCTCTCGCGCCAACTACCTGCGTCTCCTCGATTCACCCTTCCTCCGCAGTGTCTGTGTGGAACGCGACGCACCCCTCATGGCCCAATTTGTCTCTTCCATTCTCGATCACCATTGACTCACTCCTCTTCACCTCTCCCCTCCTCCTGAAGACAATCACATTTGTCTCTTCCTCTCCGTCTCTCCCCATCTCTCTACCGCCGACTCGCTCTCAATTCGGCTGTAGCTGCAGCGAGAGTACTCCAGCGCCTTTTTTATTCCTCCTCCTCCTTCCCCCTGGTCCTGAAATCAAACTCCTATCCTGTCAGTTAACTAAGTAAGCACTTAATTGTGATGCAGTATAGTCTTGAGGGCTGCCTTCTTCACCTTAAAAAGAGTCTAGTGAGTGGAGTGCGGGAAATTATTATTTGGAACTGTAATATCTTCCATGGCGCGTAATTGGTCAATGTCTAGGTTTGAAGTTGGAATGGACCTCTTCACAACTATGATGGAAGACAGGCCGAAGCTAGAGTAGCATTCGACAGAATTCAACATCATCCATTTTGTTGGAATAAAATCAGTTATTTCATAATTCTCCCGATGGGGAAGCCTTAATGGAATCAAAATGGGAATTCCCCTTTGAATTCCCAGCACATAGGGGAGCGAACGACACGATTCGAGCTCCCTTACGTGTTCCAAATCAATGAACGTACTCGTTGGTTGCGCTTAAGTTGGGACACATCGTTTTCCAGTCTTGATTTAAAGCGCTTGAGGGATTGCTTCTTTACTGATCGTGACTGCCTGATGCAGAACACGACGCGAGGTCAAATACACAAAAGCTAGAGCAGCAAAACCCATATTCACAAGCTATGCATTCCATCAGTGGCCAGACCAGTGTGCCCCCGTTTCCAATAGATGTGACAAGGTGTAGTCTTGAGAGGTGCGTCCTCACATCCCTTGTTGAGGCATCTGACACCCCTTCGCTGGGACTAAGCAGCAACCAGAAGAGTTGTCCTTAACCTAAGCATGTCATTCATTCATTGGGACTTGGATAGTTTTTGCCTTGACATGAATTAGAATGCAGTGGAGGTAAACAACTCGAAGACTGGCTATTAAAAATGGTGACAAAAAAACAATGGGAAGGTATGAAATGGGTGGGATTAACTAGGTGTTTGCCATCGGGTTAAGCTAGCAACTAATGAATCATCAAGCATAATTGTCGAGTTGAAAACCCTCGGGGGAAAAGGATTTAGCATCACGCACTCAGGCGGGAGGACGAAACCCAATTCAACCACCTTGAAATTGCAATAAAAGAAGCTGGTTCGTCTGGACCCACACAAAAGTGCCGCAGCTCACTAATAGCCCATCAATCATCCGTATAGTAACCTTTCAAAGCGCATTGAAAGCCGACAACCATGTTGAATTGCTGTTAGACTACCAACAACAAAACTTCAAAAAAAAAAGCTACAAAACTCAAACTAATTGGCTTCTAAAGTAGAATCTAGCTAATTAGGACATTTCTTGGTAAAAACCATAATTGTAGCATGCATGAAGGAGGGCCACCATTCTTATTTTTATGTACAAACAAAATATGAAAAGTATCATACTTTACAGAGAGGAAACCAAAGGGAAAGACTTGGCAGAATGGCCAGTCAAGGGAGTTAGCCAAAGTGGAACTCGAAATGCCCACCGCCAGCTCCGAAGGGATCGAAATTGTGGAAATTGAATCCGAAAGGTCCTGAACTTGTGAAGAATTGGTGCCCATGGCCAAAGCCCTCTCCAGTCTGAAAGGAACTGCGAGCTTGGGCCTCAGGGTCTTTGGGATCAACGCCACTATCGAATAGAGCCCGCATTTCTACAGAAGAGTCACAAACACCCACTCATTCTACCCGAAGTTGGTTCATTTTTGCAATCTCTAAATGGCTAAGTGGCGTAAACGGGGAAAGAACCAGCGTTGGATACCATGGAAGTTATAAACCTAGTCTCAAGTGCTACTTACTCTTATCTAGTAGAACCTCACGAGCATCGTTGATATCAAGGAAGCGTTTCTCAGCGGCCTTTTTCTGCTCCTCGTCGGGAAACCGATCTGGATGATTTTTGCCAGCGAGTTCTCGATACGCCTGACTTATCTCCTTGTCACTGGCCGTTCGCTTTACACCCAAAATTTTGTAGTAATCGCGTTTACCACTCGAAGATTTGAGATTTTTCACGTTTTTCAGACCTTTCAAAGCTTGTTGATTGTCCTGCTCCAGTTTCAGTGCCTCTTTATACTCTGCTTCCGCTATACGTAGCAGTTAAACAAAGGAGACAAATGAGGACCCTCAGGAGCCCGAGAGCATCTATCGAAAAGCTCCTTGATTATTCTTGCATATGTAAAAGGACATTAACGGCATCCCAGTAGACAAATATTTTTTGCTAACGCTTTAGTAGTGTTCAAGCTCAGTAACGGATTGGCATTCGCCAACGCATATCAATAAATTTCGCTAATCTCGTGACTAAAAGGTCGAGTGAAAAATAAAACAGCAACAAGCCGACATAAAATAATCACGGGGACACTGACATAACTTCTAGGTGAAAGACAAGTTTTTGAGGGCATGCGATATCATGAAGAGTGAACAAAAAAACATTACCTTCGTCATACTTGTTAAGATTGATATAGGCTTCAGCTTTATCCAAATGCGGATCGACGGATTTTGACATACGAGAGATAACGTAGTCACAAGCCTCCAGTGAATTTTCAGGATCAGACTGAAAAGCAGAACCTTTGTAAATTGAAGAACTGGGAGGTTAGGCAACCAACATCATGGGGGTGACACGTACCCTTGCGCCACAGCGACAAATAAGTACTTTGCCCTGTAGCACATACTCTGGATTGCCACCTTCAAGTTCCAAAATGCGTCGAGCCTGTGGTAGACATTTACTCCACTTTTCCGATTGGGCATTGTTTTGTGCATCTTCAATAGCCTTTGCCAGAACCCTAACTTTTGCATAGTGAGCGCGACAACCCTTGTCATCAGGATCAAGTCGAAGACAGCTACGGATTTCCTCAAGAGATCTGGTCGCAAGACCAGCCTCGTACATCAGCACAGACACCCGAAGCATCCCCTCGCGATTGTCACTAATCATATGAACGCTCTCACGAAGTTCCTCTATGCCCTAAGCGCTTTGAAGTGACGGAATTTTCAAAAACATACCCTGATATGGTCACCGGTTTTAATGTTACACAATGCACGCATCTCATGAAGTTCACTGCTTGATGTGATGGTTTTCATTACGTAATCCAATAGGGGAAGTGCCTCTGAGTAGCGTCCTTCTGAATACAAAAGCTTCGCGTGATCTATATTCGCTTCCATATCACTGATGTCATTTAAAAGCTTTTGTGTATCGTCATCGGTAGATTTCTATGGTTCTATTAGTAACATTTCAAATAGCCAACGCACCAGTATTAATAAGTCTGCTTGAGCTTCTTTCAAATTTCCGAGTTTAAGGTTGATCTTCGCCCTCTGTTTGTAGGCCTAGAGCGAAATTACCAATAAAGTACACACTACCAGAACGTAGCCGGGATTAAGTGAAACCGTTTTGTCAATATCGGGCAAGGCAGATCTCAGCTTGCCCATGGCAATGTAAGCGGTTGCTCTTCTATAACGAGCCATATAATTATTTGGGTCAGCTTCTACAGCCTCTGAATACAGGTCGAGGGCTTGTTTCAGCTTTCCATTTCCCAGGAAAATTGTTCCCTGTGAGAGCAGTGATTCTACTGTTTGGCTGCTCTCTGACACAAAACAATAAACTAAAGCATTGTCACAATAATAATTACATACACAAAAGGATGAAACATCTCAGTGGACTAAGCGGGTGCACCGGACGGCAAACCTTATGCATGATTTGTGGTTACAATGCTGGATACCTCGGCCAATCCAGTACAAGTCTGTGTGTCTACGCTTAATTGGATGTAGTTCAACAAATAAACAAGGGAAGGTTATGGTAAGCACAACCATAATATTTTACTTCGTTTGTGTCCTTTAACAAAAGAAAAGTTAAGTTTGTTATGTTTACATAGCGTAATCTTTAGAGTTTTATTTAAAGATTTTAGTCTGCCGAGTTGATTGAAATTAGTCCTTTGCTTACTTGGTCAATGAGAATCTTAGATGGTTTAAATGGCTTTATCAATGTCGGAGCGGTGGCATGCTAGTATTTTTGGTTTAAACCGCATCGGCCTATCTTTGTTTGCCACTTCATAATGTCATACACTTTCAAGGGATTTTGCATATTGGTCTCCAGGTGATTGAGATTTTATGCAGTGTTTATTCATGTGTTTGGCTTCCCATAACTTCAGCCCTTGCATATTGTGAGCCCACTTCACGTGGTGGACTTCGGGTCATGATAACAATCCCCCGCATTTCTGCGTATCGCCCATGACCTCTCCCGCAACACGTTGCTCACTACGAGTTTCACCTGACATTCGAGACTCTTCAGTGGACTAAAATATCCATTCGTTCTCTCTGACGAATGACTCACCCCCAGTTGCCATTTAAGTCAAATTCCCCTACGCACATCACGGCCGCATCTCGCCAAGACTTTGAGACGCCACTTAGACCGATCAAAGCCGGACTTCGTCACAAAGCAATTCGTAATGCTACACGAAATCACTTTATTGTCTCCAATATATTCCTCATATCAATAAAACACGCATTCACCCTTTCGAGCACATCATTACTTACACTCAGTGCCTTATTATTGGGAGATATGGCACTTCCCGTTGTAGAAGCTTCTAAAGCAATGTGACTAAGTCGAGCCGCAAATTTCGCCTTCGGAACTTTGTGTCTCTTTTTGTAAACCACATAAATACTGGCAGCACCGCATTCTTGATTAAGAAGCACCTTCAATGAAGACCCACAGATCTGTTCTATTTGGCTTATCCGATCATGGGACGGTGTGTTGTTGATGGCGGTCGATCTGGAGAGAATGCAACAGATACCTAGAAGAGTGATTCAAAGGCAAAGGAGACCGCGTACCTTGAGAAATAAGAGATTTTTCGGCCGCTTGAAGGAATTGTGATAGACCTTCTTCAGGTTGCTCACCAAGTGGATCGTAGCACATGAACGCACACCCTAGACGTGACAGCCGTTCCCATTTAAAAATGCAGAATACCTTCATTCGATTCAACATGATAGTGAACATCCCGATAGAGTTCCCGAATGAGGATTTTTAGGTCATTTGCCAGAATATTTACATGGAGGGACTCCATAATAGCCTTGTGAAAGCAAGGCGGTACTCCATAATAGACAAGTTTGGCGCCACCCTGGCCCAAATTATCAGCTAATCGACGAGTGACGTTAATCCAAACAAGTAGAAGAACCGACGAAGGCTCCGAGAAGACCTCGTCACTGATGAACCGATAGATGTCAGTATCAAGGCATTGCACCAAGAGGCGATTCTGCAGTCTCCGCTTTTTGGCAGCCTCGGTGATTACCGCATAGGGACTGACCTCCTTCATAACATGCATCTTGGGATAGCTGTCCGTAGTGCTATAGATTGGCAGCTAGAAATACCGAAATTAATTTATCCACTGTCTGTAAGGACAACTGAAAAGGGAAAGTTAACCAGTGACTGAGAGCTGAACAGACATTAACCAAGCCTGGCTTACTGGTAGATGAATCTGCTTCCAGTTTAGTGGAGAACTGTAATCGCATGATTGCATGCGTTGTTACCCAGGTCCTTGCATTATCTCGTGATTCATTCTGTGCAGCTGGTGGGAATTCGATAGTGTTCTCTCAACCTCCCACTAACCCAAAATACGGCTACCTTCAAACTCCTATGCGTCAAATCGTCCTTGAAAATAAATGAGGCTGAACTTCCAACTGAATGCTGAAAGAACATAAGCGGTTCCACACTGCGTTGAATTCCCTTTTTCGATCTCTACTATAGTAAAACTAATGATAAGCTTGAAATGGTAAGTGAACATTGAAATTCGCTGGAGTGCAAACGATAAACTGCTAATTTTGAACTCAAGTTAATTTCGTGCCCGAATTTGGCAAAGCAGTTGGCAAAATGAGGCCTCTGACAAAAAATTGTCGAGGTGACAGAGTAACCACAAACATACGTTACGAACAGTAGCGGCGAGAGGTGAGACAACGAGTCCATCAGAGAGGGAGGATTTGGCCACCTCAAGGGAGGCGAAGCGAAGAGCAGGATGGGGGAAGGCCAGGAGGGCACATGTGAGACGACCCATGCTCTCCAGCAGTCGCTGTGCCGCTTCGGTTGGGATGTAATCCTCCGCGTCTGCCTGGGGTACTAGAAACACAGCCTTAGGGTGGTGTATCCCCCCGGATGTGGGGTCTCTTGCTTTGTCCGCAACCACCAGTCTGCACGCGAACATAGCGAGTCCACTTTTAGCGTGGATGATTTCAAATTCCCGACTGCATTTCGCCCTGCAGACAGAGCAGAGAATAAAGCCCATGCAGACAAAAGGCAATTTAAAGCGGTAATGTCTTAATTTAGGCTAATCAAGGGCAATGTGAAAACACTTGGCTTAGAAACTCAAGCTACAAAGCGAGCGCACAATAAGAACGTTCAAATGATGCCTACAACTTTCAATTCAATGACTAACGAATCACATTGTGAGGCTTCGTATACGAATACAGAACTGAATAAGCACCAATTGGAAAATGTGAGGAGGTCTCTAAAGTGCCTCAGAGTCGTAATTACAATCAATTCACTATTTCGATAAGCCCAAAAACTGCGCATCACATCCCCACAGCAGCTTACTTGATCCGACTTTGACTCAGTATGCATGAAATTTGAAGATATTTTATCCAATCTGCAAGGCGTTGCTTTAAATCTTCCTGAATTGGACGACAGGGCTGATCATCACTGAATGCCTTCAGTCGGAGTTGTGGTAGGACAGGAGCGGGCTTCATTTTGGTCATGACAAAAGTAAACAGTGGTAGGGAAATGGAATCGACAGGTCGCTCTTCCGCATTAGTCACTTGATAGCAGCTCACGATCCACTGGCTGCCTCTAAAGAGAGAAGGCAGTCGAAAACTAGCTGTGGTGTAAAAACCGAGCCCCAAGAGCATTACACAAAGTTGATAAAAATGTAATTTGAACGAATGCGATGAGCAACCACAAGAAGCAAATCAGATACACAATTAGTTCAACAGAGAAAAACCAAATTAACCTTACTTATCTAAAAAGTAATCGGCAATATGTTTGACGATATGGTCCTGAGCCAAAGTGATTAGAATATACCGACCAAAGAGGGAGAGAGCGGAAGCGATTTCATCAAAGTAGCGGTTGACGTTAACCTCCGCTTGTCCGTTATCAATGGCGTCAAATGTGCCCTTATCCACGACACAGTTAAAATCCTTATTGGTAAGCCCGAGCCGATCCAGTTCAGAGTTGAGTTTGAAAACATCCGCCAATTCAAACCTCAGGTTTGGCCGGGAAGGAGTGACGAGTTTTTTGGATTGTTCGATAGCCTTTTGACTAAAAATCCGGGTCAGTAAGAGGAAACTCATACCTGTAATCTATACCAAGATATGTGGCGCAGCCGACTTTATCGTAGATGTCGGCGGACAGGACAGAGTTACCACAACCAACCTCTAATACAGAGTCGGACTTCTTGATGTTTTGAACAAAGATTTCGACAAGTGTAGCAAAATCACCATACCTTCAAAAAGGGATAACAATCTGCTTCCGAACTAACCATTCGAATGTGGTACCACGTTTGGTGAAGAAGTTGTTCCAGTAGTCTGAGCTTCCAAATTCTTCGATTTTATTGGGGAGGATTGAAGCCATTCAGAGAAATTATGAAATCTGCAAAAATAAAACTAGATTAATAATTAAAAGGCCCAATTGAAATCATCACTTACGAAAAGTCACGCCCAAACGGACGTTCCTGGATAAAGGACAAAGTTGGACAGAATAAAGCAGGAGCATTGTTGAATAGCTGGGCAATGCAAGTAAAGCCAGATACACAAGGGAGATTTTCACAAATGAAAACAAAGGAAAACAAACTCCTACGTACTGTCATGTAGACTGCATTTGACAGCGCAGACGTTTGCGTTGACATAGAACTTAGTGCTAATCAAGAACCATTATATACATGTAGAAAGTGAACCTCAAAACAGACGGTGGTAATAAGGAATTAACAATTTACACACCAAAAAGTGTGACAGCAAACTAATCTGTACTGCAATTGGCTAACGGAAATGCCTCGGTTATTTTAAAAATTACCCTTATCTTCATACCAATGCATCAACTTTTGTTAACACTAATCCAATTCTGCCTAATTGCAAGTATTATATGAAGCCCTTCCAATTCTGTTTATAAATGTTTTTCGCTCAAACTTGATGCATGAATTATCTACTTTGACACTGTTGCATATAACAATTGCTTGATATGCATTTTAAATGCCTGCTATCCTTCTAATGCTCTCGTCGAAAGTGATGCCATTTCGTCAAGAAATTGGAGCACGACGTTATGTTGTACTGTTTTGGGAATCTCTGCTGTGTTTGAGTCTATTCGGTGGTCGGATTCTTTTGAACAGCTGTCAAATGAGCCTATGTAGTACGGTGTAGTTTAGGACGTTTGTACAAATCTGGGGATTGGCCCTTTCTCTCACCTTCCCTTTTGTGGTGGTCGCATGAGTAACAACAATGTCGAAGTCACATCTTTTTAGGCTAAAAAGCCTGTTTCAAAGCTGTTTTATTCCTCACAACGAAGGCACCTGTTCCGAATCTCTTTCAGATGCTGGCTCCAGTGTTGAAATCAATGCTTCGAGCAGAAAAGCTCACGAAAAGCGTCTAGAAAGTATTTTTGTGATGTTCAACCCACCCCCTTAGGGATGGTCAAAATCTTCTCGCAGTATTCACGCCTGCGGGACAAAGATCTGGATCATTTCCATAATCTTTGCAGTCAACCATGGTTTTGGGGTCCACTTACTCGTGTCGAGGCTGATGCACTGTTACATTGCGCCCCAGATGGATCTTTTATCGTTCGTGACAGTGAAAACGACAGTTCGAGATTTACGCTCACATTCAGATTCTCCAGCGAAGTTATCCTTAACAATCGGATTACGCAAACTGGCAATGAATTTGGATTTATCCAGGTATTTTTCAACCTCCCTACTTTTATTGCTTCCCAACGTGCTATTTTACTTACTTAGTATAGTTAGCGTTTTTCTGCAATTCGGTCAACGTTTTTCGCTTTGGCACTACCATCCTACTTTGCTGTTTGACCGTTGGTGGAATTGTTTCAAGCACGTTCTATTTTAGGGTGAGGCCTTCGAGTCAATCCAAGCTTTGCTAAAAAATGCAATGTCGCATTCTGAATTAGGGGCATACTGTTTGTCAAGCTCAACGCCTGATGCTGAAACGTCTGCGTCACCTGCTCCGTTCTCAGAAAGTAAAAAAGTTCGCCTGCTTTACCCTTTTAGCCGGTTCTCGATAGTTCCTTCCCTGCTATTTCTCTGTCGCTTCGCTCTACTTCGATTTATTCGAACTGGTGTTGTTGAGCCTTCCTTTCTTCTTGCCCAAAAGCGACAATTTTAGGATCACTTTTGCATGTTCATGGCGCACCGTTTAATAAAAGAGTTTTTCCTCGCTTGCCTTATATTTCCTGTTGGAGTTTTATCACTTCTGTCTGCTGATGTGCTGCCATCGCTTAGTTGCTCGACTATGTAATATGTTGCCTTTCAATTCACATTGTGGTTTTGCGCATTCTGTTTCCGTATAAACGGATTTTATCGAAGGCTTGACAAGTGTACATTGCTTCTCTTCTCTTTCAATGGCATTGTAGCATTTAGGTTCCGCAAATTGTTTTCGTTAGATCATATCAACTGTAAATATCTGCGACAAATAACAAAACTTGGGAAAGATTGGAGTAATTGTGCCGAACATTATCTTACCTTTTGGGATTCTTTATTCTCTATCGTCTGAGAATTGACGTATTTATCTTCATTCCATTTCAGTATTCCCTCAAATACAAGCAGGAAAAAGGTAAAAAAGGTTTTTGTGTTTATCGTTGGCTGTCTTTGAAGTCAATTAGTTTTCACTTATTGCTCCAGAATGTAGTCTGTTTATCGCACTTCGTGATCATTTACGACTCTTACATATGGTTGGTAACTTTTCCCGCAAATGCGATGCCTTTTGCAAGTAACACTTGTTTTCATCCACCCGTAGCCCATGGGGATGGCATATGGTGCTGTTCCTGGCGAAAACGCGAATCCGATGGGAAGGATTTAATAATTACCGGTTGCCTGGACAACACTCTCAAACTCTGGGATTGGTGAGTCACTTTAGTCCTGCACAATATGTAATTTTGTTTTGTTGGCTTTTACCTAAAACTGCTTTTGTTTGTGGAAATTAGTTTCGATATTTTGATGGCCATTTACCTTTCTTATCCCATTTAGGGGAGTAGGTATAATTTTTGGGAATTTTGTCCAAACCGGTGATTTAATCTTGTCGGTCTAAGCCTACTGATAGTAGAGCCTTGCCTTGTCTGCAAGGCACTGGTTTTGAGGGAGCTCATTTTTGGCCAAAATTGTTTTTGACAGTCGTTAATCCTCGTGCTTTGAGACATGATGCGTAGCTGTGTTTACTGAAGTCTTACAACCTTGAAGATGGTTATCAAAGCCACTTACAGGAACCTTGGGTTTTTTTTCTCTACGCAATACATATTTTTAGGCTTGTTTGATACAAGGGCTGTACACTCATTTGTAATCCGAGAGCTTGATGCTTTGCGATGGAAGTTTTATGATTCGACACGGCGAACAAATTATGTGGTTGTATTTTTGTAGGGATGGGAATGCACTCAATCTTTTGGGTCCCTTGGAAGGGCATCGTTTGGGTATCGTCTCGGTCGACATTAACAAGCCGGGCACTCTTGCTGCCTCTGGTAGTCTCGACAACCAGGCAAGTTTCACTGGTGTACAAGATTTACTTATATTCACTTCAGTAGACGTTATGTTGGCATTGGTGGGCACTGTCTAGGTCAATCTTTGATCTATCGGGTCTCAGTTGTTGCGATACCGCTCTCGGTATACGCATTGAGTGTAGAATATTGTCGGCGTTTTTGAAAGGGCGCCAAAATTCATGCAGCCACTACTTAGCGAAGGTGACCAATTTCACTTTGTCTCTTTCTGAAGCGTACACACCCGCACACGCAAACCAAACCGCACTTCTATTCCTTCTGAGTAGCAGATACTTTTCTATCGTCTAGATTCGAAATGTGATGTGCTATACACTAGTATAGTGTCTGCTCAACTTCTTGAAAATTATTTGCTTGGGCATGTCACTTTTATCACCATCAAGTGAGCTGGTGAACAGTCTGATATTATTTTAACCCGTACTAGTCCCCTTTGATGTAGTTGCGGCGACTTACATCGTGCACGAAGTCATAGAGATTAGCCTAAGTTTCCCTCGTTTTCTCAAATAATTTTTTGAGGTCTATAGATGTTTGCATCGTTACTTCTCTTAATCCTTTCGAATTCTCCGCATTCCTTTTCAACCGTGCGGATAATGGGAGAAAGTTCCTTTATATTTACCTCCACTCCAGCAGTTATATTATATTTTTGCCGCGCGCCCGAAGTTATGCTTGAATTTGACTTGAATCGTTTATTCTTAAGAAATGGCACTTCTTTCCCTAAATTATCTGAAGGAAAATTCCTGACTCATTACGCACTTGCAGCGTACAACTCCTATTCAAGCGCTTAAGGGTGGATAGGTCGCTTGAGGGATGTCAACTGGAAGGATTTTAATTGGCACTATCAACGTCTTCCTTTTTAGCTGCCCACCTAAGTAATACTGCCTTTTCTCATATGTATACTGCGGCATATTTTCCTGGTAAGACGTCATCAATGAGCTTATATCAAAAAGCAAGGCAAGCGCTTAGCCCTGATAGAATTACTTTGATTAAATCCCTAATGACGTGTTGTTGCAAGGGGCCCTCGAGTAACAATGGATATTTAGGCGAGACAGATGAGCTGTTTTCTACCTGCCTGGAATTAGTCAGTGCTTCATCCACACCCTCTTTTCTACGTAATGATGTGTTAATAATGCATTTGAGCTCAAAGAGCAATGCGATGATTATAGTTGATTTGGTGCCTAAGTTTGGCTCAGGAGCTCCACAAGTCCAGAATCAGTCAATAAATTAACAAAAAGGAAGCCTGAGAGATTTTATCCAAGGTGGCAAAAGTATTTTGTGTTTTGGTCTCTTTTTTAGTGCTGCCACTCACTTAATAATACTTACCAGATAGGACACTATGTAAGTAAGCTTTACCAAGGTAAAATTAATCTTAATTTAGTACGTGAATTTCTCTAGTTTTACCAGTTACCTTCTCTGTGCGAGATGCGTTGTTTGCTTGGATGGAATTCTTTGACATTGGACAGTATTCTGCGGCGGGCGATTCCCTCACTCAAATTATTATTATTATTATTATTATTATTATTATTATTTGCGGAATCACTTGATTTGAAGAAAAACTAGTTGACCAAGCATGTTATTAGGTAGGGCTCCATGTCTATTTTTCTCACGTTTCTACAACACGATAAAATAAACAAAAGCTCAAAACTTTTTATGGAAGTATTGTAAACAACCCTTGTACTAAAGTTTTTAAGTCGCTCAAATGTGACTCTCCCTATGAATCCGAGATTGAGGCAGTTTCTAAATACCATTTCGGTTCCGATAGTCCTCCCCTTGTGACGTCCAGCCATCCGTAACGAATCCCTTCTTCCTACTAAAGTTTGAAAGAAATCCGTGTTGTCATTCCCTCACTCCTGGAGTCAGCGTGACAGTCTAGTTTCTCTCGACGGCGTCAGAAGGCACGATAATTTGAAAATAATGAAACCAAACTCCTAAAGCATTCAATGGCGGGATTCTAGCCAGTTTATAAAGTTTGTTCAAATCCCCTCCCCGTGCTATTCCTGTGCTTGCAGTTAGTGTGCCGACCTATGACCCGAGAAAAGGGTAACAGTTTTCATACGTCAACAATCTCCTCCCTCTATTCAACCGCCTAAAATGGGGGTGGGCTAGTAGAGTGCCTTTGGATTGTGAACTTTAGATCATTACACAAAGTGTTTAAAGCTCACGACCTCCTCTCCTTTCTGACTTGGTGGCTTTGTTACGAAAAATTTACTGAGTGTGGCACTGGAGTTAAATTGGATTTCATGCATTTGGAGTATGGAAAGTGTTCTGCTTTTTTTTCAACTCCACTACGTTTGAATTTTTGTTTGAGGTCTGCACAGCTTTATGTGCTAAAAATTATACGACTCACCGGAACAGTATTTCAGTAACGTTCTCTTTGTTTACCTTCCAGTCGGCTGCCTTTTGGCTGGATTCTTGATGTTCCGTGTTTTTTTTGCCTTTTCTTCCACTCTCTTACTGTATAATTACCAAATACTGAAGTTGAGAATGTTGCCAAAAGCTGATACGGTTTCAATCGCCATTCTAATGTTAATTTTTAAATATCCCAACTTTCCTTCTATGGGCTCTAATCTGAGTATGCGGTCAACAGTTTCGGAATTGTTGGTTTTTCAGGGTTAATTTGGATGCTCATCCGGAATTGGGTCTACTACCAGCATACAGGAGAGCTTGGAGACCGACATCCTCGGTGTTATGCGCATACTTCAGAGTATGAGAAATATACATTTAAGGCAAACATTACTGTACAATAATTAAACAACAGTCGAATCTCCAACTTCATCTCACTTAAAGTTGACAGATCATTGGGAGAAGAGTAAAATGACAGCGCTTTAATCCATGTCTGAATCTCTTCCTATTTTGGCGCAGATAATATTTTGGGACCTCGAGCAACGCCGTCAGGTGAGCGTCTTCGAGGGCGAACCGGCAGAGACGTGGTCAGTGGCCTTCTCGCCCGACTCTCGCTTCATCGCCACCGGCAGCCACTCCGGTGCCGTCCACATGATTGGCGTGGAGTCCCACAAGCTAGAGAGCTCCATCGGTCTTGATGGAAAGTTTGTCTACTGTCTTGCTTATGTGAGTCAATTCGCTTCTTATTGATGTTTCAATACTTTGCTGGTGTTTCTAAGTTACACACACCTAGTCCCATCATTCCGTCGTTTCACGCTTCCACCCCGTTGTGAAATTGTTGCGCTCAATAACACTACATTCATTTCATGAATTGTATGACAAGGAACTCAGGGTGTAATCCTATCACGCAGTATCATTTTCAAGCACTGTTGTGCGCCTAGCACTTGGGAGCAAAAGTAATTAAGGACGAAAACGGAGTGGTCTCCTTGTAAAGGCACTTTCGTTCGATCATTTGCAAGGTACCAAAGTGATGTTTTAAACATTCGCATTGGCCATGATTTGTGCATGTATGTGTATGTGCGTCTAGGTGAAAATGCTTTACCATTAGTGTCTAACCTTTCCTTACATTTCGATACCTTCGACACCGTTTGTGTATCTGTACGGTTCCAATCTCAACGCAATGCTCTTGACTCTGATTCACGCATCAATTGACATGGAATTTAGGCATAAGAGAGGTATGGGCACACCGCGAAAGCATCATTTATAAAAGCCATGTTGCCTGTCTGCCATTCCTATTGCTTGAATAATTTCTTGTCATTGATACCACCTCCGATAGTCATTAATGACGCTTTTGTTGTTTGTTTTTGAGACAAGGTGGGGATAACAACTTATCATTTAGCCTGACATTTAAAAAATGAATAATAAAGTAGAATGGATTGAAGGGAAGCAGACGAGATGAGGCTTGTTCAGTTCAGGGCTGAAAGTTCCCAGCCAGAGTCAGGAAGCGATTGAGTTTTGGATATTTGAAGATGATGTACTGTTTTGTAAAACTATTAAGCGCTATCTTTAAGCCATTAGTACTTGGCATTGTCTAAACTATCCAAGGTGTTTCACCCGGTATGCTTGAAATTCGAGCTGCGTTCCAAGTGCTGTCTTAAACCCTACGAACCGTTATATCTGCTTTTTAAGGTTAGTACAATGGGAGATAGTGCCCTGGGTCTGAGCAGCTAGAGACTGACTTGGTGAGACTGAGTGACCCGCGACTATAGCCCACAAAAGCTGTGAATATTGCAATTAAAAGCCGATTAGGTAAATGGTCTTTTAATCTCAAGGTTCTGTGGTAGTGTGGCTTAGTGTCGCGGCTGATTGGGGTAAAACAATGTGACGTCTCTTTCTCACCTCCAAGATACATTCAGCAAATCTTGCCAAAAACGCTTAGGAATGTTTTGACGGTGAGCTTAAAAGGACTTATTGCTAGATTGTTGCGCTCTTTCCAGTAACAGCCTACAAACAGGGTCACGAGTGATGACGGCTGTGTTTGATAACCAAATCGTGGTCTTCAGAATAGGTGAACTTAATCTTTTTTCAAATAGGCTAACTGACGTCGAATGATTGTGTTTGCTTCAAAGGCGTAGTCACTCTCTGCGTCACTTGCTCTGTCTGCATCACGCGGATATTGCAGTTTCCACCCATGGTAAATGTGAATTTGCTTTCGTTATTTACAGCCCAGCTGGCTCATTGGTGATGCCTCGACGAAAGAACTTTTAAATACCAGGTCTATGATTTATCACAGTCCTTCCTGTTTTAAAAGGCAATTTGGGACTTCCGGTCGATGTGGTCAGATGCTGTTAATGGCAGACAACAAGGCTATTGAAAAGTTGTTCTGTGGAACCGCCTTTTTTTTTCAGGAATTTCGTTTCATTGCAAGTATTCTGGAGAAGACGTTATGTTGTTTTAACCGACTTGATGTTTATTTTATACAAAGTATTTTAAAGGTTTTTTTGAGGCAATATCTCGGATGTGTGTACTCTCGTAGCTCAGACATTCTCTTGCCACGAACAACAGGACTTCTGGCGGTCGCGTCCTGTTTGCTTGTCGCACAGAGCGTACTCTCTTGCCTTCTCTATTTATTTCAGTGTTTTAAGAATGGCTTGTCTTTACTCTGGCCACTCTCGGGATACATGTTTTGATTCTTTTCTCTGGCAGTTGTTCAAGCATTTAATATTAAAGTACCAAATTTGGGTTAACTCTTTCTTCCCTTTGTGATACTTCTCCCGTCCATAGTCACTCGCAGTCACCTCGCCGAGTTCTCAGGTAGTCTTTCCAAGGATTAGTTACTTATTTTTGCCATTTAATTACCTGGACAATTGCAATCAACTTCACTGTAGGTACTGGGGTTACTTTTTTGGCAGAGTGCATGGAAAAGTCGGTGGTTCAGTCTCATTATTTCGTCTAATAACCTTGGCCCCTCTTCTATCCCTTTAATAGCATTATTTGGATCAATGTTTACGCATTCTATCTGATTCGGATACTTCGTGATACACAGCGTTCTGTTTCTTTCTCCGTTTCTGTACCCAAAAGCAATTCCTCCTATTTGTTCACACCTAGAACAGGCGTTTGCAGCTGAAAAGACTATATGGAGAATGGATTTTAGCAATATAGCTGGCAGTCATTGGTGAATTCATTTTTTTTGACCCAGCGCTAGCGAGGGCTCTGGTCTGTCAGAAGTATATGCCAATAATAGTAGCACAGATGTGCTTGTAGATTTGTTCGACACCATTGAATCAAGCAAGCATGAGGTAAAAGAAGTTGCCAAAGATCTCAGTCAATCCCACCACTTTTTTTCTCCCAACCCTCGGTACCTTATATTTAGTACCTACCATCTTTATTCGTTCCAGAAGTGCTCATAATACCGTTTATCGCAAAATTGTGAGTTCTTTACTTTATTTGGTTCAAATTGTAGGGCTTTTCCTCTCAGATTGACTTGGCTTTTACAGGTTGCGGTATTTTTCAAATCAAAGTTGAGTCCTACAGTAATGCAGCTGATTTTAAATTGATTTATGGAACCAAGTCATAAATCGCCTGGCACAGTGCCTTAGTTATCCGCTCAGTTTCCTTCGATTGCCTCATGTCACATACTACCCTCATGCATTCTACATAATGGCAACTTCTTCCAGTTCATTGTGAGGTCCCTAAGAGGGCACATTACTCACTGCTGGAACCTGTGAAACTTGTATTTGATCAACATGCATTTTACGCTAGCGCCAGCAGAATCCATTCACCGGTTTGTGTCCACCAGAAATTAAAAGACATCTGTGTGATCGTGACCCAGAAGATACGAGACACTATCTCACTTTTCCTCCTACTATCAGTCGAAGAGTGTGATTAGTGCTTCCATCTTTTTCATTTCCCTCATCACTGCCTTGTAGAGTCATGATGGGACGCGACTGGCTGCGGGTGCGGTGAGCGGAATTGTGAGTATCGTGGATCTGCGAACGGGTGCCATCTTCCCCCTCGATGGCCATGCCGTGCCCGTCCGCTCCGTCGCCTTCTCGCCCGACGGTCGTCTTATTGCCTCCGCTGCCGACGATAAGCTGATACGCATCTATGACGCGTAGGTTTTTTCTTCACCCACCTCCTCTGTTCCACTCTTTGCGACTTTTTTGTCGCTTCGAAGGGGGCACTCTAAATTATGTTATTTTTATTGCCTTCATCATCTACCTCATTCTCTTACCTTCGTTTTCTCGTTGTGTTTGGGTTACCTCTGAAGATGTTGTTATTGGCCTGCGCGTTTGACAGTAACTTTTACCTTAAATCAGTAGAAGAGTTAGAATACTAGTAGCGAAATCCCATTCCTCCAGGCTTGAAGCTATTTGTGCGTAATTGGAAAGATCGGTATCGTCGTGTGCTCAACTCAACCGAACAGCATTCCCTTAAATAGCTTTATGTGTGGCCGCCTTTTTGATCGAATGCTACAGAAACGTCAATAGCATGACTTTTGAAATCAGCGCTAACTGCATACTTATTAGATTTTGGGGTATCCGCTCTTGTCGAGGTTTGCCTACAGAATATAAATAATGACAAGTCTAGACGGTGGGAAAGAAGGTCGGCCAGGTAAATGTCATTCCTCACCACTTTTATCTTTTGGGGTCGACCAAGGCCGCTAACAGCCTTCGTAGACTTGATGTTCCTAGGTTCTAGCCGTATCTCGTCTGCTGCTGACTAATGCCTTGTGTTCTTGGCCGAATGATAAACAGCTGTTTACGCATTGGTATCTACTTTACACGTGACACCTGGGACTCCATCTTCCCTCCTTCCAGCTCCTCAAATTCCATATTTCATGTTAATTATACACAACGGAGACTAATAATTATGCAGCTTGTGTAGGATCAGATCTCTTCCCGTCGTTAAAACCCTAGTTCGCTCCTGCTTGTCGAATTTCGTCGAACTCCTCGAAATATATTCATATACGTGTACGCCTCTCCATTAATTTTCGTAATTTTTCTTCTTAAACCCAAAGCTCGATTCGAAGAGAAGCCGAAGTAGACGCGCGGTTACGCTTTGTACAGCCATTTTGGAATTTCTTTTTCCACAAAGTAATTGCCATGGCTAGAGTCATCTTTCCACTGTATGAAGCCATCTATTTTGACTTAAACATTTTCCCTCAAGGTTGTCTTCACTTCACTTTTCTGCTCAGATTAGAGCAAATATCGAAATAATGACAAAATTAGGCTGCTGGAACTTGTTTTCAATGCATTAGTCCAGTTGTTATCGCATGTCACGAGTACGTTGCACCATTTGTATCGTTCTATTAACTGAAGAAGAAAAGCAAACAAAATGGGACTGTCAGGTTGTGTACAATTTCGTTTCATTGCCTAAACGCATCCTGCAGTTCAATGCAACGGGCTTGTTTAATGCGAGATAAGTCTATCACTGTGGTTCGTTTCCTAATGTAACGTCAATTGTCATCGCTTTGTTGACGACTTCAAAGGAAAACTGTTGTTAACCACCTTGCATTGACTTTGTTGTCTGCAAACTCAACTAAGCTGTTTGCCACACTCGTTTGTGATGCCAAGCTTTGATACACAAGTCGGACTTTCCATGTCTTAGTATGGAATTGTAGCGACCAGGATTCTTGCCAGATGCCTTTTAGTCATAGAACTACGCAGTCGATTTGATGCGGAGTATTGCCACGAGTTCTGCCTCCCATCTGTTCCGATATGACCGCGGCGCACAAAGAAGTGCACTTTCATGGGACAGAGAGGCCAAAAGCACCGACTGGCACATGTTCATGTCTGATAGAATTGTGTGCTGCATTGCGAGGCGACATTTTTAACAACCCTTAGGTTGCCACTGTGTTTACGAGTGGTTTGCTGAACAAACTTTTAGTCCACCTCACCTCGGTCCAAAACGCAATAAGTTTAAATTGAACCGTATTGTCAGGTTTATTTCGTCCTTCCTTGTTATTTTAAATGGAGCACTTTTGTGACCCTGCGTTGGTTATCAACCCGCTTGTTCGTATGCTTGCCACTGCCATTTTATGAGGAAATTTGCTTCCCTAACCTACACGCGGTGCTTGGGCCACCATTATCTCTAGGCAATAAATGGTTCTGCAATCACGAGGTTATGCCGACAACACGAACAGCGTTTCTGTCCTGTCTTGGCCAAAATGCGCTTTACTTAAACCGTGATCATACAACGTGAGATACCACTCCTTACCCCTCTATGCTTCTTATTCTCTGTTTCGATCCTTTTGAACAAATTTCTGGTTTCGGTAATAGCGTTGATCGGTTTATGATTATGTAGACTTGGGTATGTTTTAATTACCCTCAGTATTGCAACTCCTGGACCGAGTGTGTGTGTGTGTGTGCGGGTGTGTGAACAGTAGTTGGAAGGTCACAAGCGTAGACACTACGGTAATAGAGCTCACGCAAAGCTTGCACGCGAAATATTGTGTAGGATTAAAGCAATCAGCATCATGCTAGGAAGTAGTCGTACCACTTCTTTCCACCGGGTTATCTTGTCTTGCGGTTATCGTCAATTGACTTCGGAAGGCGAAAGTGTTTCGTCCGTACTGGAGACATCACACAACACCTACTTCATATTTATGATCTCAGGCTTGAAAAGTTTGGTGGATGTATATTGTTTACTATCAACTGGGGGCATTAATGGATGGCCTTTGGTGGACTTTTTTGATTGCAGTATTCATAAATGTGAACGTCTGGTACCGGGGATTATGGTGTCGGATGTTCAATTGAATTCTGGCACTTTATTAATTAATCGAATCCGGACGGGTTTACTTATTGCTTCTTGCTGTCATATTTCTAAGAGTAATTGATTAGTTCAAATAAATTTCATGAGAAAATATTCCAGAATTTTTAATTTCATCACTCGTTCAAAGGAATACCACTCCTCAAGAAGGTCTCGATGCAGAAGAATCACCATTGCCGATTCACGGAAGACTAAGAGAATCCATTGCTTTACGTGTGGCAGATATGATTCCGTAGAAAGCTTTGCCGCCTTTATTTCGGTTGAAGCAATCATCATTACAATCCATAATCTACTTCCAGCAAGACATAGTTTTGCGAAATTAGCTTTTATAAAATTAATTTTGTTTATGGTCCCATCAATCGGACACCAGCCGTCTGTACTTCCATCTCACTTTTGGTTTCCACTTGCCTCTTTTTTCGTCTGTGTTAGTGTGTCTTCTGTCTGGCGCAAATGTCAGAAAAAAACGTGGTGAACAAAATTTGGGGACCATCAATGAGGCTATGTGGAGAATTGTGAGGTTTGAGGTCTTGTATTTTCACGGAAGAGTTTGCCTTTCTTTCGGATCGCATCATATCAATTTGATAGTCATCTGTCTTTGGCAAGGAATCCACACTGAAGCGTAGACAACTCGAGTACCCTAGAAGTGTGGGGTATAGGGCCATTTCTTTGGCATGCAAAAGACATGCTACATCACAAGTCGTTCAGTCAATAACCATTGTAAAGTGCATGACAAATTTTTATGACGTACTTAAGGTAATTGAAGCATAAATTCATGCTGTTCTTTGATGCTTATTTTCATCTTTTATTAGATGATGGGTCCATTTGCGTACCCTCCACTTTTTCCCCCTTCGATGAAGATGTAAACGAATCGCTCTATCACTTACGGCATACATTACTGAAAGTTGTCTCAGTCGCGTTAATTCCGAATTACCCTCGCAATATGGACACGTAATTCCTTAAGGTCAGCAAATAAGGTATTTTTCCCGCTGCGATGCATTCACCTTTGAATAATTCAGCATCCAAATCAAGTTACTTATTTAAATCACTTCCAAGTGAGGCGTTTTATTGCTACACTTCCAAATGCTGCACAGTAGACTTACGAATAATTAAAAGTAGGAGTTTTTTCACTTGCCTAATGCAAAATCTACGTCTTCTTTTGAGAACACTGTCCTTGGTGCTCTCTGTGATCCCTTTTATGCATTGACTACCGCGAACGCAAGACAAAAGCCAAGGAGCTCCATCAGTGATGCTCCTAATCATCTCTGAAGCCTTCCATTAGGCATATCATAGCAGTACTAAAGGCTATTACCCCGCCTCCATACCACCGATTGACAAAATCTGTTCCTAAACCGGTTATCGTCCTACCATAAACCCCATGTTTCGGTGAGAGGTGCGCTTATTTGCGCTTTGTACTCGAAGACCTGAACTAAGTAAACAATCCAAATTGTGGATCCGCCTCGCTCTCTCTATAGCACTGTATGTAGCGTTGACTGCGTGCAATTTGGTTCGCCCTTTAGCCATGCGTCTGCGCATCCGCCTCGTGATGCTGTACCACCTCACGTCGACGACACGTGACAGCTCCGGAGCGGGAAGTTGGTGTAGCCTAGTCCACTCCGTGTGTAATCACTGCAGTCACGCACACTGTCTCCACGTATTAACAACATTATTCCTCATTGTCTACTTCCTGTTTTTTATGTCCATCGTCAATTCGGCGGCGTTTATTTGTGGTAGCTTAAAGGCGTTCTAAGGGGCATTTTGAAGTCTACATAATAGGACTTACGCTACTACCAGATTAAGTGGACGGTACTTTTGCCAGTGTCTGGCTTGAGGTAGTTTACATAAAGCCGAGGACGCAAATCATTATTCATTTTGATGTTGGGGGCATGAATTTCTAATCTAATGCGTTTTTTGGGAGTTTTTTATTCACAAACCTAAATGCGGTTGGACTTTTGTTAGAAAGCTTCTTCGCTATTTTTCCTTTCGCCTTAAGAGCGATTAATGTCTGGAAGTATTCATCTTAGATTTGCCCTTATCCAAAGAGCATTTCCCTGACTTCAAAGCAAATCTCATTCCAGCGGAAATTTTATCCTCACTTCAGATTAGTATTTTTTGAAAGAGACTGAAAGTGAACAATCTTTTTCTACATCATGAATTGAATACCACTCAACAAAGCGGAAAATTTTGTCTTAGAGTACCTGTTCTAAAATTGGTAACTAAGATCGTTGTTTCCAACCTTCATTGAAAAGTGTTGGCAAACGTTTTATGTTCTCTTTCAAGTGATTTTATGTTTCCGCAATGTTTTCAATCGGCTAAAAGAGCTGTTCACAATTCAGGGCTTTTATTAGGCAAATTATCCACTCTAAAATTTCGGCTTTGAAGTCAGTGCTGCTCTTGTTTTTCTCATTGCAGTTACTAATTGCTGGGAGTGTGGGCAGTGTTTAGACAATGGCGCCGAACATTTCAGCTAGAAGCATATTTATAGTAAATCTACAGGGACAATGACAACCTTATAAACAAATTGTATCAACATAGTAAATTTTTGTCCCACTCGGGTTCAGAAACGATGGATGTCTGGTGACATCGAGCCTGAATGGCCATTCCTCCTGGGTGGTTTCGGCAGTTTTTAGTCCAGACAATCGCCACTTGGCCACCGCATCCACTGACAAGACTGTTCGGGTGTGGGACGTCGCTGCAAGCGCTGAGGAGCACGTCTTCTCCGACCACGAGGATCAGGTTCGTGTTTGTCATCCTTACTCGTTAGGCAATCGATTGTGTGCGCTACAAAGCACTGCACACCAGCGCTTTCGCGCCAACACTGCTGGCTGGAAAGTTCAAGACGAGGTGCAACGCTGTTTCCGTCTTCTTTTTTTCTAGGTCTGGGCTGTGCGTTACAACGATGATGGCTCTCATTTACTTTCTGTCGGTGGTGATCAAAGAATTATGATATATACATGTCCCAATCGTTCTTAATGAGGTGACTGCATTTTTGTACTCTTGCATTTGCTCCTTCTGACCTCTTATGCTTTGGGGGGGGCCTGACGTTTTCTCTGACATACATTCCAATTGTATGTGTTTGGTAAGTTGGTTTTGCGAACTAACTCACAATCATCCACGGGATATATTTATGTGGCTTGGGTAAGTACTTGGTGTTTCCCAACAGTCCTTCATTAGCAAAGTGGATAAGCTTTTTTCTTGAATCTCATCACACTCCGCCAGTTATTTTTGTCAAGAACATGTTTAAAGTTTGCGGAGAAGAAGGTTTTTTGTTGGGAGGTTGTTGGTACCACCGCTTTGTCGTACCCCGCGTCGTCAAAGCGGCCTCGAAGTTTAAGCTGACAAGTTATCAAGGCACCTAGATCAAAGGTGCTACCGCCTTATTTATTGACAGTCACTAAAGGACGGTCGTTACGATCTGCCCTTGCGCTTCGTCCACAAAAGTGACACACAAACCACATTAATCATTTCACTCTAGAGGGTTTGTGTGAAATGCTTCTGCACGCTTAAGTAAAAAGTGAGTTTCTTTTTGTTGTTTTGCTTGTGACTTCCACTATCACCAGTCTTTCATGCAAGTTATCAGAGCTGGCGTAGGTGTAAAGGGTGGAAATCCACTTTTTTAAACCTTTGTGGTGTTTTTCGGTATCTTACTGAGAAATTGGCAAGCTTGTTTCACCACGGCGTTGATGCCATTTCCAGAGGCTGTTTTAAGGTGTCAAATTTGGAAGGAGGCCTGGGAGCTCAGTAAATTATGGCGCATGGTTAATTGCTGGAGATTGAAAGGTTCTGCAAGTCTATTTTTGAAGGTAGGTGAAAACCGCACCAGCGCTTTGAGTATTCAAAATGCTATAAATTTTAAAATGGCGCGTATTTCAAGTTGTCGCTTTGAGAGTTGACAGTTTGGAGTATGCTTTTAACATTTTAGAATTTACACCGGAAGTAAGCTATAGAGTGCGAAAAAATTACCAACTTTTTGTGCTGTATCGGACACACTTTCGAGGGACTTTCCTTATGGAGTGTCTTGTAGTCAGGTTGGCCTTTAGGGTCTGGGTCTTCACATGAGGGTGACCACTCTGGTCCCCCTTTTTACACCGACGTTTGCAGAAGTGGCACAAATAAAGGAAATCAACTCACTAAACGGAATTTGTGTGTTCATACCAAGCTGTCGTACGCAAATTCAGTCCTTTGGAGAATTGCTAGTAGCTTGTCTTAGCTGACTTGTTTCAACTTGTCATTAATACCGGTCCTTCGACTGGTATATTCGTAGACGTGAGGCGGTTAATTTTCGTTGAGGCTTATCTGTCGACCCTGGGGAGGGACCAGTCCAGTTTGACTGAGAGTTATTCCACAAAAACTTGGCTCTTTTTTTCGGAAAATAAGCACTGAATGTGCCAGCAATCGGATGTCGTTGCCGTGTCCTTACCAAAATTACTTCCTGCATTGTACTCTCCACTCACGCTCATCCAGTCAATCTAGTACTTTAAATTTGGGATGGTGACAATTGGACTCTCCATTCAAACGCCAAAAGGGGAAAAGTGTCCATAAAGTGCACGGAGAGTGAAGTTTTGGCATTAAATTTCACAGGCTTTTCCGCATATTTTGCGTGGTTTTGCAGTAATTGGTGTCCAGGGTAAGTGTGTTACCACCACCATCATTTCAAGCCTCCTTGGTACTGTAGCCTGTGAAACATTGGAATTGAATGAACTAATTCTGCTTAGTGTGGTCTGCATAAAATGACTGACCAGATCCAAAGAAATTATTATTAAGGTTTGCCTTTGTGATTCTTTATGTTTGACGTTTAGGAAGACGTGCAATCTTACTGCACTTTGGCGCTCAGGTTACCTTTGAAGCCGTTCAAGAGCACTGAGGGGTTATGATACTGGCGGCATAGATGACACAGATGAGGCACCGTTTTACCAGCTTGTATGACGAACCGTAAGAAACAGAACAGGCCACCATGCATGCATCGACACCTTCAATTCACTTAGACGATTTTTTGTGGTAGAGGCTGTGAAATTATCAACAACCTTGTTCCAGAATGCAGCAGTTTCAGAAGTGGTAAGTACCACGACCTCTTCCCACGCATATTATATCCACATGACAGTAAAAGTATATAAAAAAAGGAGAAGAGCACTCTCTTGTACTGCAGCAGCGTGCAATGACTTTTTTCAGTCCTTTAAAGTATTTTTTGCATAGATGAACTACTGTAGTTCGACGTGACGTGACACGGGAGCGAGACGCCTAGTTGTCTCGCTGTCGTCTCAACACTGTGATCCAAGGGACTGATATAAAACAAATAAATCCTTGTCGAAACGGCGGTGTTAAACAAATAGGTAACGCAAAAAAGTTAGCTGAAGGTTCACTTTAATCAGTGCTAGTGGTGGACGTTATTTTGGCGTAAAAAAACTGATTTGCATCGAGCCCAGGTTGACGTGAAAGTACAAACCAGGCTTGCCTGGTCCCTTGAATGGTAATTTATGTATATCGTCGCACACTAAATCCACGAATAGTCATATAAACCTCGTTTTTTGGAACTGTTTGATTGATAAGAGGCACGAGAAATCAGAGGGATTTTTTTTATTTTCTTTTGGAAGAGCTTAGATTACTCTCATGGGGAAATGAGTAGTCCAATTGGCCCGAAGGCAGCAGCAGTTGGTTTGTGCATGCGTCTACATGCGTGTGAGGACTTTCTGCAGCAGAGTTTGCTACAATTATGCCTCCATGGAGAGTTTCGAGCGTTACAAAGCAATACGTCAAGGTGCCCTTTTGTGCATTACTTCCAGTTAGGGGCTCGGAGGCTTGTGTCAGCTAGTGTCACGTTGATCCTCCTTCCTCCACAGTGTTGAGTCAAAAAGCAAAAAAAGGTATTTAGTTGATGCAAAAGTGGTGATATAGGTCAACGGAATTTTTAATCAGGCTTTCGTTAAATCGGATGCCTACCGAAGTGACGCTGGGACCCTCTAATCAACCAAAGAATGGAAAAGTGGCGCATAGAGCCGCCATCTAACTCCATGAAGCCGCAAATGAACGCCACTTTGATCAGTAAACTTCCGTAAACTGTTTATGAGAATAAATTAGAGGCGCAAGGTTGTCAATGAGTGCCTATCGGTGATAGGGGGTCAATCACAAAAAAAATTATCAGAAATAAGAGCGCTCTGACTAATCATTTCTTTTATAACCACAGTTTCTGCATTTGACTTTGAAGCAGATTGAAGTGATCTCAGATGCAGCCATTCCTTGGTGAATTATGTTTCACTAATTTGAAACAGCTTCTTCAACTGCCAGCACATCTTTCTGTCCCACATAACCTCCCAATAAAGGAAGAAAAAGGCTTTATGAGTGTAAAAAAACATATGAACCAAATTTTAGGTAAGGAAATTCTCGAATTATGCACTTTGAATCACGAATAAATGGAAAATGCAACTGAACTGAAGCTGAGGTGGTTTGGAAGGACTTGGTAGAAAATAATGTGAAAGCAATAAAATACAATGGATAGTTTTTCTCTGGGGGTGACGCGAAGGTTAGCGACCTAATTAAGGTCACCATTGGCGGAGGCGGGAATAGATGTGGACTCAGAATTGATGAGGGCGCTTTCCAGGGAGAGAATGGAGGCGACAGCATCAGCCACGTTGGGAGCTACGAAGCGTGGCTCGTAGAGATGAGAGAGGTCTGGAAAGTCACGGAGTACATGGTGTAGACCCTTCCACTCATCCGGCACTCCATCATGTTCCTAGTAATGGATGCACACATTCAGATTGATGAAGCCTCTTGTGTCCTTAAATATTGCCATTCGGACCTGGTCATCCGAACCTTCTGAGTTACATCGCCATGATCATCAAATTTTTTCCAAAACAAATGTTATTAGCTTTCTTTACTCGGTCAAGCCGCAGATCCTTTTTTTCTCTAAAATTAGCCGATGCACTGTCAGATGGATCCGTCTTCTGTCCCTTATTCGTGTCGAGAGCGAAGCCAGTTCCAAGGTCGCATAGTGTACAACTTCTTAAAGGCTTAATTTGTACTTAATGAAAACGCTAGAGGGCTTACTCCAAGACACTTAGTTGTCTCAAAGCAATGCAGAAGCAAGGCAAACCAATAATGCAGCAATACGGGATTTGAACGAATTATAACTATCCCTGATTATAGCAACTTATTCCTGTGTTCTAAGCAAGCTAGAGCCTTCCTGTGTTACTGCAGGAACACAGGAAGGGGATACAAGCTCCTAGAAAAATCTCCTTACGGTGTCCACTTCCATACATGATCTGATGTCCAGGAGTTCTAATCTAGTAATCTTCACCTCAATCACCGTGATGAGAACATTTCATTTGACCGGAAGAGTGGCGACTTGATCACAAGGCGCGACGTGAAGCCGTTTCAAAACGGGACCGCGGCGACGACTGTTCCCTGTAATGACCAGTTTGGGTCTACCACGATTTTGGGCATCATGTCTGTGTCAAAAAGGGTCGCTTTAGAGTTATCTGGGATTATATTAGCTATGCGCACAAGGAAGGACGGACTGTTTACTTAGAACTAATAAACAAACTCCATAATAGCCCACTCTAGGCTCTGAGATGATTTCTCTCCAAACTATTTTTACCCGAAGTGAAACATCAAAGAGGCGCATCTGATGAAATGAAAAAAAGTTAACCATTTTAAAACATTTCTCATTGCAGGTTCATGTGTTACCACGCGTTCTTTGATTTGGCTACGAGATTGCAAGTCGTTCCGGAGCTTCATTACCTCAGAACTTCATCAGCGAAAACTTAGGCGATATGCTATGGAGGATGGCAGCACTACCGTTATGAATAACTGAATACTGCATCCAAAAGTCGGCTAAGGAGGCCCAAAACAAAAGGATCACTGAAATTGTTACTACCACCCATTCACAATACCTCTCATTCTGTAAAGACCAGAAGAACTAGAAAATTCAAACACTTACACACGGTGAAATGCAGCAAATCCTTATTCGCGTTCCACTTACCTAAGCTTCCAGGAGCTCTCAGTTCGTCTAGGCTACCATGATTTAGTCTTCACACTTGTATGGCTCGTAACACTTTAAGGGAAAGTGGGGGTACGATTTACCTGATAGACACCGGTGGTTACTAGAACAGGTTCCATAGTGCACGGAGGAGGTCGTTTGGGTTTCCGCTTTACCAGTTCCCTGAGTATCTCGAACATGGTTCCGGAGCGTCGAATGAGGCTGCCCCATTGGACCTCCTCCTTCTCGCTGATTAGGTCCGGCCGCTCACAGATCGTCGTTGAGGGGTTGGAGAAAAGACAGGGGTGCTCGTCTTGCACCAAAGTGTTTATCATCTGAAAGAGGGGGCTCCACGTCTCATCAGAGACGGTCTGAAGGTATAGGTTGAAGAGGTTGGCTCCGTAGATGTCCACTTCAGGATTGTCACTACGCATAAAGGGAATGGGAAGAAATGACGAATAGGCGTCTAGAGATGCCTTAAGTCACGGCTTCGTCTAAAATCAGATTCATTTTTATGAAGGAATTATGAAGCAGCAGCGAGGGTGAAGGATAATTCAGAAGCATTTGAACTAAAATCTCGCTTTGCAACAACTTGGCGGGATTGTTAAACCCAATCGCTCATGGACTAAGTTTGTTTTTTTACCTCCAAGTTCCGAAATAACCGTCAGCGCCTCGGCTAATGCCTTAGTTTCGTGGTTCAGTTTTGTGCCTATCTTACAGTGATGTCAACATGCATAAAAGCACGGAAGCCAACTTTTCCAAAACCGAGATGCTAATGCATAAAACAATGCCTTTTTCAGCCTAAAAATACGGTTTAATCTTTATGAGTGGAGACGCATGACCAGTTCTTTTAAAATATTTGCTTAATAAATCTGGGTCCCAGCTTGTCCTGTTTTCACAATTGCAGCAGTTCAAGCTGTAACTGTACCTAAGCCTACGCCAAATACTACAAATAAAAACTTAAAGTACCTCCCGAGGGTAATGCGCTTCACAGAGGTGAAATGTGAAAATGAAGGGGTGTGGTTTTAGCGTGCCAATTGATGGCACTTTTACGAGACTAGACGACATCAAGGCAACCCCACACAGCTGTGTACCAATGAAACACCTCACCCAATGCAGTAGATGCGTTTGAGGGGTCGAGTGGCACCAAAACGCTTGGCTGCGATAGCGTTGAGTTGAGACAGGGCGAAGGTGTAGGCAAGAGGGTTAGGCTTGCCTAATAGACCAGTATAGGTGAGACGTCGACCAGTCAGCTTCTCGTAGAGAATATCCAGGCAGCACAAAAAACACCCCATAGCTATTCGCGGATTGGGAGCATTGCTGGCCCACACAAGGTCGCTTCCGCAGACAAAGATTGGCAACTGAGGGGAGGGCGATTTTGCTAATGTGATTTTTAATAAGGAAACAGAAAAATACAGTTGAAATCAAGTGACATAAGTAAATATTTACAAAGAAACTCCACCGCGTACCGATTAAACCGACAAAATGATGCGCAAATAATGTTGTAGAATCATTTAAAATTCAAAATCACTGTCACTAATGCCTTTGAGGTTTCAGCAGAAGTATAGCGTTGCTTAAATTTTGATTAAAATGTGAACATATCAGAGCAATAGCGAAAATCTCGAGAGAGGTGTAAAATATGGCGAAAATGTATGATTGTAGCGACATGATAGATGTTACTTTTAAAATATCCAGACTTACGTGGCTTCTCTTTGGGAGCATTGTTCAGATTGCCGTCTTGAATGAGTAGATCAAGAATGATTTGAAGGCTTTGCTCCCATCGTTCTGGTTCCCCGAGTAAAACAATTGCTAAAGGAAGGAACAAATATGGATAAGTTGTGAAATCACATCAAAATTTAATTGTGCAAGCAGCTAAAATAAGATGTTGGTGAAGGAGAGTTAAAAGAAGCTCAGGAAATGAAAAAAGAATGGAAAAAATAGTGTCTGAAAAACTCTACCTTCAAACTTGCTGAATTCTGCCCTTTTTATGGTGTCCTATGGAAGACAATACAAAAATTATTATTTAAGTGAGCTTTCAGCCGTTGAAAACGCATCAAACCCGCAAAGTAACGCCAAAAAATTGGTTAAGTAAGAAAAAAACAATAGCAAAGCTTGAATTACCCATGTCATTTGCCTGAAGACGAAGGAGATCAACTATGCGTTTTTGAACACGCACATTTGAGTGATCTCAACTTACAGAATAGAGAACTTCCTTTGGTCTGCAGGCATCCAGCAAGGGAAAAGCGGCAGAGATTTCGTCGATTGTTGAAAACCTTTTAAATCCAATGCTTTTTGCAATCGCTTTTAGCGGTCCATGGCCACAGACTGCAACGTTTTTATCAAACACAGAATAAATTCTCAAAGCTGAATGCGGCATTGCAATCTCTGAAGGCAAGATCTGAAAGTGCATTAGCGCAAGGTATTTACCTTTCTTTTAAAGATACCTGAAAGTTCAGCAGCTTTTGTCTCCTTCGACACGTTAGCTGCGTTTGTAAGAAATAAAACGGGCACACGCCAATTCTCGCTGCCTTCATGAAGTAACTCAGAGGCACGGAGAGCGTCAGGCAAGACTAGAGGCCCTCTTGTAAAAACTCCGTCAACATCAAGTGCAATTCCAAAACTAGCATCACGAAATGGAAGATTCTTAGAGAATTTTTTCTTTGTGAAGAAGGGCCTTTTCAAAACTCGCTTAATAACCCATGAAAATGCATGGAGGTCTACGTGAGCTGCCGTAGTAAACATGTCTAAGCACCTCTTAATAAGCGCTTTTCAAAAAACCGGTAAGAGAACGATTACGGACTTTTCGTTACTTTTATACTAGGCGCTACTTATTTGTGCTCCAGGTGTCCTTTATAGACCAATGATTGGCGTTTAACGTATTAAATGCAATAATTTGCTAAGGAATCTGCAAAATATGTAAAACAGGTATTTTGGTCACAAATTTCAACGTTTTAAATTTTTTGACTTAGGTCAAAATTATGCGTATTGCAACGACACTTTGCTTAAGCATTATAACTAGTTTATATCCAATCTCGATTCTTGCCATATTTATCTAACTAGGCCGATGTTTATTTAATGTTTAAAGATAAGCGATGCATAAAATCTTGTTTATTGTGTCTGTAGCGTCCCGAGGCTCCCTTTAAGGCAAAAGAAGGCAGAATGCTAAGGTAGAATATATATATTCACCGGACAGAGGGAAAGACTGCTGGCATGGCCCGGAGGCCAGCCCACGCAACTAGGGCAATACGAACACTTCTGTGACCTTGACAGAAGCCGGTAGTTCCAACAAACAAAGTACTACAGTGTCTTTGATAGAAAGTGAAATAGAACGCTATATTTCAGCCACTCTTTCCTAAATAAATAAGTGCCATCAATTAAATTAGCAAGCTAGAAGCTGAATTTTTCTTGATTGCTCTTTTAAAACTATATAGTTGCAGATTATATTTGTAAACACTTTACTGCACAGAAATGCAACTCTCAATCATGGAAACCAAAATGGAAAAGATGTATAAGTCATTACGTGTGTATTCAACTTGGCGTTTTATAGGCTAAAAATTGGGTGCTGCATCCCAAGGTTTCCTTGAAGGCAAAATAAGGCAGAATGCTAGGGCAGAATAAATATATTCAACGGGAAGAAGGAAATAAGCTGCTGGCCTCTCCCGGATGCCAGCCTACGCAGCTAGGGCAACGTAGCGTCCCTAGGCTCCCTCGAAGGCAATAGAAGGCAGAATACTAAGGTGGAACATATATATTCAACGGGCAGATAAGAATAAGCCGCTGTCATGGCCCAGCGGCCTGCCTACGCAGCTGGGGCAAAATGGCCACCCCTGTGACCCTGACCGAAACCGGTAGTTCAAACAAACAAAGTATTACAGTTTGAGACTTCTTTTTTGCAAAAGAAGACAAAATTCCATGACAGAGCAGTTGCCTTCAGTGGGCTGCTGGCATTGCAACCCTAGCATTCTGCCTTCTTTCGCCCTCTAATAGGCCTCGAGACTCTACAGCCATGGCCCGGAGGCCAGCTTACGCATCTCAGGGAATGGAGCTACCTCTGTGACTGAGAATGAAAACTCGGCAGTCCAAACAAACAATATATTACAGCACAACCCATCAGCAGCATAGTTTTTGTGCTACGCCAGCACTCTCTTGGCTCTCCCGCCTGCTAGAAACGTATTTTTTGCAGTGCTACTAAAATACCTCGATTGTCTGCTAAATTCTCGGTTTCAACATTACTTGAGGCCCCGCCATTGCACCCTTTTTGGCAGTCCATCCCTTGATTAGTGTCAGTAAACTCAAAGTTGTCCAGGTTTTATGCATCCTTCCGCCTTTAGAAAAATCTACTACACTACTGTAAAAATCAGGACTTATCAAAGGCTCCGGTACCGTGGGTGAACTAGAGCTACATCTAATAGCCAATGCACTACCCATAGAATTCTTTTAAAAATGACACTGATTTTGTAAAAAGGTTGAGTGCAGTGTTTGAAGGCTTCCTTCACAGCAAAGAAGTTATGATACTCGAACAAACACATGTCCTCATCATAAAAAAGTTGTTAATTCTTGTGACATACCGCATCAGATAGCCCATTCTGGAAGAATACCGCATTATATTGCGGCATTCTTTTTAAAAGTTGGGTACCTGATGAACTGACCGAAGAGACACAAATTCATAGTCCACATAATCTTATTAAATCCACATTTAATGATCATTTCTCTTCACTTTATCACGCAATATTTGTGGTACTTGGGTTATCCGTTTAACTTTTTTAGCAAAGCGGCTACTGAACTGATCGTTGTATCTTCGCTATGCGGGCTAGTCTATGGTCCATGTCTTTAGCCCCAACTCCTTTCTGCGCACCAAGTGTTATTTCATCTTTCGTCCTTTAAGGGGTCTTGGGGTAGTACCCTATATGGCAAAGACTTTATATTAAGTTTGCCCCTAAGGAAAGTTCTGTATCAACTTTCCCATTTAGCGGGGCTCAGCGGACCAAGGACGATTTACATGTCGAAGCGGATGGTTACGTTTCCTGAACAAAGCATTGTTTACTGGTGTAATACTGTGTTTTTTCTAACTGCCGGTTTCGGTCAGGGTCACTGCGTAGGTTGGCCTTTCGACCATGGCAGCAGCTTATTTTCCCTCTGCTTTCTTTTGCCTTCAAGGAAGTCTCGGGGTGCTACACTGGCGGCAACGAAAAGCAGACCCTACTCTATAGGGTTTCTATCCCATCTCTACTGCCTGTGGCATATTGCAGCGGTGCGAAAGAAGTGCGTTTACTAGGGGTGGGAGTATCTCTGATCTCTCTTAGCAGAAGGACTACGAACGACTTTTGCCTTCGGCATCTAACCCATCTCTCTGTTCTACAAGAAAGCTATTAACAGCTGAAGCGCTACTAGCCGTTAACTTCTGGAAAGGAGACCGGTGTACTAACGTCTCTATAGACATATTGATGGTTGGCAGAACCCCTTACTCTGTAGAGGGTTCCACCTCTCCCTCCTGGTCACCCTTGATAGTTGAAGACTGCGTACGTTTAGACATCTTTAATATATATGGGGTGATAAATACAGCTAGGCGAGATATGGGGTTCAGGCCGAGGACGTGTCACGCTCCAGCGAATCTCCGCGCTGCTTCGTCACGTGGTTCCCATTGACTTCCCGTCTCTGGCCTACAAAGCGCATTTAAAGAATTAAGTATTACATACTCCGAAGTTATTTTCCAAAATACTCAAAACTTAATTCTATTCAAACTGCCAGAAGAGACCACTGATTTTGGTGTCAAGCATCGCCTCAGTAGTGCCAAATATCGGCGACTGGCACGGTTGGTTCGTGGGTTCTTCTTAGAGCACTGATTACATTGTGATGACTGACGTGGGAGGTCTACCAAGGGGAATGGCGGGGACGACACTCGAAAGAGGAGAGAAGCAATGCAATGCTTTGTTTGTTTGGACTGTCAGTTTTGGCCAGGGTCACAGAGAGGTGGCCACGTTGCCCTAGCCGCGCAGGCTGGCCATGCCAACAGCTCATTTCATTGTCTGTTGAATGTATATATTCTGCCCTAGTATTTTGCCTTCTTTTCTTTTACGAAAGCTTTGAGGCGTCACAGCCGACTGTCGAATTTCGGTGACGGTCACTTGGGTGCCCGTATATTGCCCTTTCCGGTTGGGCTGAACTCTGGGCCAAATTAGCAGCCCCGGTCCCTTTCTGTTTGCTGATTATATCTATATTCTGCCAAAGTATTATGCCTTTTTTTATCTTCTATAAAACTCAAGACGGCACAGTGCACAAAAGACCAAAGAATATACAAATAAATCTTTTTGTAAGTATGGATATCAGATCAATACCAAAATGAATACTGCCTAATTTCTGGGTGTGCACTTGTGACTGTGGTCAATTTCTAATTAATTACGAATTCCTTCTGTCTATGCTCCTTGATAAAAATGCAACACCCTTAATTATCGGTGTTTAATTTTCGGTTTTGTGCATTTGCGAAATCTGCTTAATAATTTAGATTTAGAATGGTAAACAATTTAGTTGGAATTTATACCAGTTATACGTTTTAATTGATATGAGTCAGGCTGTTTAAACAATTGGCTGGCGCGCTGTTTTCGTCCCGCTAGTGTATAGTCGTGTCTTGGTTCTTGTAAGACTCTTAATATCTACTTTTGCTGTCCCGGTTTGAGTATCTCTGCATATTTCCTCCATTTCATTTGTTTGTCTGCATTATTGACTGTTTGGCTGTTTTTATTTCGAGTGTCATTTGCGCTGTTCATGTAACTGAGGCTTAGTCTTGTGAATCGTTTGAACGTTGAGCAATTGCGTAATTTGTTCCACCTTCTTATCTTAACTTGCTAATTGTTTAGCCCTAGCCATGTCCTGGAGCGAAATCGTTGACAGCATTCTTAAGTACAATGGCGCTTCTTGTGCTTGCCTTGCTGGCATTGATGGAAACATCTGGGCATCCTCTCCTGACTTTAAGGTAGGCTGTGATTCTCTGTTTTAACTTCGATACTCAGCCCTCACAAGCCGAGATCCTAAAGATGATCAAAGTGGCTACCGGTACAGAGGCCGAGTCCTTCACTGTTAATGGCAAAAAGGTCATTACAGTAAAGTGTGGAGATAATGAGCTTTCTGCTACCGGCAATGATTATGCCGTTGATGTTCGAGTGCTTAAAACCATGGTCATCATTACGGGTAACTCGAAGCCCAAAGATATCCCTGGCGTTAATCGCCTTCTCGCGACTGCTGGTAATGCAATGGCCGAGCACCTCTCCCACTCCGGATATTAAGTTTTCTTTGTTCAATTTGCCAAGATAGCACATCTCCCTACCCTATCAGCGTTACATTTCGCTTTTTAATTGTTTTGATGGATCCTATGAATAAATGGATTCGGGCACTTTTTAGTTTTGCAAAGCACCTGGTAGTCTAAATGCGATAAAGCTGGTTTCGCGGCTCTCTGAGGATTAACACGCCTTGAACTTTGATCTTAGTCGTGACTCAAACTTTGCCTTTCGGTTTGGTGTGTGCTTCGTACAAGGGGTGTCATAGTCGCATGCCATGCCCGGGATCTCAGTGACGGGTTGCACTATAGGTGGTTTCAGAGATTTTGTATCCTTTTTCGGTTGCGCTTTCTCCACTGCTCTGTCTCATTGGGCCTTAGCCGCATGTACCGCTGTATATTATTATTGCAGCTGTCTCGTGTCTAGTCTTGGCTGAAGCCGTGTTGGTCGCCCGCATGTACCTTTGCGGCGAACTTTGTGGTTAATCAATTCTCCCGTTTAGATCTTGAATAATGACCCCCACGAGCGGCGGATTCTTTTAATCGATTTGGCATTTAAGGGAAGAGAGGGTCAGGTATCTGTCGCAGGAGTTCCAAAAATGCCAGCTGTGGCGTGGGTGGGGGAAGCGAGGCGCGTTAATGTCATGCCGACCTGGTAGTGTGCGTACGTGGGAGTTGGCAGGTGACTAATACCCTCGCGTCCCAGCCGCCGATGGTGTTTGGGCGGGTGGGGATTGTGGTAGTTACGTGTTGTAGGGCGAGCCGACTGTTGGAACACTGTTGGGCGTGCGCGCATGCGTATGACTAACACCGTCCGCCCGCATACACGCAGACGCGCAACTTTGGAATTTGCCTGCGCATGCATGTGCGCGATCCCTGCAAGTAGGTTGACCGGGGGCAAGCAAAAGCGCGAATCCTGCATTATCGGAAGTTGATTGGCTGGCCGGAACGTATTGGTTGGAATGTCTATACACCTGTTCAACTGTAAACAAAGGAACCTTACCTACACTGCTGTTCTGTCTATTGTTGGTTGGTGGTCGTAGTCGTCTACCTAGTGATGGGAGGCGTTTTAGCGCAAGCGAGATGTGAGATTTTTTGGCTCGCGGGGAGTTAAATTTGACCTCAATACTTTTGCCAAAACTAGGATTTAGAACCATGGGAAATAAATGGGTTCGTTACTAGTGGAATTATGTTTGAACAAGTCCTGTTGGTTAAGGTGTAGTGTCACCGTGTTTGTTGATGAAATGTGGCATCGATGAGTTCTTCCGCTCGCTTGATGTATTCGTGTGCTTGTCGTCGACCAATCAGTTTACGCTGCCTTTTTTTGCCAAATCACTGGCAACCAGCGTCATTTGCATGCTGGTCTCAAATACTTCAAAGTCGTTTTTATTCCGTGTCAATCTTTCTGTCCAGCCGCGTTCATTTGCATAGGTCTTAGTGCGAAAATTAAACTGAAGGTGGTGTTTCTAGGCCTCGTACAGCACCCCTCACTGATGTGTTTGTGATGTCGTTAAGTCATCATAGATGGGTGTTTTATCTTACCACTGACTGTGATGTTTTACATCTGGATGCTCTTTTATGTGAATGTACTACAGGAATCACGAGGTGTAAATACGGAGGGCAGTGGTGAACCAGTGCTTGATGCCGACCGTTCATTTTCTCACCTACTGCGTTTTTATTTTTGGCACCTGAAGCGGTTGGCATTAGGCTCGCGCAGCATGACGCCTCCCCTCCGCCCTGTCCTGACAGATGCAATCATTTGCTCAACAAAGACAGTGAGCAGGCCAGGTAACTTGGTTGCCACCAACGTCACATGTGTTTAACGCATTCTCTATCACTTGCACGAAGTCTTGTGCTGTGAATAGAGGGGCGCAGCATGTTTCGGTGTCAAGATAATCACGTTTCTGAGCCTCCAAGCAAGAGTACAAGTGTTAGCGCAGGAGTTAGATAATTAAAACACTTTTTTAACGCTGGCTGTGGATGTGTCACCTAGGTGACATCGAAATTGGCGCCTACTTCCTCTGTGGAACAAACAAGGAGGAAGTTCGACATTTCACGTCTGCCTAATTAAGGTTGGCTGTTCAAACGCGGCGTCTAAAGGAGGCATTGCTATTCTAACCAAGGTTTATTGACCGTTAAGGCATGACCAATGTAGCTGTCAAACTTGTCAACGCACCTATAACCCTCTTATAGCAAGTGCCAGCACTCGACACTTTCACCCTTGCACAAGTCACATGCTCCAAGAAGCCAAGGTGCCTCACTCGAAAATACGCTTTTTCACAAAGTTGAAAGGCCTATTTTTAGATCAAGGTCAGTAGCCTTGTCAGAATGCGCTGGTTCACCTTAACAGCAAATCCCTCCTGTCCAGCATAGGCGGTGTAGCTACAGTGAACTAGGTACAATCTAACCTAGATAAGCATTAACAAGTACAGTGGATTAGTGGAAGTTGTTACCCAACAGCAAAAGTATTGTGCCTTTTTGTTTCCCGTCACATTTACCTTGGTCATGAAATGAGTCTCTCAATGCTTGTTACAAATGCATCCTTCTGTCGGCCGAAAGGCGACCGAATTCTAGCGATCTGATAAGCCTTCAGTACCTTTGACACTTTAATTGGTCTTAAGCTGCCAAGTAGCTAGGCGCTTGGCCATTGGACTTCGACCTTCAAGGATGCTTCTTCGTGGTTTAAATGTCGGCGCTCCTAGATACTTTGTCGACGATTCACAAATGGTCCTCTTTTTTCCTCTTAAGTAAGTAATCGAAGACCCAACCAGAAGATGTAGATTAGAGAAAATAGGGAATTGCTGTTCACGTGGCGGTGACATTTAATAATGTCTAATCCATCTATCCTCAGTAGCCTTGTCTTGGAAGTTGGCTCTTTTCTCATCACCAACACCCAAACTGCAGTAATGCGTTTCAATTATCTCACTTCAGGTCTGTGAGAAAATTTTATCCTCATGGTTACCCCGAAAATAGGCGTTCCGCCTACTGGTAGCCAACCGTATCCTCACTCAGTCATTGTTCATGAATATTCATTCTTTTTTAATATCCAGTTTGCCTTTGTGCTACTGCTAGGAGGCTTGAATGCCTCTACTAGGCATCTCTCAGGTCCATTCATTCACCGGTAACAGCCCTAATGGGAATCCAACAGGCATCTGGATGACCCAAAGGCCTTCTTTTCCCTTTTGGAGTTATTAATGAAGCCATCAAGTGGGAATGTATAGCCTCGCTAAAAATTTGAACTTCAAACCGATGCAAGAAGACTTCATTTGGGAATACTTGGTTAAATGAGCTCTCCCTCGTGAGTAAATGAAGTTTCACCTCACCTTTCCCACGCAATCTGATTCCATGAGCCTTCAATGCTTTTTGCCACACCTCTGCGTGTTGAATTGTATCATCACAAATGATGTCCAGGTGGCTCAACAATTCCGCATTTGTGACGAGGAGGAATGGATTCACTCCTAAACAATTGACAGCGTTCTGTTCTTTCCCTTTTTTTCCTTTTTCGCCACGTTGAAGGCAATAAAATTGGCAGCTGCAGCGGTGTTGTTCCATCACCTGTGTTTGCACTTTACGCATGACGGCTCCAAGAAGTAGAAGTAGAAGGACATTTAAGCATGGCTTTGGAGTTTATAAAATCTCGTGTAAGCAAGCAATCATCCCTTACCATGACCCTAGAGCTACCTAGGCTGATTTACTTTTAAGTGTTAGGGGAAAGTCCATTGCAATTGCTGTTGTATTTCTATTAAATCTTGCCCGGCAAACATAAAACCACCACAAAAAAACCCTTTTTGCCATTTCCTTAAACATCTGGGTTTGAATAGGTGCATGTGCGGTTCCCGATATCACTCTCCCCCGCTGGAGTGAAGACTAACCTGTTTATTACCTTTTTAATACGTCCTATCACAAACCATAATGTAATAGTCATTACATGTCATTCCGTCATCGGAGGGGAGGAGGGTGGGATGGGGCACTAAGGCATCCCCTCGTCAATCGATCGATTTTGACAGCATAGGCTACCGCCACTATGGCAGCACTGAGAGCGCGCTCGACGCCTCGACTGGCAGCACAAAGCGCTGCGCGGTTTTTGGCAAGACGGTGTCGAAAGCATCGCTCTCACTGGTCCACCGAGTGTGCACGCCTACCACCACACACGCACATCAACGACCTTCATATTCTACACAGGACTAACAAAATTTATGCGTACACTTGTAGACCAGAAGGTGTGGGCTACCCCGTTTTTTTTTTTGGTGAAAAGTTCACTTCATCCATGTAAACCACTCCGTCTAGAGCGCCATTGTGTTACCACTTTTGTGTGCAAATTAAGGATCAAAGTTACTGTGAACGTTTGGAATGGGTTACTGGTGTGAAAAGCTAATCTCTATCATACAAACTCCAAAAATGCAGTCTTTTATTTAAACTCCCCAATCTTGTGAGATGATTTTAAGGCTTGATAAAGCCATTGCCTTTCCCTTTTTGCCAAATTCATAAAATAATAATGTAGTTGCATCGCGCCTCCTTCTCTCCAAAGACTACTCGATGCCATTCACCGGAAGTTGAATGTTGGAGTCGGAATCCATCGACCTGTCATGACTAGAACTCGAACTTGACTAGATGGCAGAACTGACAGGTGTGCAAACTGTAGGCTCCCTCCGTCATGCAGATTTCTTACTGCCCCATTAAGGTCTTCCGGTTTTTTTGTTCCAAGCACTTGATGAAACCTTGTTTAACTACCGTTAAACCACTTTCTCAGCTGCTGAAGTGTTATTATTTTGTTAAATAACGTTGCAAAAAAACATTCGTTCCACATCCCACAGTTTGAAGAGACGATCTAGCCTCATTGGTTAAACCTTGTTTTGGCTTTTTCCACCTTCAAAGTCGACTGATTTACCTAAGGGGCGGGTCTTAAGGCTTGCGAGGTTAATCCATTGCATATCAAATTTCGAGGCCTTCCATTCATCTTTCTGCCTATGGCTCTGGATGGTATTCGTGCCTGCACAGGGTGATTAAAGGCCGCACCCAAAAGCCTGTGTGAAGCACAATTTAAACACACACGAACGCAGTGGAGTTTTTTCAGTTTACCACACCGGTTTTTAAATAAATGCGACCCCACTCTGTGTGTGTGTGTGTGTGTTTCTATCCTCTTAAATCACAACCACATCCTCTGACAGTAGATATGGACTTGATGATCGTATAAATAATGAACACAGCACAGGCTTGGATGCATATAAACCAGTGTTTTGATTTATACAATAAATGGGCTTGGTCTTGGTAGCACTCCGTGGGAGTTTATCTACGCCTCATTCTAGCCACAATGAATTACTAAAGAAAATCTGAATGAGAGCCTCATCCAAGTTCCTCTTCTAAGACTGGTAAACGAATTAGTGAAGTCGACTCTATTCAAAAAAAGGATGAACAAAATCTTGGCAAGTTGGCCTTCCAAAGGACTGAAATCACTGGTTAAGAACTAGGCTTTTATTTCTACTTTTGAGGTTGTTAAGACGGGTACATGAGTAAGGCGCTTAGTCACTTCTGTTAACCACATTTTTCGCCAAAGGAAGCCTGCCAACTGAGGGTCTAATGTAACTCTGCTGCCTAACCTCTCTCTACGTGTTTACTCCGCCGGCAACACACGAGAAGCCACGTATTTGGCTTCATGTAGTGTTAAAGTAGTGGTCCTTCAAAAGAAAATTAATTTTTGTTGAATAAAGTAACGCCTAGTATCAGAAAAAACGCAATGAAACATTCAGAGTTCACCAATCGTGCTTTATACATTCTAATGGAATAAAGATGGATGGACATACGCTTAAGGTATGGGGAACCTCAAGGTGTCCTGACTACGAACGTAATTAAGACGTGGAGGTGATCAACAAGCCTTCATCCCACCGACTCAGCATCCCAATAACTCGCGATTTATTTTGGGCATCATCCTCACTCCTCCCTGTGGTTACCCCCTTCCGCGCCCGTCGTTCCAAAGGCAGTCGAAAGCACTTCGACAACCATCCAGACAGGAATAAGCATCATACAATGATCATCTGCTTGAGGTGAGGATAGTAGGGCACCTCATTGTTTGTGATAGATTCACCTGTCATTGTTTTTCAGTGAGCCTATGAATTTTGTTGACATTTCAACACTGTCTCTTTCTCTGCGTGGGTTGTTATTCACTTCATCTGACATGGAAAGGGACCAGTCTCCCAGATTATGTTCATGCTTTCCTGTTTTTATAAAGAGGTTGTAAGCATATCTTGCATAAGTAGCTTTACCTCGCCATATGTAGCCTCGATGGATTAAGGTAGAGGTGTTTTCATCTTGCAAATTCCTGGTTTATTATCCTACCAATGCTTATAAATTGAGATTGGGATAGTGCGATACGGTTAATTTGGTGTCGAGAGACTAAAAAGTTCCCTGATGTTCATACAGAACCAACAACGAAAGAAACCAGTGTTATCGTAGCCTGAAATAAATTTCTACAACCTACGCGGGTTGTAGACTTTAATTGCACTAAACAACTTTAAAAAGGAGAAGAGAGGATTTGGCTTTAGTGGGATGACGTAGAGGTGGTCTAGTCACTTACGTGACCCTTTGACCTAGGCACAAATTCAGGCAGTCTAGGATTATAGGTCTGACCCTGCAAGGCCGTAGCTACACGCACACACTCACTGATATTAACGATGGCGCCAAGTCCTGTCATTGCTAATCTTTTGATCAATCAATTGAAGCCATTTTGAGTAAAACTAAACCACTTTAAAGCCTAGTAACAGTAACAATTATGATGAGTCCAAGACCCAATACCATCGCTTGTGTGTGCCAGCGCCAAGCATCACTCCTTCGTTTGTGTACAATTTACCTTCAAATCGATGCAGATGATGGAAAGTTTTCAACAACGCTGTTGGCAAAGACATGAAGATAAACATTAATTCTGGTGACCTTGTGCAGGTCGAAAGTGATGTCACTCCAGTAGGTAGGTGGTAATTTTCGCTTAAAACAGAATTGAAATGTGAATCAAGAGGGACAATAGCAAGCTGTTGACTGGATCCCGAAACCTATACACTATGGAATGAAGCATTTTTTGTGGATGATTGAATTCGAGTAGACTCTCAATAGAAGGTTTATTGAAGCTACGTCCGCTCCGATCTCCTATAGATGTAAAAACTTGCAAGCCGCTATTAGAGAACTACCCGTATCGTTTATGAATTAAAACCATTATAGGAGTAAGTGATGCCAAATCTGTGAATGTAATCCATGCCGACTGATGGACGGTGTTGGAGGGAGGATAAAGTGAGTCAATATTACTTCTGCTTGCCCACTTCTCCATACATAATCCGGATTTCCTCATGACCGGGGTGACCTTCTAGTTCAAACTTTTCCTAAATTGTACCGGCTCATCGAGTGCGCCTTAGCACAGGAAGGAATGCCTAAGAGTTTGTGTTGACACTGACACCCGTATTGTGCATGTGATACAAGGTTGAAGTGCATCAAACGCCCACATTCTACGCTCTTGCGTACCCTGTCTTGGTACTGTCCTGTTTTCTCGAATCGGTCCCAACCACAACCGACCGTTCACCCACCAGCAAAGGCCAGGAAAGATACGCTTGGTTCTTTGTCCCGACTTTTTTTCCATAGGATGTTATGGGAGAAGGCTGTTCATCCTCGATGAGACTTGGGCTTCGTAGTCATATTTACTTTGCGTTGAAAACTTGCTCATCAAGGTACAAGGGCAGTTGATTTGTCAGATGGAAGAAGTCATATGGACTGACCTGATCCACCAATTTCCTTTTATTTTCTAGCGCAAACGTTTAGCAAGAATTTAACCCCTTCCCTGTGCCTTGCACATAGAACTGAGGAAAAAAAGTAGTTAATTTAGGAGGAGAGAATTTCAACTCTAATACAGGCACTTAATCACCCTTGAGATCTCCACTTCTGCACCAAATAACTAATTCGTTTGTTCTATGTTTACATTTGAAAGGTGGGAATAAACCAGACTGACTGAGTGTTTACCTAGTATTAAAGCGCCTGATTAATCCTTCGATAAAAAGCCCCTTTTTAAAGCATGCAAGAGAGAAGATGAAAAACAAATCTTGACCTAAAAACTCCCAAAGACGATTGAATTTGAAGAGCTGCAATTGGGGCTCCGCACAGTCAAGCCTCACTTACAATCTTCCAGGACCAACAATTGAGACACAGAACAACGGAGAAGTCTCCTTATCTAGTTTTTTTGCATCTTTACATCCTCGGTAGTGATGATCGAATTCAAGGCTACCAGAGAGTATCAATTGCATTACCACCAGATTGGGAGACAATCTCACCCTCCCTCCCATCACTCGAATTTATGTTTATTTTTCTTAGTTTGCATTGGATGTAAAGCATCAGCCCGTGGATTGTGGTGTAGGAAGGGGAAGTCCACTGTCTAAAAACAATAAGTACTTCGTCTCTTAGGGTCTGTTTGTGAGGATTTAGATAAACAGTGACGATTAGGCCTCACCGAGAATAAGCCCATCATAAGAAAGCACTTTGCTGTATTTGTTATAGAACACAAAGACTGTCATTAATCGTAAAACCTGGCATTACGAACTGCATAAACAATCAAAAAAGTGGATTTCTCAAAACAAAAACAGCTATAATAATTATAGAGCATGCAGAATGTTCGGTCTACTTACACGACTGGAGGACACACATGGCCGGGGATGTGAAGTTGTGTACCGCATTTTCTAAGTTCACCATTCTTTCCACAGTTCAAAATATAATTTTCGTGCAAAGCATTGGGCAAATTCGGCCTTGGAGCAAATGTTTGCAGTCTTGAAGTTGCAGACCCACCTCGGCTGACGGCAAAGCTCACTCAAAGCTGTGCGATGCGGAGTGCAGGTGGCCGGCCAGGCCCATCTCTGCTACGACATCCTCCCACACGGCATTGTGGTGCAAATTAGGATGTAATCTTGCATAAGTTATACCTTATTTTCATGCATATTCACATGCGAAACACACGTAGCCGACTACCGGGGTAGGCAGGTGAACCATCACACGAAAGCGCCGTCAAAGGAACTCAAAATCCACAAATACGTTCATATATGTACAGTGTTTCACCTTCTTGAATAAAGTTGATCCATTTTTGTGTTTACAGTGCAGCATAACTGAAGAATTAGGGGAATAGTTGTATCTAACCGCAATGCAATAGAGTAGTAAACAGACAATTAAAGCATGGCGACAGTAAAGGCACGCTTTTATGGACTACGGAGAGCAGAGCTTTATGGAGGACTGGCAAGTCCTGCTGGTCGGAGAAGAACTTGGCATCACACAATGTTGGCGAAGGCTACATCCATTCAATAAAACCCAACCAATCCGAGTGATGAGCGCTCGCAATGAATGCAGCCGACGTGGGGTTTTAAGACAGACGTTTCAATTAATTTATTTCACTCTATGTCGACTATGAAATGATTCGGTGGGGCTCTCTGAGGTTGCTGACAGGTGTCTACTCAATGGTGCGTCTTTGAGAATTCCCAGTAAAGTTAAGTTATTCTAATCTGATGACTACCGAGTGATATGGGACAAATGGTCTCCCCAACCAGAAATCAAAGGGGTGAACGGTTGTAGTTGGGTTCTTAAAACTTACTACCGCTTGGAAAGTGCTAAATAACTGTTCTCGTTGCTATACTATTTATTGCAGGGCATAAAAAGTCTTGCCAAAAGGAACGGGCATGAGAATGAAATTTTCCAAGCAGAAGCTGCCCTGGAAAAACGTAAGGCAGCTCCCTCCGATGACTCGGATGGTAAAGGGAGTTGGCCTGGAAACTGCTCATATAGGGTGCCAAAATAACCATCTCGCCTAAATCAAGTCTCTTCTATTTTAGTCCACCGAGTCCACACTAGTTGTCACCTTGGCTACATAAAAACAAAGAATGATGCTACTTCAGCAGTTGACATCATTTCCTCATTTAAGGATGATTATAACTGCTACGAGGTTGTGAATAGTGGCGTACCGGATAGTTGAGATTGACGTTAAATTACCTCTCAGCTGACAACCATCAAATTGATCCATTTGACAAGACGGCGAATCTAGTGAAGTAATGCGCCTAGTCCACAGGTCTATTAGGGTCTTAACGAAAGAGCTTTTATCAAAGCGGAGGCCTTTCTGCTTTGACAAAGCATGCACTACGTCAATCATGTCACTTCACTCCTCTTCACCAGTAATGCCGATCGCCAAGATAATGCGTGATTAATGGAGAATCAATTGTCTGTAGGATTCCACTTATAGGAATGGAACAGCTTCAGTGTTTTGGAAGCAGGAATAATAAAGCCTAAGAGTTGAGGTTCTGATTATCCAATTGTTGTCAGGATTGGCGACAAACTTGACAGAGATCTTGTTAAATATGGACAACTTCATCTCACACAATAATTTTAAAATAACCTTGCTTAAGGCCAAATTTTGCCCAAGAGCGCCTGCTTTAGAGGCGCACAATTCAACAGGAGTACGCTAATTAAGACTATCAAGATTAAGGTGGACTCAATCCCACTTCATCTCTACACAAAAAAGAGAAGAGTGTGATTGTAGTCTAATGTGCATTCTAATTAATGGCACCTGATACATCATTTCGCACCAACACCTCGCGCCCTCCTTGAGACAGTTACATTATGCATTCTCACATGCCTCTACGGCAATGAAATTACGCCGGTCTTGAGCAACACCCATGAGATGAACTGACTGTCTTAATGGCATGACATTCAGTGTGAGTTTCAAAAATGGCTATTATGCAGGCTGATTGTTTATGCTTAAACCAAGTCGAAGAGGCATAGCACAGCCTACTATGAGAGGCTACTTTAACAGAAAGAAACCTGTTAACTTTATCCCAACAGCCTCTCAGAGGAAGGGTATGATAGTTGGAAATCTTATGCGCACATCTCCATGCAGAAGGGTATTTGTTTACACGCATCCGAGAAGACTGAGTTGAGACAAGTTTTATGTTGGGAGCAATCAGAGCACTTTCACAATCCATGAGAGCTCAGCGTCTATTGTTAGAGCCACGGTAAAATACCAGACAACAGTTTCAGGGCGTAGGGATGACATATTTTGTGCATGAGGGCACAGAAGGTTATCCACTCCCATAGGCGACCTTACAAACTAGGTGGCGAGACGCTGAGACGCGGTAAGACATCTGAACAATCAAAGCATAGTCGTACAGTGGCCATCCCCAGCTGCAGTAACATCCGGCCCCAGGGCCAGGACACCACTTTACTCCCCTGAAAAAGCGATTTACTGATCTGTGGAAACCCTACCCCATGCTAATCAAGACTATTGCCCGTGAGATAAAATTTGCTCGCAGAAAGGGCGAATAAACTCATTCGGTTACATGTATTTACAATGCTAAAAGGTTAGCACACACAGGGAGTCTAGGGGGAGCAATGTTGATCCAATCGTGCTGACAGAATTTCGTAAGCCAAAGGTAACAAGAAAGTCGTTAAATGATGATATAAATGCACAACTTCTTCATCAACAGTTGTAGCAACAAGAACTTCTTTTGACAACAGAACTACTTTCATTTATTTTTAAAATCGCAATTCTTTTGGATGATTGGAAGTGCAAAAGTTCCGGTATAACTTAAAAATAAAACAATTAAGTAATATCTTTAAGTAAATATTAACCTTTATGTGTCCGATTTAAAAGAATGGTGTTGTAAAAAGGTATCAATGGAACAAAGTGTGGCTTGTCAAGTGTTGAAGGGGAGAGAGAGTCGAGGAGTACCAAATGACCATCTGACTAAGCAAACACAGAGCTTGGTAAGTGCGCCTTATGCGTGAGGAGGAGTGATTTTTATGAATATTTTGAGCCGATGAGTCAGTACTTGGGCTGCTTCCACAACGTCCTGTCCCACTCTCTGCCTCACCCTCGGGCAGAAGTCGTCCTCTTCCTCCTCTAATCACCAAGCCAAGTGAGCCCTCAATCTACCCACGTTAAGAAGTGTGTGTAAATAGAAAGGACAAAAGGTGTTTGCCTAAACAAATCGGACTTTTTATTTCTCATTCTTGTGCTGTTGTGTCAATCAGCATTCTTCTTCACCCTATTCTCGGAGTTGGTAAACGATACACCCCGTCAATAGTGTTAAGCAGGTAATCAAACGTAAAAGGTCCTAATTTTTTTTTCTTTTTGGCTCGAGGCAGCTAAAAAGCGGCAAAAAGTGCAAAACATTTAAAGAATTACAAATTTTCTCATTAACCTCCTAGACGCTGCTTAATAGAAAGCTAGAAAATCACAATTCCATATACTACTCAATTAAGTAGCATGATAGATTCAATTTTGGATTTTGGAGATGTGTCCATTTTGAAATGTTACTTTGAAACAAGAATATGCTGCTGCAATATATATGGTGATGTCTAGGCAAACTCCATTTCCATAATTTAGCCAAGATGAGTAATCCAGCGAAAACATCAACTGACACTGTTTTAGAAAAGTTTGTCTGACTTATTCGGGATTTTACTCCTCTGGAGAAAGTCATTTGTAAAAAAACTTGCGCGAAAAGTGCTTCATTGTAAGTACCATGAAGTGGTCAACATTAAGTCCAAATGTTGTTCCAGTCAAACTTTCACCAAATGATGCGCATAACCTTTTCCCACCGTTTGTTTACGTCACGGTGCTTGCTTGTAGCCCTGGGCTTCGTGAAGGAGTACACCAGCAGGTTTTTACCCACTCACTGGGCTGTAAACCATTTTTTTGTCATATTACCTACTGGAACACCTGGGACAACAGAAAAAAGCCAATTCCTCTTCATACAAGGCCACCCTGTTGGTGCTCTATTCATCACAGAGGAGAGGAAGGGCTCAGCCATTCAACTTGTTTCTTCTCCACTTTTCTGATTGGAATTTCAGAAGTGCCTACTAACGCTGGTCTGGTAGGCGAGTGCTTCTAAGGCTCTAAGATCAAACGGTTAATTTGGAGCCAAAATGGTGCTAGGTCTGTTGACAAGTGACGAATGAACATACTACTTTCAACCCATGATGTAAGCCTAAAAATCGCATAATACGCGAGCTTTATGACTATGTGTAAGCTTTAAGAGGCTCCCAAAATTTATACTTTTGCCTTAATGCATACCACTTTTTTTCAAGCAAAAGACAACCCTCGACACAATACAGAAGTGGACCGTTGCTGAATCCGCATGTTACCATTTCTAAACCAGATTGACTAAACGGTGCTTATTCACAATCCAGACACCAAAAACTAGGGAAATGACATTTTACTAGGTTTTGGAAATAGGGTTATGGTTATTAATTAGCTAAAAAAGCTCCAAAAGTTTTGCTACTGCAGGCCGAGTGATTCACCGGCCGGAACGCTAAATTTTGGGACACTCTGTGCAAAAACGCATTCCACGGACGGTCGACGGAAATGCTGGAAAAGTTATCGTAAGTGGGTCAAAAGAGAGCATCGTTTCTTGCGATTGCGAATGGGGATAAAAGATTGGCAGCCTAATAAACTTACACTTAAGTGTTTTTTGGTTTCTCTCCAGGGGAATGTGCCTGGAGGGGGATGTCAATGATCAGGGAACCTGAGGCAGCTAGAAAGTACACAAATAGTCTACACATTTGGCTTCGGTAACTTCCGCGTCACTAAGATACGCTTCAAATGAAACAACCCATTTGCTTAAAGCGATTACAACACACGATTTACACGCTAGTCAGGAAGAAATCCCCAATTGGAGCGTTGTTTAAACTTAACACCTATTCCCGTGCATGGTGCTATTTATGGGTCTGATAATATTACCTAGATTGCTTACTGCCCGTCAAAAATGTCGTGAATTTAAATGTTAACTTCAGCCCCTTTTTTGGGGGAACAAAAACGGAACACGGTAGAGCCCATTTATGAGAGGTTGCTCCAGGGACTAAACGTAGGCAAATCGTGACTCCTTACTTTGTAGCATTAAATTGAAATTCTCAAGTAATATAAACGTAAAAACAGTTGAGAAGCGCTAGAAATCTTACAAGGAAGGCATCTGTGCCACTATCTAAGTGGGATGTGCTGAGACGAGAAGGCACAATTTCATGCTCCCTCATTTCCACCATCGAAAGACCCTTTAAACGGTGTATCCTATGTGTAATAAGCGTAAAACTGATAGATGGGTTCCAATTGAGTGAGGACAACTGCGCAGAAAGGATGGATGAGTGAGTGAGTGAGTGAATGGCTTGAGCAAGCATAAGAAGGCGCTGTGTAACCTTTGTAATGGCTGAAAGCAAGCCAAACGCTGGCTGTGGAGGCAGCACACGTACGCGCACGTTTCATCTGCGCGTGGAGAGATGATTAATGACTTGAACGGAGCGGTAGCTTATCACAGTTTTCGAAAAGGTTATTGTTGCCTTGCATGAGAGACTCCGCAGGACTTCAGACAAAATAGCACACTGCATGATGTTCGCGGTTAATTGCCTGTTTACTAAGTACACCTGCATAATGTGTGCTGCTGGCAAATTCAGCTCACACAAATCAGCATCCCAAAATGATGAACTGGAAAACTTTCTCATTTCATTGGAATTGATGACCTCGGGCTAAGAAAGGTGAATAGCATCAAATTAAAACATCTATTAAAGTTTGTTGCACGGTGTTGGCTAATAGTATGGTGTAAAATATTATTTACTGCTTCTAAGTCTATTAAAAACACTGCTATTCTCCAACATTCGTTTTATTTACCTAGTGCATATTCCGCGAAACTCAAATCGCCCTTGCTATTAAAGGGTAGTTCGTAATGGCAGAAGAAAGAAAGCTAAAACTTATTTTTTATCAGATTCTTTGTCTGTCAGTGTGTAATCCCATAAAATACGGAATAAAATCAGAATAAGCTTCTTCCGTTTCATTTGCTCTAACCTCCTACATAATCTAGAATTTCTAAATCGATTTGGTAGTCGGAGGTGCGTAGTCCTTTTCCTCACAAATAATGGGGTAGTGTACGCATTAAGTATTCTTTTACAGGCACCATTATCAACGCAAATGGAGCCAAGCGGCCAGACAAAGGAGGCAGTCGGCAAATATGAGAATTACGGGACATTAGGTAGGGCTGAATGATGATGCAGGGGGCCGAATTTACTTATCTTTCTGGCCACTTTATTCTCATTGAAAAGGCGCCTTAACTCGGAACTTAGGTTTCTGGGCTCAAGATCTACTCAAAGCATTACGCGAATGGATAGCAGCCATAGCGAGAGAAACTTGCGCTTGATTGGTTCGCGCGGTAGCTACAAGCCGCTTCAAAATAAAGCAGGGCAGCTGTAAATTAAATTAGCTCTACCCCGTGTGAGTCACGCGATTCTTCTAGACCTTTTTTCTCCGTTATCGGAGGTTTTGCTGGGGCATTTATCTGAGATTCTTACCCTTTCTGACAATTCCGCCCAACTCTTCCAGAGGACAGTTAGTGAGTCATCCAGCTGTCCGATGCGGACAACCACTTTGGCCGAGTGTGCAATTGTGGACGACGAATAGAAGGCTATTCTGTGTATGAAGGTTCCAGTGATTTATTTCCTTCCAGACCCGAGTGTGCTCCTGAACATGTTACCTATTTATTTAATCCGGAAATACCATAGGTGAAACATGCTACTTAACATCAAAAAGTAGTTGTAGTATGAAAGAAAGTGTATATCTGAAAGGTAGGCCGCAGATGGGCACATTTTGGTACAAATGTCGAATGGGTGCATCACATTTTTCCCGACAAGTTTTCCGCGGAGTTGTTTTCTTCACGTGCCATCCCGATTATAAGAAAATCGGCCAAAACCAAAATTTAGGCCAAATTAGTCGGCAACAAACGATTCGACCTGACCGAAAAGAGTAAACATTTTAAAAATCAAACGAGGTTCTTAATGTATTTGGTGTAATTAACTCAGTTGCCTTTCGCACGCATTTTATTCCTGTCATCCAAATTTTAAAAGCTTCGCTCGAAAAATGAAATTTAAGCCAAATTGGTGAGTTGCGAGTGGGTCGAATTGATACCTCAGTTCCCAGCTTCACTGTGATTTTTGCACTTGGTTAGATGCGCAAATTTAGCTCTACGTAAATGAGCAAAATTTTCACAATTATTGAGGCAAAGGTCTCTATTGATGCATTTTTGATGTCTTCTCCATGCTATTCTACGCCCTTCTATATTTGCGTCGACTCATTCTGGCAACTAAAAGTCTGAATAGACTGGTAACTCGCGTCAACCACGCATTGTTTCATTCTCAATTCACTACCGCTCCTTTGATCAAGCACACATGCAAAGGGATTGTGATGATACGGCGCCAGCAAAGCGCTCCTAAGGCAAAAGTGAATTCGGAGTAAAATGTTTCGCCTATCCCTGAGAATAACTCTTTAACGCAAATATCTCTTCGAAAAAAGTATCCCAAGTTCCATTAGCTTATTTTTAGGCCAGGTAAGGACCAAATAAATGGCAATTTTTCAGTTTACCTGCACACATATACAGTTCCTCAATCACTGATACAACGATGCCTTTCGCAGAAGCAGCTTTTGCCCTTTTATGGCGATATAAACGCACAGAAAAGGTCAATTTTACTGTATCTTGAAGCTTTGATTCTTAAACTCCTTATACATTACCGGTGAGAAGAGCGAAATCGGATTGTTCATAACACCATTGAATCAGCCAGTGAGGTGCCAGTCATAGTTTCCACAACAGTGAATTGATGGGAAATGAGTTCACATTTAAAATTTACATTTTTATTTTTAGTCTTCACCTCCCTAGCATCAAACACCAATGCCAATCCAAATCTTCTTATCAGAGCTTAGAGTCACATTGCGCTCTTCTCAGTGTGTGTTGATCGGTTTGCAGCAACCCACGCATGCCAAGCAAATAGACTGACCTCAAGGCAGCGAAAGAGGTGGGAGGTGATGGCTTCAGTCTAACAATTATTACACTTTGCACATTGAGATGACTAGTTGATTGCAAACGTGAACAATAAAGCATCTGAACGTTGACAATCGATTTGTTGCTGTGACAATAAAGGGCCGCTTGGGGTCTCCGCCATGTACACCCACTGGGCGACTCCCAAGTCCTTCCTTCGTCTCCTTTGGTCTTCAGGGAAGTTGCAGCAAGCTTCACTTTTTTTAAATAAATAAAGATTTTAGTATTGGGATTGGAGGATAACCTATAATTATGTAAGATGTCCTAAAAGACACGAATTGTAGCCTGTCTCATGCACAAGATTGTCACCGTATGGGAGAAGTCAGCTTGGTCACCTAAAAGGTGGTCTGCTTGGGCAGGTAATTAAGCGATTTACAGGAATCCTCGTCACTGAAGAGACCTTGATAGTTTATTTAACTCTGGCTTTGATTACGCGGGTCCTTGAGTTCTCCCAGATTGTACATCGACTCAGTGATTTGGCGTTCGGGCTATCCCAGTGCCTTCTGTGACACTACTATGACTTCATACAACTTCAGGGATAGACTCGGAGCGTTGTGGCTGTCTCTTTAGAAGCGCTAGGAGATAAGGTTTTATGGCGTAGGAAGTGAGCAAACATCCAGACAGGCTAAAAATAATCAAGAACCACAGCATAGCAGTAAACTGGCGGTGTCTCGATGTTAGACAGACCGTTTTTATCAGTAATTAGCGCGAGTTGTGTGCTAATGATGAAGGAAACCAGGCTTTAGATGAAAAAAGCCATGTTATTTCTTACATTGACTAAAACATCCCAGTCAAAGCCTGAGTGCACTTGTGAGAGGAGGATTCAAGTAGGCAAGATGTGAGATTTTTGAGGCGCTGCCTATTCTACCGAAATACTATGATTGACTCTCGGTTCTCGTTAGAAGACCACAAAGGATCCAGACATAGCCGTAGTCACCGAGATCTTCTGTACATCGCCAATACAAGGCGTCTCGAGACTTCACAGCACTTCAATCCCTTCTCAAATACCATCGTAATGCTACTTTCGTAGCCAACAGATTTTTGGATTTGAGTTAACTCTATCATTTTAGTTGAGACAGATTGAATTCGGCTGCTGATCATTAATTAATCCACAAGAGCTCTACCGCCCTTTGGCTTTCCTAAATTTTGATAAAATGGAAGATTAAGGGTAACCAAATACCGATTTGCGTAGGTAATCCCTGTCAACTCAATGGCATCACTGATACACACATCCCCATGCTTGGAGTTTAATGCGACAGGAGATCCTCTAGTGCGTGGTGCAGTGATAAATGCAACTAAAACATTCTAATGTGAGGAGGTTAGTGCGTGTGCTAACAATCAACATCTGCTGCCAGTCAGTTGCTCCAAGTTGCCAAGACTACAAAGTAAAGGGAAATCGCCTGCGCACCCAACGTGCTTTGTAGCGTGTGCAATTTGAGATGCTTCAGACGACAACGTGGAAGAAGCACCACAAGAATCCAACTCCGTTTCATCGCCCTAAGAGGATCCACACTCTCACCTCTTGAGGAGGTCAACAATTTGGAGACCCATCGAGCATAAGTTTACTGGAAAATAGTTATTAACTACGTGGTGCCACATCAGCACGATAAAGAGACGCCTCTTATTCATTAAGAGTCCTCAACACTGGAATATGCACTGAGACAGAGCAAACCACAGCAGAGCAGAAGCTACCAACCCCTCAGACGTATAAAACACAACTCGACATTCTCCAAACCCATCCAAGTCAACTACACCACACCAATTTCGTGGAGTTGAACCCAATGGACAACCCCCTTTGACTCCAATCAGGTCCGAGAGTGGTGACAATGCGTACAGCTAAAAAAAGTGAAGAAAGGACCGCCTGCCCCTTCAACCTTGTTGAGGACAGTGACCCCCAACTCCTCTGCCCCTCCCCCCGGTGCGAAGAGCAAATGATAACTAAAGGCACAAGAAAGGAAAGCCAAAGGTAGACAATGGACGTATTCGAATAGGATCAAGACGAAAGTCAGTAAACAGTGAGGGATTTCGAGTTGCGAAAAAGTAGGGGAAAGGCAGATGACAAGAGGGCTACAGAAACAGTGATCAAGATAGTGAAACAGAGAAGAAATTAACAACGTAGAGTACGCGTAAAACAGGTAATTAGTGGGAAAAGAAATGGGGAGTCGGGTGGAGGAGACAACATCATGCTTCCCACTTCCCCCTGTCACTGATCGATCGTCATTATCATTAAAAGTGCGTACGTAGGTATGTATAATGTATGCAATCAGAAACAAGGTGGATATAAAAGAGAAATAGATTGAGGGGAAGGGGAGGAGGAGCAGCGACTTTTAATAACAGGGACCTACGCGAGCACTCGCGCAGGATAATGGAATGGCGTAATGTGATTCAACTTGGTAGAGGTGATAGTGGTGAATGCAGCCGGTTTGAACAACAGTGCAGCAGCTAGCGCTAAACACACACGTGCTTGGAGGATCAGAGAACAGAGGGATTGGGGGGAAATTATGCGTTTTCATGTATGTGCAGACACCTGGAAGGGCAGAAGGGGGAGGGGGGAAAAGGCAGTGAAAGGCGGGTATTAGTAGGAGGGTCCATTGGTGGAATAGAAACCACCGGATCCAGCAGCGGGCGGTGGCATCATTCCCGTCCCGTAGGCACCGAGTTGAGGCAACGTCCCACCCGTCAGCATTAATGGCGTATCCGTGTCTACAGAGAGAAGAATTGGGTAAAAGGAGACACCAAAACTGCTTGAAAAGAGGTTCAACTGTGGGAAACCAAATGGAGTGGATTTTAAACGAAACACTAAACGCCCCAAAACTCACGTGGAATCGACCCCAGTGTCTGCAGAGGCAGGAAGGGATTTCTGTGCGCTACATTAAATCATAATTAATAACTAACTAATAAGTCCACCACATTGGATAAATTAAACATGAGTGGCTGAGACCTAGCGTCGAAAGAGTTGCCGAAGGCGTTGCTCCACATCCCATATTGCAAAACTAATGCGAACAGGCATTAGGTCTCATCACTCTACCTCAGAGGACAGCAATGATTTTCTGGGCTTTGGAGACGGGACTACTGATGGACGCGCGGGTCTCATTATTTAAGGCGCGCAACACATCGCTATCCGAAGTGGCGGATGAGCAATGCAAACGGCCGCCAAAACTAGTGCGATACAGGAGAGGGGAGAGATACATGCAATGATGTGCGCATGTGATGATGTTTAAGCACGTTTAAGGGGAGGGGAGGAAAGTTGGGAGTTAATGTGCTTACTTGCGCTCTCCCACCATTTTCTGCCACAGACATTTGCCCTTTAAACGCACAGAGAGGAGTTGACAACTTACGCAGGACAAGGGGATTTACCGCCTGCTCCTTCTTCTCTTCCTCCTCTGAGCGAGTTTTCTCCGACTTCTCGAGGTGGTCAATCTGAGTGGCAAAGAAAAAAAGTTGAGATTGGATCGGCGTAGCAACAACAGTCAAAAGTGAACCACAGCCACCACTGTCTGCATCATGTAGGTGATACTAGCTCCCTATGCAGAGAGCAAGGATGTTTAGCCTGACGAAGACAGTGTTCCGTGCACCGATGTGCACCCTACGCATGATTGTGCGCAGAGCCACACAATTAACTTAGGTGGATGTCTAGTGAGCTTGGAGAGCGCATGCGTCGTGGGTTAAACACAGAGGAGCTAGTCAGACGCATTTGGAAGCATATGCACACAAGTGCTCACGTATACTTTCATGTGTCTTAGATGTCTGTGGATCGATCAAGCACATGCACGCACCACAGTAGCCGAAATTAAAGGACCTGCTGGCAAAGAATTTAATAGGGATGATGGAGCACCGACACGCAAATGTTTGACTCTATGAGATTCCACACAGAAGCGCCAAGAGGCCAATTCATGCTACGATAAGACTGAAATACATGCCAGACACCTAGTCGAAAAAGGTACCCTCAGTGCTTACCTTGGCGGTGAGTTCACGAATGGTTTGGATGAGGAACGGCATGGCCATATCAGTGAGCCCATTGCGCCACGCCAGTTCAAGAACAACATCGGGCCGAAGAAGATCGTAGCATTGATAGAGGCAAGCGGAGAAACAGTCCGGAAGGTTCTCTGAGAGGAACCAACGCAGGAGGTCTTCTGCTGTCTCGGGGTCTCGAGAGTCTGCCGCATATTGCATGGCGTCCTGAACAAAAATCCATCGTTTAAAATTCGTCACAATAAACACAGTTGACGGCATAAGCATGATCAGTAATAGATCCTACCAAACCCAAAGGACGCAACTCACGCGGTAGAGTTTGTCACGCTTGCAGAGCTCAATGCTCTGTACCCATCGATTGTTACCCTTGTAGAGGAGAGCTGAAAGTCGACGAAACTCGGTCAGCTCGTGTTTCTCAAGAGCTTGGGCCAATGCAATATTGTCGAAATTTGAGTGCGCCTCGATCGAATGCCGTAGAGCCTAGAGGGGAATAATGAAAAGGTCTGAAGTAACTCCCAAAAATAATTAGATAATAACCGATAATATAGTGAGCCAAATGACCTGATAGTCCTCCTCTTCAATGAGGAGGGTGTTCAAGGCCTCATTGACAGCCTTATTGTTGGTACCACTCTGTTGCACGACACAGAGGTAAGGTTTGACAAAGGCGATGTGCCCAACCTTGGTGAAGAAGGCGACGGTACGCGTGTGGTCAAGTCGAGGGATGAGCACTGTGAGAAGGTCGTTCAGCAGAAGAGGCTTGTAGTTTAAGTAGAACTGAATAGCCTTGTAGTAGAGCTCCAAATTGGCCACCTTAGTGATCATATCCTTGAAGTGGTTTTCACGCCAAGCCTCCGTAGGATGTGCCATCATTGTCTGCACCGCGTTGTCGTACTCCTCGTATCGATCGTAGAGGAATACTAGCTCTGCCCACAAGTGCGCCTGCTCCGCTGCTCTCAGCACCTACAGACGATACAGGATGTCAACGCGAACCCATCAGAAATTATCAACAATGAAATGGCCCATTGATGGTCATTAGTATGACAAATCCAACCTAAGCACCGCGTCTGATTTTCCTCATTTATGAGACGGAAAGACAAACTCATGGTATTCGATGCCAAGCGAATTTGAAGAGCAATATACAATCGGCCAGCCAGGGAAACTCCCATAATAGCAGCTCGCATACGGGAGCCACCTATTTTCTGCATAACAGATTCGCTCAAAGGGTCAATTTAAGTCTTATGACGTGGAAACGGTAGGAACAGCTATCAACCCTCAGTACGATGACTAACGTGATGAATTGAGGCTTAAATGGACGGTCCAGTGGGTGCAAACGTAGAAAAACTAAATGTAGGTGCACGTTCTAACAAAGAAAGACATGTTGACAAACCTTGGGAATGTTAACTCGAGACCAGAAAAGTTCCAGGTGCTCACGCAACTTCTCCTGCTTGAACTTGGAGTAGAGAATTGCCAGTTCAGTAAACATGCCCATATGAGCACGCTCCAGCCCAAGAGCAGCCTCAAGGAGGCTGATTAGTTGTTGGAAGTGCCCACGTTGTTGGTAGTAGCTAATAAGCTCCTCCAATTCATCAGCGTGTACCACGATATGCAGACCACACATCTGTGCCAGACGAAATTCGTTGTGATCCACGCAGGCAAAGCAAACCTCCTTCCACGTGCGTGTTGAATTGGCCTTCCGAGCGGCCTCCACAGCACCCTGGTACTCGCCCAAATGCACCAGAGTAATGGCTAGACGCGAGTAGTTGCTGACGTTGTTGTACAGCAGCTTCGCTGCGTCGTACATGTGCTCATCGAAACACCTATCGGCCACCTGTGTGAAGACGAAAAGCAATACGCACAGAAAATGAGGTTTAATGGTCACATCTCAATCATACCCAGTTTTAATAAAACCGAAACGATGAAGGAATCGGTTGGCAGAAAAGGAACCAATTCAGCATACCCATTTTGGCGAAAGCGCAAGATTCATCCTGAGAAGCAGCTGACGCTAGGGGATGACAAATTTTAAAAGAACAAGCAATTCTATCACCCATATCGACCACCAGCCACTTCGCAATAAAGGTGGCTCCGAATATATGTTTCAGTTTATTTGAATTCCGTCGCTCTCACTTATGCAGAGGAGATTAAAGTGTTGGAAACGCTAGACGCGGTCACAATGGCGCCAACACAACACAAATTGCCACCACAAATAGGACCAATTACCCTGTCGTAGGCCCACACTTCTCGTTTGAAGTGGGGCAAAGAGAGCAGCACATCGCCATCAGCCGAAGAGGTCTGCTAACTAGCAAAAAGCCTACCACTTGAAAATAACCATATGAGGATAGCCGGTTGAAGTTGCAAGCTAGTAATGTGCTCAATCTGAATGAAGAATGAGCCACAACTACTCACAGAAGTGATATTGGCGTGGTTTGAGCCGGCAATAAACTCCTCCAAATCGGACAGACGTCCAGTTTTGGCAAAAGCGAAAGCCAATTCTGAATCAATGGTGGTCTCGCGGGCCTTCTTGCGAGCCATTTGGAGGTAACGAACGAGGTCCTCATAGTTGTTAGCAGCCGAGGCGGCGCGAATCACCTCGTCATAGTTGGTGGGATCGCCGGCTTTGATGTAGGAGTCAATAGCCTCCTTAATCACACCCTCAGTCAGTTGTGCCTTGGCCAATAGGCTCCAGACGACAGGCTCATTGCAACGCTCCGCGTATTCGTAAGCACGGTCCAGATTTTGGATGTTGTCAATCAGTACCTACGATTAGAAATTCGAAAAATAAAAACCCTCGATTTTTCGACGGTCTACTATCCCACTCATGGCCTTATTAGTGGAAGAGGAGACAGAACTAGGGAACACAATGCGCACATATCAAGAAATGCGATGGTAAGTCCAACAGCAAAAAATACCTTCATGGCCAGATTGTTGACTTCAAACTTCTTGAAGATGGCAAAGGCCTCCTCATATAGTCCATGGGTGATGGCGATGTTGGCCACATCAGGAGCGTCGTAGTTATCCAACTTGGCGATATACTCCATCACCCGACTATGATCTGCCTTGATAGCTGTTAAAATGAGCAGATTTTGAAGGTTTCGATGGTCGGAAAACACCGAGTTGTCCAGAACGATTTTCTCTAACAGCTCAATTAACTCGTTCGGCATATCAGCAGCCATGAAAGCTTTCACAGCCACGGAGATCTCATCGGGATCCTGGGTCTCTGAGAGAGCGGTCTGTACCACCTGATCAATCAACTGGCGGCGGAACGTGTTGTTTTCACTCAGACATTCCGCCCACAACTCTGGATCTTTCCTGCGCACAAGATAGCGAGCCTCGGTCTTGAAGAGGGAGTTTTCGTTGCAGACAGCAACCAGCTCCTTGTCACAAAGACCCCGCTCATAGGCCACGCAAGCAAGGCTAGGATCACGCTTCTCACAGTATTTGCCCACTACATAGCTATCATAGTACTGATTTTCGCGTAGGAAGCGTTCGGGGCTGTTGTTGGCGTCTATGTAGATTTTGGCGAGAGCGTTATGGGTTGCCGGCTCGACGGATCCCTCGTGAATGCGGGATTCGAGCCAGGGTAGGAGAAGCTTAAGTCGATTGCGCTTTTCTACTTCGGCTACCAGGTCGTCTGTGCTGAATTGGCCTGAAAATGAACAAACGGACGTATACACCAAGTAATGTTTTAATGTTAAAAGGCTTTAATGACAAGTTCGATTCGCAGTGTTGATGCATTATCAAAACGCTCAGAATGCCATTAAAGCATGGGAATGCAAATGATGCGCACAAAAATCCTGAGTATCGTATCAAAACCATGGACTTCCGGTTCATTTTACTGTCAGAAAACAAGAATCACTGGCTCAAAACAGAAGTGAAACGAACTTGCAACATGGGTAAAACTACTAACGGCTTGTTTATGCACCCAATAACACTCCAGAGACTTAACAATAGCAAATTGGGATAATTTATAAGTAGGCTAGGTAATTAAAGATGTCTAATAGAAGAGAAAGAACGATGAATTTTGCTCAGCAGTTCTTGCTTAAAACCAGATTCATGAATCAAATTGTACCTCTAAAGTCAAAGAAATCCCGTCGCTGCTTGCAGCCTAATTACACAAGGCAAAAGACCCAACGAACCTCGGACAACAGCAATAAGCTGTTTGATGACATCGTCTGCACAGTCAACGTCAAGTAAACCGCCCACCACAACAGGCAAACGCGCTGGGTTGACTTTCTGAACGTAGATTTCGATATACTTTTGCAGGTTGTTGCGATACAGATAGAGAACAAGATCGTGAACAAAGTCAAAACGGTCGCAAACAATAATCAACGGCAGCTGGTCGGTAAGCTTCGCCTCCTAAAAGATACAACTCCATAATCCGGAGAAAAAATTGCAGGGAAACGACAAAAAGACGCATACCTTGAGGAAATTCTTGACACGTTCAGGATCATAACAGTTACTTTCGCGACAGATTCGTTCAACCTCTTTAACCTGCCCAGTTTTGCAGGCGGCTTGAATGTACTTGAAATGAACCTCAGGATCTTGCGAAAAGTTAACAATAGAACCGAGGAAGTAGAAGAGACCTTCAAACGACTTAAACGACTCGAAAATTTCAATGAGTGCATTCGTGCCGAGCTGCTCGTGGTATTTGGTGGCTATCTGAACACAGACCTGTAGATTTTGACGAATGTTCGCCTGCAACATGGCTTTAAGACATTCCAGCGAGTCATCGACTGAGAGGGAGCCGAAGTATTTTACAAGCCACTCGGGACTGAGGAGATGAGTATTGACAACGGCTCGTTTTATATCATATAGGTCAGTATAGTGCTCCAAGGCACGTTGCAAAAGCCCCGCCTTTTCACAGAGCTGAGCGACGGCAGCTCGATCGTAATGGGTGAACATTTGATTTCCCAAAATAGCATCAGCGACCTGTGGCGCCGACATCAAATTCATCTCAAGGAGACGAGTTTGAAGATGGCCTTCCGAGGGACGGTTGTGCTTCAAGGCATCGAGAAGGAAAGAAGTGCATTGTTGAACCAGACCCTGTTCCATGAAAACATCGACTACTTGTTCCAGATCGACCAAAGGTTCCTGGTCCTGCACAAGCATCTGAGCAAACTGCAGACCCTGGTCGGGATTGATGCGAGTCAGGTTGCGCAGCAGAGAGATGTACTCCGGTGAGTAGTTGACTTTCTTAGAGTAAAGGATAATCTTCTGGAATTGACCAGTTTCCGCGAAGCATTGAACAACTTTCGGGGGCACATTTGCGCGAAGGTACACTGACAAGGCCAGGGTGGGATCAGCCTAACAGAAACACAAAAGATGGCGAATACTGACACCACTTTAAGGAGAAGGAGACACCAAGTGAGCTTACTTGTTTGACGAGATCACCCAATTCCTCTGAGCATTCAAGCTTATCTTCTTTAAGCCACTTTTCAATGAGGTGTTTACGAGCCTGCTGCAAGACGGGTCGGCAGAGCTCTAGGCTTTCATACTTGTTCAGCTGGCCTTGATCAATCAGAATGCCAAAGTAGAGAAACAGAGGCGATGTTTGACCCGCCGTGTTTGGAACCTAGTAACAAAGAACGTAAAGCAGCAATAAATACAAAGGGACAAACAAAGAGGGAACAAACTAACCTGATGAAACTTTTGAATAGTTTGAGGCGTTCGCAAAATGCCGTTTGGTGCGCTGGCAGCCACTTTAGCAGCTTCGCTGTACTGGCCAGCCTGGAAGAGCGACTCAAACTTTTTGATGAAAAGGTCCTCTGCACCTGGAAGGCCACATCTGGCAGCAAATCGGAAGGCGAGCGACGGGTTGTTCAGTGTCCCTTTTATGTAATTTATGACGTTCTCCTCATCAATGCTCACAGAGAGAACCTAGCGACTCGAAATGACAACTGATTAACGACAAACCTGACCCTTGCGGTTGACACCCATGATGCCGGATGTGGCCTCATATGGAACAGTCACAAAGATAGTTTCGTTACTGACACGATTCATGTAGATACAAGTGCCAGATTCAATATCATAAATGTGGAGGTAACCGTTTTTGGTAATGAGGAAAACAACTGCGTACTTTTGGGATGCCTTAAGAAAGTAAACTAAAGGAATAGGTTGACCCTACTTGCATGGCCACAGGGAAGTCATTGACAGCTTCTGGTGGGAAATAGACATCAAGATTCTTTTTCGTGAAGGGTTGGTTGCCCTCTGGGGGTTGGCCTACTTCAATTATGTGAAGGTTGCATGACTGAACAGTTCTGGCAACAAAGCAGAACAATGTTGTTGGATTGGGCTGCCCCTCGCCCTTATACTGCACAAAAGCAGCTGCATGACCCTCAATGGGTTGACTGACTTTGCGATCAACGCTGTAGAGTTGCATCGAACCAATAACGCGATTATCCTGGACAGAAATACCTATCAAAAGCAACCATTTGCAGCTTTCATCAGTCCGGTAATTGATAATTTGTGCATTGGCCAAGGAAGAATGGCGGTCAAACATTTTGACAGGGGTGGAGTTTTCTAGAAATAGGAGCAATACACGAACGCCAAATACCTTCAATAGACCAGTGGTAAACAGACCCAGCAGTTACCAGCGCAATGGTATTTGGATTAATCCACTTCCAGAAAATGACAGGTTCAGGCATCTTATGCATGCTCATTTTGGTCTTGAGTTCGATGTTGAAGATTTGCAGGACATTTCCTGATTTAAGTGCCATCACTTTACTAACGGGGTTCATGATAATGGAGTCGGCCGTGATAGGTCTTTTCGTCGGGTTAGTAGGGTCGTTCATGTCAATGACAACCACGTATTGGTTGTCCCCGACTTTTTCACGAACACAAATGAACTTGTCAGATTCCATAGTTAACGAGTTGAATCCAATGCTAGTAGGCTGTATGCCAACATTCAGGAGCTAGCAGAAAACCGAGTTATATAGACGCGTTATTATATGCACAACTGTTAAGTAAAGCAGTACAAACGCACCTGCAAATGCTCTTGGAACTTTATAGGCATCGACGAAGACATTTTTTTAATGCAACGTAGGCCCTCTGTTGGAAGAGAAAACGAAAGGGACACAGTGAGGCGGAATTCACAGTTACACCACCGTTCTTAAGTGCTATTGGTCAGCTAAGCATCCACAACTAACAGCAACAATTATGACATCGACTACAAGAGGCATTTAGCATACGTGCTAAGAGTTACAAAGTATTAGTAATTTCACAAAACGTACAGTACAGTAAGACACGGATACTGAAAATCCGGGCACATGGCCGTTATATGGAAGTTGATGACGGAGTAGTGGATTTTGGGTAAGAATCACTTGATTTGTGGTGAGCAGGTTAGATATTGCGTTGAATTCAAAGGCAGTTACAGACAAGAATTTGTCGAGGAGCATTTACTTAGTAATGCATGCCAGTGATGCATTAAACGGTCGCAAATTAAGTATGCTATCCCCTCATTTCAAGCTTCGAAATGATCACTTGCGATGAGCATTACAAATTATTTGGTGCTAAAGCAGCTTTGCCAGCAGTCAAATTTGATTGCGAATGAAACGACACCTGACTACAACATCATTGATTCGCCCCTGTGGGTCCACTGGGTCCAGACTTCCGTTCTACACAGAAACATTGTATGAAAAAGTAAAGATGCGCGGCATGTCACACACGTTCATCACCAGAAGCAAGAACACTGACCCAAGTTTAGTCATTCGGTAAGACGTGGCTTAAGATGATTTCCTTGTAATAAGCTCTTGTGTCTATGCGTTGCTGCTGTTCATTCTTGCTCTATGTTGCCGAAAATGTTGGAAAGTGTAGTTTCTGGCCATTACGCTTTAGTTCTGCACTTGGTTTTGAGAACGCTGTCTGGCCAGCAATTAATCAAAACATTTTGGTTTGTAAAGCTTTTTAAATACGATGCGCATTTGACTATAAAGGTAACAAGGTTTTTAGAAAAGGCAAGAAGTAGAAAGCGGTAAAGGTTGTTTAACTTTATGATGGAGATAACTAACTTTCAAATAAGTGTGATCTGGCCTTTAGAGGTTCAGGCCACGTGGTTCTGCGTATTTTTTACTTTTCTGGTGTTTGTATATCCCCTCGTCGTCATTCGTTGTCCATTTGAGGATGTTTTGCCTCTGTATCCGCTACTCTACAGGCTGTTTTAAGAGTCTTTCCCGGGAACTGGGCCGTCTTTGGTTTTGCTTAGGGTCTATTTTTTTCAGCAAAGCATAGGCCTTATTATCAAATTAATTCCAGAGATAGTTCATTGGGTTTCGCTAACTTTTTAAGCTCTGCACTGTTTATAGTCCTTCAAACATAAGTATCAGTAATATTTTTCTCTATCTAGAATGGAATCCGAAGCCTCAGATACCTCTGAACTTAGCACGGATCAAGTTCGCCGGCTTGTCCAAAAGGCAAACCGAAAGCACAAGAAGCGTGCCGGTGGCTTCCAAGCAATGGGTCTCAGTCAAGCTGTTTTCAACGGGATTGCCCGGAAGGGTTATAAGGCTCCAACCCCCATTCAGCGGAAGGCCATTCCTGTCATCCTCTCTGGTCGTGATATCGTTGCTATGGCACGCACTGGAAGTGGGAAAACGGCGGCGTTTCTCATTCCCCTACTAGAAAGATTAAAACGACACCAGGATACTGGTGCTCGGGCACTTCTCCTAAGCCCCACGCGCGAGCTTGCTATGCAGACACTTGCTTTCACAAAGGATGTATGTTTGCATTATTTTTGTCTGCATAGACGATCTTTAGTTCTGTACATCAAAATTCATAAGGTATACGCTTGGTTCTCTGTGCATTAACGTTATTAAGTCATGACTAATTAATAAGTCGAGATGTAACATTTCGTACGCGGCTAGTACTGATGCATGAAACAAAAACACCGAGTATACGGTGAATCCTTGCTAAAAATAAAGAAACGAACCCCATTTTTTGTTTAAGATCGGGAGATTCACGAACCTCGTTGCTGCCGTAATCGTTGGAGGCGATAAGTATGTTTCAGCCAATTTTTAACACCTTTTCTAGAATGGATGACCAATTCATGGCGATTCACCAAAATCCTGATATGTAAGCTGCGTAATTTCGCTATTGACCGCGGTCTCGTAGAATAATCGCCACACCCGGTCGTTTATTGCACGTCATAATGGAAATGGACCTCACTCTCAAGTCAATTGACTACGTTGTATTTGACGAAGGTGACAGGTGAGTTCATTATAATTCAAAGAAAGTTCTTCTGCGGAAAACTATTACGACTTGATGTGCTTTCCCGTCGATAGGCTGTTTGAGTTGGGTTTTGCCGACCAGTTGAGAGAAACACTTAATAGGCTGCCAACCAAACGTCAAACCCTAATCTTCTCAGCCACTCTTCCAGGTGGCTTGTTGGAGTTTGCTCAGGCTAGCCTCACAGAGCCAGCACTCATACGACTGGATGTGGACACAAAGCTAAGCAGTCAGCTCAAAATGGCTTTCATTACTTGTCTTCCGTTCGAAAAAGAGGCCCTTGTCATCCACCTCCTTCAGACCATCATTCCAGAGGAGGAGAAGGTTGTAATATTCTTCGCCACAAAACACCACGTTGATTACATGGAAATGGTAATCGCCTCTTTCTTCCTTTCTTGCTGTTGATTCCTCCAAATAACTGATTAATCTTTTGCCTGAAAAAAGGTTTTTAAGGAGGTTGGAATTGATTGCACCGTAGTGCACTCGGGTTTGGATCCAGTGGCTCGCAACATGGCTGTGAGTAGTTTTCGTCATGGCCGAGTGAAGTGTCTTCTCGTAACGGATCTCGCTGCTCGTGGAATTGATATTCCTCTGCTTGACAACGTCATCAATTTCCACTTTCCTGCTCAAGCGAAACTCTTTGTCCACCGTGTCGGTATGTTGTGCTATGTTAGACTAAGACCCTTGACACCTAAATCCCGGGTTCACTGAGCCCACTTTTTCAACAAAGATAGTAGGGCGGATGATGAGTGGTTGCTCTGCAGCGACTGTAGGGGCCTGTAAATCAGCATCGCAAATTCGTAACAAATAATTATTTCCTTGTCTTTATTTCGTCAAATGAAATGGCATCCATTACTCAGATTCCACCTACTTGGGTACTCGCCAGAATTTTGTATGGTTTTGTCGGTATTGTATGGTTTACGAGAACTTCGGACTAATTTGTGAAGTGCGTTCATTTGGCTTGATAACTCCAGTTTGTTACTAAAGTACTTGAATCGTTTGACCGACGACAGCTTTTATTTCAGAATGTAACTTTGAAAATTGATATTGGTTCAGCAGACGATTGTAAAAGGCGAAGACGGCTGGCTTGTTGACAGCGCTGTTGATGTTTTTTTAGCTAAAATCCATGTCGTCATGCGCCCATTTAAGGTGCGTATGCACTGATTTTGATATTTTGATAGTGCACATGACAAAAGATGAATAAGTTCTCTGATGTCGCAATGAGGACCCCAATGCACCCGGAAATCAGTGTCAAACGTTGAGGCTAATTGTTAGTACAGACGGAAATAGCGACCGTGGATTGGAGTCTTGAATTAGGTAGCTAGTGGTAGTGAATCCAGTAACAAGCTGCACAAGTTTCACGGGTGGCTAGAAACTAGTCTTAATGGGCGAAGCGCATAGGGTAGGTTTTAGCTACGTGAGCTGGTATATGATTGCTACCAAAAAGGATCCTCCTTGGACAAGAATCCATGTCTTTATTTGGCCATTCAAAGAATCGTCAGTTTAATTTATCGTCACGTATCGCTCAAATAGACCCGATTCAGTCTGACAGGCTTTTGTGAATTGGTTTAAGTTTACTTTAAGAAAGCAAAGTGGCCTGGAATAAAGTACATTTTAATTTGGCGGAGACGATGGTGGAGGATGGAAAAGTTTTCCGACGGCATAAACCTTCTTCTTGGAAAAACACGGCATAAGAAATAGAGACTTTATTAACCCAATGACAAAATCACCAACTTAAGTTTATTGGTTGAAGGAACTACTGAAGCATTCCTTCCCTTGATGTCAGAAACAGTCTTATCCGCACAGATGGGGGTGGGCGTATAAGTACGTCTAGCAAGTGCTGAAAAGTAGACCGTAGCTTTCGAAAAACCATATAATCGTACCGGTTTGGGCGTGTAATATAGGTTGTAGTGCATGGCTTACAGGTAGAGTGGCACGTGCTGGTCGTTCGGGGATGGCCATTTCTCTGGTGGACTCAGATGAACTTCCCTATTTGATGGACCTCTTCGTCTTCTTGGGCAGGGAGGTGATCACCTCCCATGTTGCCAGCTCCGCACAGCAGAATGACTCTCCCGACTGGCCGAATGAGCTGCTCGGTTCCTGTCCCCGGGATCTCATCATCGTTGGCGTGGAGGGTGCCATGAAACGGGAGAAGGAGAACGCTTCTCTAGTAGGTTGAAGGTCTTAAACACTCATCAGGTGGTTATTTATGCACAAAGAGGCTTGTCTTCTCGTTTTGCTTGCGTGCTTAAAGTTCTGTTTCAGTCTTTAATGGGAATGAGGCAGCTTCAGTTACCGTTTTTACACAACGAGAGTATCCTGTCTAGTTTCCATGGTGTATAGGCTCAGATATCTTCTCCTCCTTGTCTGCGGAACGCCGAAGGTGCTTATATAGACCTTCAAATCTTACATTTCCTAACACGTGGGACCAGCGAAGCCGTTTTGTTAACAAGGAGGGTAAAGAGTGAAAGAATTCCGTTTCTTATGGCAATCTTTACACGCATCTTCTCTGAGTTTATGTTTCGGAATAGACTGGTTTAAATTGCTTAGTATGCTTCCTCCACCATGGAGATAGGTCTTCATCCCTCCGACATTGTTGTAAGCCATCTGCGAAATGTTGAATGGAAATGGTCCACTTCCCCACTGGCAAGAAGGCTCTCAAAACGCTTCATTAGGTCCGAGTCTAGAGTCACTCGAGGCAGCCACTTCTGTCTGAGAAATAAATGCACGCGTTTGGTGTCTGCGTATGTAACTGAACTTTCTTCAAGAATCATTTCAGTCGACTGAAGTATAGGCGTCCACTTCCTTAGGAAACTACGGTTTCGCGTCTATGTGTTTAGGCTTCCGCCGCAGCAGTGTGCAAACGAGCCCTGAAGAAGTACATGGCGACTCGACCAAAGGCCAGCGCGGAGTCTGTGCGTCGGGCGAAGGATTTACGGCTGCACATTGCCACTCTGACTCCGCATCCCATCTTTGGTGAGCTGATCTAGCTTCCATCATTTTCCCGCATTCTTAACTATTTCTGCTCAAGATTTGAACTCGCTTTTGTTTTAAATCACTTCCACTTTTACCAAAATGGGTTAAGAAAATTAGTGAATTCAGGCCCTCACGGTTTGTTGATGCACTGACTGATAGGGCATTCACAAGGATGCACGCCCTGTGCTTATGGTTTTCAGTTATGTGCGTCTTTAGAAGCCCATGCAAAGCCTATCCCACTGTGGTGCATCAGAATGTCATCGGTGCATGAGTCAATTCTAGTGATTCAAGGATGCCAAAATTTGGTCACTTTGGTGTCACTGATGTGAACATTTGATTACGAACAAGAGGCATTGAGATTTGTCCAGGGAGTTAAATTATTTACAGTTGTTTATCACAAGTGTTCAAAATGGATTCTTAAATTTTACATATGAATTCCATGAAGTAGGAAAGCGAAGAAGGCTATTTTGTTGTCTGACTAGCGGGCTGACGTTAATGAAGAGGGTAGATGGAGTCTTTAGGATGCGCACTTGCTGCGACGACATCGGCAACGATGGTACAAACGCTACTATTCACCCCATTGCTTTTCTCTCCTCTACTCCAGCTACCCAACTCGCCAACGTTGATACACAAAAGGAGGCAATTTTGGAGATGCTTCGTAATCGAAAACTGCCTGTACGTTGTAATGAGTTCAGTATTCACTGTTGTCTAGAGATTAACTCCACTAATTCGAGGTAGAGGCTGACTCTCAAAAAAAGAGCAGCTCCTTTGACTTATTTTCCAACCTTCAGTTATTTCATCCGGGATAAGAGGTAGAATGTTTAACCATGCATTGACGGGAATTCCGCATTTGGCTTAACTCTTCTTTTTCAGACAATTTTTGAGGCGTTGGGCAAGAGCGCCAATCCAGAAGCCTTTACGATGATGCAAAAGAAGCGACGCATTTACGATGGTCTCATTTCCAGGGCGGCCGTCGAGACAGAGGCCAAGAAGGCGCGCCTGCGTCTCGAGGATGCCGAAAAGCTGGCCAAGGCGAAAGTTGCACAGCCGACTCGGACTGCTGCCGAGGTGGGTTGCCTTGCCTTCGCCCTGACCTCTCCCTGCATTCCATCGCATTAGTGCGTAACTTTGATTATCAAAGCAAATTTAGGGTCCTACAATCTAGCTGATTTCCTTGATGGTTTGTGAGGCCTCTTTTTTTACTTGCTTGTAGCACGATGAGACGATTCTGGCGACTAATCTTTTTGCTATAGAGAAAGTGCTTTTCTTTTCGTAAGCGCAACCTTTTACCCTACTTTGCAAATCGTGAGGTAGCATAGATTTGGGCAAAAAAAGATGTAATCAGCGCACGAAATTCCCAGTACAATTATCTGAAAGGTACAGAGTTCCCATGGCATTGCGTTCGTTGCTGAATTTTCCGCCATTTTTAATGCTAAGTCGCCTTAACGTATTAAAATTATTAAACTTATCTTTTAGTATCCCATTTACAGTATTTTGGATGGAATAAATAACGTCATCAATCTCCCGAGAAAGAGAGTTTGGGAGGTAGCTTTGGTAGAGCCATAGACATTGCCAATCACTTCAACGCCTCTTGAGTGAAATGCGTTTAACAACTCACTTGAATATTTGAAAGCTGGAAGTGATCCACTTGGAATGCATTTCATGCTGCAAAGTAATCCTTCCTTCAAAGCGGGTGCCATTTAGTTCAATGCAATAGTCCATGGAGGTTCCCTTTTACTCTCTTCTGCTGCTTAATTATCTACTTGTTTTATTCTCATCTGCTTGTATTTCAGTATTTTATTCGCTAGCTACTTTTAACGGAAACACGGCAAAAGCGTCCGTCCTTGAGGAGCGGAGTTGTTTCATTCAATTGATCTCTTGTCCTCTCTTTGATCGTGACACCCGGTGGATGCTGCAACACCGACTAGTTCATTACTAGCTCACAATGGGTTTGGTTGTCTAAATTTTCTAGCTTCTGGGGCAGTTACCAAAGTTGCGCCATTGGGCAGTCGGATCACACCTCGACTCATTATACAGCATTCATCTTGCAGACCGTGGCGTGACCGGGACGCGAGAGTCCAATCAGGCCCAATGTTTTGCACGTCTTTTGTCTGCTTTTTTCTAGGGTGATATAGCACCACCAGAAGGAAGCACTTTCTTCGTTCCAATGGCACGAGGAGATGAGGCAACAGAGCGGGGCCTGAGCGTGTCCTCCGCCGCGCTTGATTTCGGTGTCAATAGCTTTGCCATCTCTGCTGAGGCCGCTCGCCTTGACGTTCAGGGAGATGAGGTTGGTATCTCCTACGGGTGCGTCGCCTCTTCCTTCTTTTCACTCTCCCCTCTAACTAATTCAATTTGCTCATCCATTAGGCTTTTTAAGGATCTTTTACTATGACTAATGATTAAAACTTATTGTAGATAAGATATTACGGGTATCGGCGTCTGAAAACGTCATTAGAGTACACGGGCTGGGAGGTAGCCTAAAAATATGTATGCCAATGTTCGATTTTGTTGGGTCACCAGGGCGATGCTTTGTCTCTATAACTAACAGAAGCTATTGGTATCGTAGACGGCCAGCAGGCTCGAAAAAAGTGCTACAAGTGTGGGACCGCAAGAAGAAGCGTTTCGTCAACTCGGAAGTTGCTGCTGGCAAAGCCAACGTGGCTTGCATTAAAACGGAGAGTGGAGTCACCATTCCTGCCTCCTACAAGACCGACAGGTAGGTCACTCATCTCCATATCAAGGCTAAACTCTGTGAAATACCTATTGTTGGAATTTTGTTTGCAGATACAAGACGTGGCTGAAGAAGAGCAAAGTGGACATGGAGAGTATGGGGAATCAAGCAGAATTAGGTGGTGGCGAGGCGGCAAAAAGGGTGGAAAAGAAGACGAAGACAGAATCGAATAAGCCGAAGGAGAATTTCATTAGCCTCTTTAACGCCCGCTATGGAAGCGTGGTGGAGTTTATGGATCTGGAAGGTGATGATGGCCTGGATGGAAAATTCTTTAACCGACGCTCCGGCACGAAATGGTCGAAGAAAAACAAAAAGATTCAGGACAGTGATACGGCTAATAACGCAAACAATAAAGATGGTGGTAAAAGTGGAATCAGAGTCGTAGGCACTATGTCTCGGTGTAAGTCATTCACTTCTGCGTCAAGCATCCTACTAGAGAGCCCTAGACTTTCAAACTTTCTTTGAATATTTGGATTTTAGTTCATCGGACCCTACAAAATGCCACTAAGAGGAAGACTCTGGAGGAGAATAAGGGAATAAGGCAAGCGAAGGGAAGTAGAACCTTCGGCCAGATGCGAAAACCTGAACAAATTCTCAAACAGCGACGTCGAAAGGAAAGGCAGAATCAATTAAGGCTGAAGAACAAGGCTAAGAAGGGTGGTGGTGGCGGAGGTAGAAAAGGAAAAGGAAAACGTAGGCGCTAGAATTGTGCTACGTGCGTGGTGTACATATTTCCATACTTAAGCGGTGGTCCCGCCACCATTACCACATTTATCCACTCGAAAAATGGATCTGGTTTTCATCTAGTCTTTTGGGACGATTTTAATTTTTTAAATGTTTTCTGGAAATGTCGCATCCCAGTCCTTTTGGTTCAAGTGGTTTTCTTGTACATACGTTTTTCAATGTACCCAAAACAGGTTTTCAATAGCGGAACATTGTTTTTCACAAGAAATAAGTTGTATCAATGTGTTTGCATTGATGGGACAGTTAAGCCATCCCTAGGGATACAGTAAAGCAAAGGTTGAAGAACAGAAGGTAGGAAGATTATCGAAGCTATTTGTTATTGGAGACGTACTTTTAGAACCATGGAACCATCCGAATAATTGTAAGCAAACTTTGAAGAAAAAACTACGCGGATGCCTGGTGCGAAGTCCTTGATTCAAGTTAGCAGAAATGGAGGTGTTTTCCTCAGGAGGGTGGGATTGTTTTGCTCCTTCAAGTGATCATACATTTACTTAAAAAGAGATGGTTTAGACCGAAAAAGAGTAAGTTAGTGTCGGGTGACGTCAATTTAGATCTTTGAGGTGTAACAGGCGTTTTTTCCCCGAGACCCAATAGTGAAGGTAGTTTAATACTATGAATTAGGATGGCTCAATTGGGCAATGGGTAGTGAAAAGGAGTGTGTGATACATAAATATCTATTCTGTGTAAACTGAAATTACGTTAAAAATGGAAACATCTAGCTCGTATTTCCTGTTTAAAGTTGGTGCAGACTGTTCTGCCAGCGCCCTAAAGAAAAACAGGCATTTATTAAGCCATTTAAAGGAGTCAAATTCTAGCTTATAATGAGATAAAATGGGACAGGCAAAGCTACCTTTTGTAAGGATTGTACGAACATGTATGCTTGGTGACTCAAATTAGTTGCTTAAAGATAGCCTACCGTGTAATCCATTTGCTTTCGGTCGAATGGGCGGATTACCATGGAATCTTTCGAGCGATTTTTTAGCATTCCGCCATCTAGGCGCGTTCCAATGTAGCCTTAAAGGGCTCTGAGACCTCTTAGACGCAGTGTTAGCATTCCGTTGAATCGTCGACAGCGAAGCGCTCCGCTTTGGTAGAGGAGTTACATAGCTCCTGATGATGGATTTGGGGAGGATAGTCAACGGCGAAATGCAAAACTGTATAAATTAAAGAAAGTGGCAGCGATAGTGATTACCGATACTTCATTTCACTTACTATTCTAGCATACTCATCAAGCACTGATACCCAATGGTTATCAGGATGAATGGTGGGGAGGAAAGTGAAATCCTAAGCAATGAAATGAGGTTTTCACAGACTTTCCAATTAACTGTTTCCAGGAACTGGGGGGAGTGCGGGATTGCACTACTGATGTTGATTTTCAGAACCTCATGCCCATGAACACTGTAGGCGGAGAGAAAGTCGTCGATGAGTTCGGAAAGTTTCTAAGGAATAGAGAATTACGGTTTTGCTCACGTTGTACTTTAGAGGTTTGAACATGAGATTCGATCGCCGGCTCAGTCCAACAGCACCAAAACGCCCGCGACAACAAACACCCAAAACGATGTGACTGTATTTATTTTCGCCTTGTATGGACTTAAATGATATGGCGAACCGCTGTAACTCCACGCATTTGCGTGTTAAGTATCTGAATTTGAATAAAGTTGCGGGAAGGAAATAATGGATATACATAGCTAAGACAACAGCTTCCAGACACTTTATAGGCAGAGCTTCCTTTATCATGGTTTTTGCAATCAACTCCAACCTAAAATTAATTTAAAAATACTGAAACCTCACCTGCTGATTGGTCTAGACTTAGGAATAGCATAAAACTGCGTTCCTATAAAGTTGTATCTGATCAGTCAGGGAAATAAGTCGACTTTGAATTAACTGCAATAAATTGATTACCAGCAAAACGTACGTATTTTCGGGGTTTAGTTAAAGCTTTAGAGAAATCAAGACAATAAAAGCAAAAGACTACAAGCTCGTAGACAAAGGATACTCCAAAGAAGAAAGATACGACTGAATTGCATCCAGCTTGTCCGCAGTTGAGAAATCGCTTGGTAGTTTAAGAGGCGGTTTAGGATATGACTATCCAATCATTACGATTTAGTTCTTTATGGAAAACACATTACCCGTTTTACGGGAGGCTTCGAAGCCAAATTTAAAACTTCTTGCTCTAGGTCTGGATAGCAGTGTATACAAAATTGAAGCATCCTTGCCCATGTACATGGGCTTAAAGGAAATCCATCAGAATTTACTAAGAATCGTTTATTTTTATCCTCAGGAATGGATGAGACCTCCATTGCAAAGACATGCGGACACAAATTTAAAGTATATATATATGTTATCGGGTAGTGAATTAACAGCTATATTTCACGGCGTCGTGGCACGAAAACAGGAGTGCGATAGCGAAATACGCGCGTCAAGGTCCATATCCAAATGCGGTTTGTGAGTGCACACAATCCCTTTATAATATCTTAGTGAAAATACTAGTTATCGCCAAGTATAAATTTGAGAGCTCATGACTAGGTTGCTTCAATAGTGTTCTTTAGCATTTTTGAATAAGCTAGCATAGTGCAAGGTTAAGAACACTATGGTCATAGCGCAATTACTTATAAGGGATATGTAATACTTTGTTTGTTAGAACTGCTGTTTTCTGTCAAGGTCACAGAGAGGTGGCCATATTGCCCTAGCTGCGTGGGGCTGGCCTCTGGGCCACGCCAGCAGCCATTTTCCCTCTGTCCGGGAGCCTCGGGACGCTACAGGATAGAATAAAGCAAGAAAAGACTTGCGTAGGCGACTCCAAGATCGGGAATGCAAAATAAATTGAAAAGCTTAGGCAAGCGGCTTTAAATTTAAGCACTGATTTTAAGTACTACAAAGTAGATGTGTTTTGGGCATTTGGTACATACATATATATGCATAGAGCAACTCATATTGTTAAATTGAAAACATTTTACAAAACCAAATGCATAGAATTTTCACCTTATGAGCAACGTGTCTATAATTTAGCTTTTTTGTCCAAAATTGGCAATTTATAAGCACTTTTATTTTACGAAGCTAAATGCGTAGAATCTTCACCTTATGAGCAACGTGTTTATAACTTAGTTTGTTTGCTTAGAATTAGCAGTTTATAAACGCTTTCATTAAAGCGTTGTAGTTTTTTGCATTTTGTTTTTACTTGCGTTTGTTTAAGCTTATCAACTAAAGGTTACGCTTGGAGCAGTGGAATTTCAAAACAGGCTGGAATTCGGTGAGTGGAAAATTGTGGCGCTATGCGATACCAAGACACTTTTTGCCATCAAAAATGAGTAATAACTGCTTATAGATGCATTTACTTTGCTTTAGCTCTTAGCCGTATTTTTGAAATGCTTTGCTAACAAATAAGTTGATCAAAACTACCCCTTTTGTGACACAATCGGTCGAAATTCTGAGCAGTCCAGTAGCTTTATAATTATTATAATTTAAATGGACAAAAATTTTTTTGATAGGTTTTTGTTATTTTTAATTGCTTGCTAGCTATGCGATTTGATATCATTCTTTTAAAGCGAAATCCATTTTTGATTCACTAAAGTTTATGGCACTCCATTTTGTTTCAGCTAATTAGTCTTAAAAGTGCAACTTAAGCATATATTGTTTGCAGCGTTTAACAATTTTTTAATAGGATAGATCAACAATTTTTGGGTGATTAGCGAACGAAATGAGAGCAAAACGTTGTAGTACCAATGCTATATTAACCATAGTCCATTGTGGCTGAATTTTGCTTGTCAAGAAAATTTTGTGCCATTTTCACTGGCAAAAAAGTTTGCAAATTTTGGGTGGCAAAGTTTTGTTGATAATATAAATTTGCGACCACGAGGTAAACTTCAGTTTTACTATCGTCATTTTTTGCAAGCCTGATTTACTAGCCTATTAAAATTTGCGTATTTCTGCTGTTTTGACATATAAAAATAAATAAGTTAATTTAATTACAAAATTGTCGGCCTTAAATGCAAAAATGTGCGCTATCTCTAAGGTATGTGTGGGGGGTGCAATAAATTGTGGTTCAATAGATAATTTTGCATTTATTTGTGCTTTTACTTAAAATTTTGATGCAGCAAAAGTGTGAAACGCTTTTGATGCTACTAATAGCTACTACTTTATGATAATACTCACCCCATTTGCAAACATGGTCTAAATTTATCCCGTAAAATGCTACTTTAATAGATAATAACATAAATGCAATTTTGTAAGCTACAAAACCAGCCCTAAAAGGTATCTTTTTAACTAATTTGTTAATTTTAAAAACTCACAATTAAAAAATTTTTGCTGGTTTTAAGGTGAGGGAATCGTGAAACTCATTTAACGGTATTTAAATTGTTTCCAAGATCTTAAACCTTTGCACTAGTTACCTTTGTACCTTTTAATTATAATCTTTAACAATCAAAGTCATTTAATCATGGCATAACTCTTGGATGCCTTAAAAGGCGTGGAGTAAAACACCCTATTTGTCATTTTTTGGAAAGGTCAATGGGTACCTCGCGGTCACTCACGTTACACGAGCCGAGGTGGTCCATTCCCGGCTGCAATTTAGCGCAGCAAACTAATGTGGTTTTGCCCTTACAACCACTTATTTTGATTTCTGAGATCGGGGAAAGTCGAATAGTTGCATACACGGTTTACGCAAAAAGGGTTCGCCCTAGGCAACTAGGCCTTTTAATGTTGCTATGACCAGGATGTTTTTGCTCAGCTGAGGATGGGAGGAATTTATCCCTGCGTGAATGAGGAAGCAGAGGCAAAGACTAACATAAATAAACAAAAAAGTAAACAGATTTTTAGTAGCATTTTACTAGACGTAGCAAAATAATGCAAAATTCAGTGTATCAGAATGTAAGCACTGTGGTTTTGGTTGCCTTGACCGGTGCACTAACTTAATCAAGACACGGCGGATTCCAGGAGACTAATTGCACATTTAAATAAAGTCTTATTTCAATAAACTTTGATTGTAACGTAAATAACCTTAAATAGCATAACTTAGGCAACGCTTATTTAAAAGTTGATCAGTTAAAGAAGAACAGTAAAAAACAATGCCGTTTTAAAGTTGTTTAAGACTTTACATTCCTTAATGTCTACGTCGTACTGCGAAAAGGTAAAGTTGAAGGTGAATTGACGATGCTTTTTGGTACAAAGAACCATGGCCTAACGATACAAAATTTAAGTAACTAATCCAAATTTTAACTGTCATTCGGGTGTTAAAACATACGCATCACGGTTTTACAGGAGTTTTATGGGAAGTTAACATTTAGATGGGATAGTCCATTCCACACTATTGACAGAAAAACGTTCAGCAAACAAGATTCTATGGTGAATGTTTCATTTCGTATAAAAAACAAGCATGTGCAACATTTTCAGTCCCTCATTTTTTAAACGCCTTTAAAATGGTCTCTTTGAACTTTAAGTCTTATTTAAGGAAAATACCTTTAAGGTGTGAAATGCCAGAGGCATCTACTTAACACTTCTCAGTAATATGTTTGGGACTTGTGTAACGGGTCGGTTAAAGTATGAATTAAGAATGCTTGCTGCTGGCTTAGAGTGCAATCCATTAAAGCAGTATTCTTGACTAGCAACAATCATAAAACTTTTTTTGAGGACCTTGAATTTTAAAATGAGTGATTCTGATTGTAAATATGATAATATCACCCACGACAACCTTGAGTCAAGGGATCACAATTTGCGTAGAAAATCGTCATTATTAGAAAGGCCATAAAACCACTCATAATTAATTTGTGCGCTGTTTGGATGACTATCTAAGAGCTCCAAACTCCCAGCTCTTGTTGCAGCTTCACTGAGATACCAATTTTTCCCATTTTTAAACAAAAATATGGAGAAGACGCTTGAGATTCATGTATCCAAATGTTTTTATCACTATGATATAATCTTATTGGTGGTATTTTTCCACAACTAAGACAACACATTACGCACACCCGAGAAGGAAGAATTTTCACCTCCTTCCCTTGCCTTATGAAGTAAATTATTTTATGGTATCGCATTGCAAAGCGTATTTAGTCAAAAAGGTTTTTAATGAAAGTTATTATAAAATATCGATGCAAAACCATGTACCTAAGGATTAACATGACCCAACGAGCGGTGATGCTGCTGTATTAACCGGTTATTCTAGCCGCAATTGTAAAGGAGACAGAAGCGGATCTAGAGGGGACCTTTAGTAGTGGTACTGCAAACCTTTAGGTGGGAGGGGAAAGAGTTACAAGGGGGTACGAAGGTGATAAAATGTCAGACAAGGTGGGTAGCATTTGCGATACCGCGCAGCATTGCTGCCGAGCCACTGTGATGCCGATTTCCTGCCAGGAGGGCAATCAACTAAAGCGTGATAATGCATTCTCGACGGAGCAGACTGTCTGATCACACCTAGAGGCGACACATTCATTAAATTATGCATGCCAAAATGGCAGCACAAAACAGTTAAAGAGATGGAAATTTGACAACACCACAAAACTAGTTGTTCAACTTCTGACTTTGTGAGGCTATTCATTAATAAAAAATATAGTGGAGAAACTCCAAAGCCCTTTGAAGGCTACTTCAAACGAGAAGTAGCGGGCGCTGTATCAATATTTCAATGTCAACTTTTGATTAGACTAGTCTTAACGTTAGCTCGTGTGATCTTGCAAGTAGTCATCTATTAAGGTCAGGAATAAATATAGCTGTTCAGAGTGAATTTTCGGGTACAGTTCAAATTTAGCGAACAGCAAACCTATCTTCGAAGGTCAATAGAAGTGTGACCCTCTTCACGACAAAAATCTAATGCGTCAGTATCTCAGAGCTCTATAACCTCGACAATGGCTGGCATCACATAGGTAAAGGAGGGAAAAGCGCTAACCCCTAGAACATTCGGCTCGACTATCCTTCATATCAAGTTCACTGCACAAGCTTAAAATGCCAGTACCTTATTTGCATTAGCATTGAAGAAACCACGCCGCTAAGTAATGGGATGAAGGTTTGGCACATTCCACAGCGAAAGCAACAGTGCTACTAAACAGTGTCTCAGTTCAGCACTGTTGCTTATATTCTGAAATGCATTCATTCGAGAAATTGGGTTTGAGACAGTTGGAAAATTTCTGCCACGGTCAGAGATATTTGCTCCAAAATAAGGATTTTTTTCCACTTTCCTCCTCCATAGTTGATTCGGTTGCCTTGATAAAAATAATTAGTACATTTTTGACTTCCCCAAAAGGTCTATTCTGTTTTCTTGCTTTCTCTCCTTCCTTCCTTCCTTCCTACAACGCATTAGCGTAGCAATTTCATGTCTCCTCCCTGCCTCATGTCTCCTTCACTCAACATGAGCAATTGAATTTCTGTGTTTACAACATTTTAGCGTTTTTATTACTTTTTTCCTCTTGCTTAAAATGCTTAATCGAGATATGCCACCTCACCAAACTAGAGACTGTACCAGTTCTTTGAGTGCCTATAATGCCTAAAAATAACAAGATAGAAGGATCGGTGAAGACCCAAGTGGAAAACATGAAAGCACGGGGCAAGTAATTGTCGCGTTACTTAAGCTCCCACTCCTCGTAGAGATAGCACAGGCGGATTGTCCACCTAATGTGTTGTTCCCTTTTATAAAATTGTGTTTGGTCTCTTTCGATGTTTTGGCTCGTCTTTTGCCTCGGCCAAAGTAACGAATTCCTCCGTCTTACCATTGAAACTAATTAAATAACTTAATTCGGTGACTTGTAGAAGCAAAAAGGAAGTATTTAAGGAAGACTTTTATGCATTGTTCTAAGAAAAACAAAAGAGCTACCTTAGACATTTTGAATTAAATTACATGGTTATTTTTTTGTTGCCACACAATTCAGAGTGGTAATGCAGATCCCCTTGGCGGACTTTGAAACCAAAATGAATTTTTAATGTCGTTTTAGAGGAGGGTCTAGTTTTCACTACCACTAGCATCGCCCAGTTTTGCGATCGTTTGGATGCCCAAATCAGAAAGCACGATAGCAAAATTAGTCCTTTTTTTCTCCTTATCTGTTTCACTCCCGTAAACATAACCAGAGTCGAGGCGTAACAGGAACAAAGGCTCCCATTCAATTCGCTTCTCCCTCCACAAAACTACCATTCCGAGGCGAAGTTATTGTGGCTGAAACTTGACGTTTCGGTATTCCACCAGAATCCTCTCCTATTTTCCAGACACTCATACGCATTCGCCTTGAAGAATTCACTTGGCTCCAGCAGTCGCCGACACCACTACCACCACTAGTAGTCGTAGCACAGCGAAATGTCAGATTTGTTCGAAAGGCAGAGAGCCATAAAAACTGCGTGCATTTTGCCGCTGTGCCTTTATTAAGCCGCCTGTTTACCCAAAAAAAGAAGAGACACCTAGCGATTGTGTCCATGTCTCCCTTTGTAAATGGATGGGTCTGCGAAAGCTCCTAAAGATCCAGAAATATCAAGCATAAATAACGTCACTTGTTACCAGTTAAAATAACCTACTTTTTGACATTTTTGTAAGATTTTTTTTAATAGAACGCGTTTTGATATGTTAAATTTAACTTTTAAATGGTCTTTGACTGCTTGGATTTGATGAAGTGAGTGAAGTATTGCCAAGGCTTTTAAAAGCATCATAGTGGCTACTAAGTCAGCCCGCACAAAAAGAACCAAGTGTCGAGCTATTTTCGCAACGTCTGACATTTTTGTAACGGTCCACTAAATGTCCTTACAGTTTGGGATTGGCAGAGACCACCCAGCAACTTCTCATTATCCATTGTCATGACAGCAAAAGTTTGTATGGAGTTGGGTCAAACGAAATGCAAGTAAATTTATCCAAAGGTTAACTAATTAATCTCTAGGACCACCTAAGCTACTTCCAAACGCAAAAAAAAACCAATTTTACCTTTTGTCTTTACGAATAATAAGAACAGCATCAGGGTTACACATTCTTATTGTTTGTGTGGCCACCCTGCCTCAAGTGTGATTCTGTAACGCAAAAAAAGCACAACTTAGAATTCTAAAGTACAAAAACGCTGTTTTCTTCATCAGAGCTAAATCTGGAAGCAAATCTGCCCTCGCTACAGTGAAGTATAGCTTTTCTTACCTCTCTGGGAGGCGATAGGACCCGCACGCATGCAGACGTCATGGAGATCTGCACCTACTTTCAGGAAGGGACTGTGAATGCCTAAAGAAAATACAAACCAGTCAATTTAGAAAAGTACGAATCAAAACGCAGTTCTGTTTATTAACACAGATTGAATTTCCTGACGTCAAGAGTTTCATTACTTAATTTACGTCATTTGTCAAGAAAATTTTTCCTTTGCTCAATCAAGTTTTTAGATGACAATCAGAGGAGTAGGAAAATAATAACAAATAATAATCATCGCGTCACTCAGTGATGTTTCTATTTACAAATGAAGACTTGAAAGAGGCAGCAAATTTGACTTTCTCGAACAGAGTCCACCGGAAATGTCAACCCTAATTCCACAAATGGCATTACTTTTAAAAGGAAAAAAAGAAGAACTTTGATTCTAATAGCGACTAACATCTAATTTGTCGTAATATCAAGCTCTTTCATCCAGTTTTTCGAAATGAGCAAAAAAGGTCGAAATCATTTTTTAAGGATGGTATACCTTTTTTCATTTGGGTCGTTTCCTTCCGCGAAATGATTTTTCCATGGATATTGATTCCCAGAAGTCCTGGCTGACCAAGAGACCTTGACATTTCTCCACAATTATTAGTTTGGATACCGTTTTACGACTCCTAGTGCCGTCCTGAGCGGATGTTATTTTTTTTGCGGAAACACATCTAATCAGAAGGCTAATCTTTGCGAATTACTACATGAAGTTTTAATTTTTCTGCATTAAACAGAGTAGAGGGGAACAAAAAGTATAGCATTGCTATTGAAGGCCATATCGGCTTTGCATTGTCTGGGGAGCTGTGAGGTAAACACTCAACCGTGACCTGTGAATAAGAGGCATAAGTCTGTATTTTCTCCTAATCCGAAAGAACTACACCAGTACAAATTGAAATACGTTTCAGTAGAAGACTCTAATTTTTGGCCTGACTTTTGCGCGAAGTACAGGGAAAGACCCTTCCTTATGCTTAACTGAAAACATGATGCGGGGTCAAAACTTATGCCTTTTATGAACGAAAATAAGCTATACACCTTCAGCACAAACAGTCTGGCGGAGTGACTGAGGTCACATTCTCTGGAACTAATAAATTTTTTAGGCTATTGGGAGGTCATGAGTTAAGTGAAAGCACCTAAGGAACCGTAGAGCTCCAATGCTGAGGGATGTGACCCCACCGACAAAGTTTTTCCATGACAAAATTTCCATTCTTGAGATAGAACATAATGTGGGTTATTTTGGGGTTGGAAAAAAGTAATTATTGCTGAATGCAAGCTTTTCTCATGCACGGACGTAATGTCTCAAAAAACGTTGGTTGGATTAGAGGCAAAAGAACTAATAACTACTCCCAAAGAAGACTGTAATGAGTTGCATAGGCGCACCTAATGGAGTTTTGTGGGCACAAAAAAAAGAGCAGGAAAAAATACGGCAGAGCATGGGAAGTAGGGCTTAAAATTTTTAAATAACTAGGAGAGCACCAGTCATCTGCACGGAGCCTTCACTCCTTTAAACAAATTGTCAGATGTTTAAGGCACACAAATGAGAAGGGAACTGCTCATTCGATGGGTCAACTTCTCATCTTCTATGCGATTGCCTGTTGAGTTTTTACACATTCCTTGAAGCGCCGCATTCCACCCTCAAACAGGTCAGACTGGTTTTTGCCCTAAACGAGTTTTTTTCAGTTAAAATTTAAGCATTTGATTAGTTCCTACGTCTTAGCTAATAAAGTTTCTTTTCTAAGTCAAAGGTTAGGCAACTAAAAGTTGCTCCTCTGGTGACAGCCCAGGCCACTGCCTACGGGGGTGTAATGTAGCGCTATAAAGTTGACGCCTCCGCATGAAGGAATTGCCACTGGAGTGACGAAAAAAAGCTTATGACCCCTTTTTAGTGCATTTATTTTATAAAAAAGAACAAAAACAAAAGATGCACTGTTAATTGCCAACATATTTCATCACCACAATCCAGTTTCATCTGGGGGAGGTGGGGAGGTAAGGAGGGGGAAGAGATGATTTTCAGTTTGCCTGGGCTGGAGTCGTAAATGTCGAGCTCCCATATCCTTTTATTTCGCAGTCTATAGATAGCAATGCACTTGATATATCCGCTTTGTATGCACATATGTGTAGTGCAGTCGCCTCCACCGTAAGATGCCGACACCTTCTCTCTCCCTCAACTCTAAGGGCACAGATTTGGCTAAAATACTTAATTTAAGAGATTAACACCCTTTAAATGGCTTGATGATAGACATAAAAGCTCAAAAATTAGTCACAATTAAGCAACATTGCATCCACTTATTTTGGTTTTATTTTTGATTAATTTCTTATCAATAAGTGCGTATCTCCGGCTACCCGTCGAAAGCGTCTGAGACTGCTTGCATTAAGTGGGGTGTAAGCCAAGCCCCGCTGATAGGTATGCACGTTTAAAGGTGTACTCTAGTGTTGTAGCAGTTGGGACACTTTTGCCTAATTGATAAAAACCGCAAATTAAAGCTAAAGTGTTATTTGAGTCTAATTCAAAGACTTTCCTAATGGAATGCCGCAAATGCTGTTAGTGCCGTTTCTTAGAAAAGTCGTAAATGTTCCATTTGGGAGCAGTATAGTAAGGAAAATCCTTATTCCTTATTTAGATAATGCATATCCACCAGCAGTATGTAAGAGCATCATTCTAGTAGATTTAAATAATTATGTCATTTTACAGTTCGCTCTCCTCCTCCTCCTCCTCCTCCTGAACTCAGTTATAGCCATTAATATTTCTAGGTTTTATTGCGTCTCACTGTCACACTGAAGTGTAAATCTGGAATGAAGAAAAGTTGGTGATGCTGTCGGTTGTTCACAATGCCGTTTAGTTGCTATCGTATGATTTAACAGGGTTCAACCCTCCGCACACTCTTAAGCATTACTATTAATCTACTTGAGGTGATTTTCTTCCCATTTCGGGAACTCAAACGCATAGATGGGGGAAAAAGTCAAACGTGCCACTGCATTTCAATGTCGAACGGTCGGACGACACAAAGCAAGCAAATGTAAATTCTACATTTGTGGAGCAGTTGACACGCGTACAGGTGGGACGACGAAGGAGACCCTACTCTAATTGGGGCGCAGACATAATTTAACATACTGATTAAAAGTATATTTTCTTATCATACGTCTTGACGAATAGACCATAATGTCTGTAAAAATACATTCCTTACGAAAACGAGATTAAGTCAGAATAAAGAGGAGGAAAGACCAAACAGTGGTAAGAAACACTTATCATGTCTTTAAATGGAGTCTCTTCCAGTAACTCCTTACATGGCATTAGGAGCAAGTAAAATGTCGCGAGACGATCATGAGTAAATTGTGAGCTGGCGCAGAGTTGGGAGGTTAGACGCGCACTTTATCCCTGTATCAACCAAACACCAGAATATTGCATCTCTCTACACTCATTTTTTAAGCATTTCCCGCCAACTGCGATTCTCAAAATAATTAAGAAACTCTTTTTAAAAATAAATTTAATAGAAGTTGGCAACGCTGTGGAGAGCCGAGAGAGAGAGAGAGAGAGAGAGGGAGAGAGAGGGAGCGAAAGCTGTCTATTCAACTGTCATTCTCTCACAACTCATACCCCTATATTCAGTTGACTTGAAGTCTCAAACTTGTGGATTTGTGAATACTCTGAAGAATGAACTTGCCTCTAGACGAAAAATTCATTTCTTTAACTTTCGTAGAATGAGGTAGGACAAGCGCAATAATTTTTAAAAAATATACTTACTTTAATATTTTAGAAGTCCAAAGTCGATGCATTTCAACTCAAACTTGCTCTACGGAATTGCGTAACTCACGGATTGGGTAAGTAAGGCAAAAGTACCTTTTCTTTCCTACAATGACATGCAATAATTCTTGTTTAACTCTATCATTTTCTCAATTTTTTGCCACTGGCAATGAAATATCCAAAACTTACAATACATCATGCCACTTCAAGTAGGTGGCAAATTATCACCAGGTGATGTTTTTTACACCCACTACCGACGTTCACAAATCAAAAGTGTGCTTTGCACTTCCACCCACTTACATAAGAAAGGCAAAAAAAAGAGGAGCTGACTATCAGGCATTCAGGTGTACCGAAACAATTATGTTTTATTACAGTGAGGCAGAACAGTCTTACATCTCAGCGCATGTCATTATGATCCATAAAGTAGTAGCGTTATGGGGTTTTATGACTCAGAATTTTCCATATTTTTGAGCAATCAACACAAGTCCCACCCATATTTTTCATTCACTCATATTCGCATCTTTATTGTCAAGGCCTTCCTTAGGCTTAGTCAAAAGTTTGAAGTTGTTGATATTAAGGGCAGAGGGCAAAACGAGAGAAAAAATGGCAAAAAACACCATTAGTGCCACGTGTGAACGTGGTCAGAGGGGTTTTAGTGGAGGAAAATTGGTAGATAAACACGAAAAAATCAAGTCAAAAATTAAGAATGTAGAGATAGAACGAACGGTGGGAGGGGTAGTTTTTGGTTATTTACTAAAAAAATTGTGCGGTGGTAGTGACAAGCTAGACTTAATGCTGATTACATGGTTTACTAACGAGGTAACTGCCCTCCAATTGGCATTCGACCTAGAGGTTGCTTCAGCACGAATTTGTTTCTTCCTCGAAACCCTCATTTCTAGTAATTAAAGATTTTTATTTGCATTTAACACAATAATAAGTCGACATTTCCATTTACAGCCAAATCTTTGTTGGCCGCAAAATTTTTTTAATGTTGGCTAAAAGACGTTTCTACTTTGTTTTCTTTCGAACAATGAGTGGACGCTACAAGATGAGAAGTGACTTGCTCATCCCGTGTTCACATCAAAAACTGGCCAAATTTGAGCACCCTTCTGTAGACCTCTCGGATTTAGCGCCTAGAAGTCTCCCCTAAAGTCAAAAAGCGACACAATACTAGGGTAGAGTAAGTATTTTTGACAAGGCTAGCACACAAAACTAAAACGAAGAGTTAAGCAAACAGTCAATAGACCTCATCATCTCGTGGGTAACTGGGGCCTCGAAAGCCTTACTATTTCCAAAAGAAAGTACAGAGGTCCACGCCTACTCTGAGTGCAGGTTGTTTTCGTTGTAGTGCGACAACGGCTGCCCTCCTTTTTTACCTCTAAGTGTGCTAGCATACGGGCGAGCACTCACATGCTAATAGGGATAAACTTACTCGGAAAAAGACCTTGTTTTGCATTTGCCCAAACAGTCGGTATAAAAGTGCACTTTTTTGCTATGCGTAATAATTAGTTTATTCGGAAATAATGCTATGTGCTTCTGGCTAGAAGTAAATGGCTAAAGGCGTGTTGTTGTCACCGTCGAAGCGTGCTGAATGCAGTGCCCTCCATTTGGAAGGGTTGACATTTCCACTTGATGTCAACAAAATTTCAACAAACAAAGTGATAAAAGTTCTAGACATTTTGTAAATACAAGTTAATGAATGCCAAAAGCACAAGAAAAGGTTAGAATGTGCAAAACTTCAGGTCCCTACAAGGCAGGCGTCCCTGTACCACAAAGGTGGCATTTTGGTCCACTGTTTACTCCAACTTCAAAGCATTAGTAAGAGCTTCTTAAAGGAAAAGAATAATTGCATTCATCAAGTCTCCCATTTTTCTTCTTTGTATACTGGCGTCAACTCACTTCCAATCTTGGGGTGGTACGAGGTGGCAAAGTTGGCGTTCCGAGATCTACCTGTCTGGTTGCATTAATCACTGTCTTGAGGAGCCAGCGTTTGACGTAACTCAATTGTCTGTAGTATGGACCTTGTTCCTTTGCTTAGCTATTCCCTTCAAAAAGTAAACATTTCACTTTGTCAGTGGTTTCTACTTCAACAGACAGCAATTAAGAGCCAATTAAGGACCTTTCCATCTCGAAGCCCATTCAACCCAACAGTCGAAATGAATAATTGAGAGGATAAAAGCAACCAAATATTAACTTTCTGACATTTTGTTACAGCAATTAAGGTGATGAAAGAAGAGCTTTTTTGGAAATTTCTACCCGAAGTCTTCAACGATTTGTTAACTTCCCCTCGAGTTAGTTGGAAAGTGCAAAGTATCCTGAGAACGGCTAATAAAATAGCAATAATTGACAAAGACAGGTGAGACAAAGGCATTACAGATGCGAAAAAAAACTCTCCAAAGTGGTTCTGTCAGATTAAATTTTTTAACCATAATCTCTCCGTGCTAATCGCATTGGACAGCGTACTCAAAAGTCAAAATTGTCGGTACTAATTAACATTGATAAGGAAGATAGTTTTTGGTGCTACTTTTTCCTCGCGATTCAGCATTCCTGCATTTCTGTGCAAGACATATCTCTTCAGCTCTTTGAAAGGAATAAAGTCACCTTTATTAACTATGACACGGGTGTGACCTGACCCATCCTTCTGCTCTCAAAATTAGACCTGGTCAGGCAAAACCGCTGCTTTGTCAACACAAAAATGTTGCATAAAGTGTATAAGATCAAGAATGTTTGAATCGTAGGCAAAAGTGATGACACTGCCTGCAGAGTGATTAAGGTTTCCGAGCAAATGTAACACAAAATTTGGCACACCACTTCATTCCAATTTTCGTTAAAATGTTGCCAAAGAGTCTTTACGGAACATCGGCTGAGTCAAGTAACTTGTGGTGGAGCAGGATAATTTTTACTGTACAAGTGATATTTACTGAAGACACTCTTACTTCTTGAGGAAGAAACGCAAACAAGTATAGACTAATCGAGTTAGTAAATATATCATTCCGTTTTCATGATAGTGATTGCTTTTTTTGCCAAAAAGAAGGCACCTGTGAAATGGACATTAAATTTGCGTGAGTCTTGGTAAATTAAAAAGGAGCTTTTTAAATCCCCATTTCCGTTAGCACATAACCCTTCTGTTTGTCAAAACTTACCGCGATTTTTAAACAAACCTGTTTTGACACTTTGACTCCTTCCGTTGTCGTGGAGTGCATAAAAGTGGCATGAATTTTATTTGCATTATTTGAGTTATCTATAGTAAATTATCGGTCAAATGATAAATAATTTCCGTGCTCAGATCAAATGTCAAATTGTGACTCCCCTTGGCTTCCCTAAGGACGAAAGAAGATATAATACTTGAGCAGAATTTGTTTTACTGGCGCAGATGAGGACTAGAAGGCTACTGGCATGGCTTGGAGGCCATGCCATCGGGCAGAAGTACGGAAGCGGCCTTCTAAGCAACCCTGAAACTACCTTGAAGATTCAAACAAGTGCCTTCAGCATGATAAAATCAATAAAAAACACGCAATGCGGCCATTTTTAGCATTGATGCATTCGATGCCTTCTCTCTACTGCCTTGAACTCTGAGTTTGCCTCCGTTCCTGTCTGCTCTGAAAAGGCTGCTTATACGAGCGAAAGAGAATGCAAAATACTTGTCTGTTGTCAATGAGTGAAAACTGCCTCATTCAAATTCCCAGTTATTTTTGCGTGCTAATTTGCACATGATCGCTTCCTTTTGCTCCATGCATTCCATTGCCAGTCTCTAGGCAGTTATTATTTTGGAGCCAGGAGTCTTATTTTAAGATGAAATTTAAAGTTGCTGTTGCTGAAAGAGGAGCTTATAATAGACACTTGCTAATTATTTTTTCCCATTAACGCCTCATCTACCTTCCGCCTAGCTAGGAATACATTTGTACGAGCAACTCTTTGATAAGTGACGAAAAAACAATCTAAGTGTTTTTCTCTTCTATGATCTTTTAGTCAGTCTTAGGTTCTTTAGATGCTAGGTTAAGTGGTGGGTACAAATAAGACTTCTAAGATTTTGGATGCAGTACCAATCCGGCTTTAAAATTTGGCGTTCCGGCATTGCAATGACATGGACTTCACCTTAAATAAAAATTTGAAAAGGTCTCGTTACCTGCATCACATGATATAATGGCCTGGAGAGGGGCAACTAACTAGCAGTGATTCATGGAAACTCTCAACTTCCAATACTGGGTGAAGCACTAAATAATTTAACCCATAGAAATTGGAGTCTTTGCAACCTCTAGGTATAAGCCCTAAGAGAGGAAAAGAGGGGAGAAGAGGGATCACGCAGTGCAGTGAAATATGGCAGAATGCAGATTGGCGTCGTGATTACACTCCCCAAGGTGGAGGACGGATGCCAGTCAAAAATGGGGACAACATTTGGTCTCAGAAAAAAGCTCCTTTAGCGGCGTATCTCTACTACTCATCGTTGACTCCTCGCGGTGCCTCGGCATCTCGTTCACCCGCTCTGAGTCCCGCCATAGCTGGTCCCGATGCTGCCTAGGTGATAAGACCCTAAGAAAACATCGTAAAATTTGTGAAAAGTGTGCGCATGTGAGTGGGTGTGCTTAAGTGTGATAGGGTAAAGTGTGATTTTATTTTTATGTGCCGCCAGTCGTAAAAATACAGTCTTTCTCGTTCTACCTACCTCCGAAGCCAAAGCCCAAGCCCAGAGCGTAATGGGTGCCCATTTATTTCCTGTTTTTCCAAAAATTAAGGCAATGACACCTCTAAACAATATTTCTCATAAATGTAAATAAGTCCTACGAATTAATAGATAATAACACGCAAAAATTGACATGCTGTCAACATTGATTATTGATTGAAAAATCAAACCATTGCATCTAAATGAATTCCCAAATTATTACTAATTAATAACCAAACGATATAGGCAAGTAGCTATCCAAATCAAAAATAGGCGTAAAATAACCCCATTATTGAAACAATTATTTTTTGGTAGTAAAGGAGAAACTGTTCATAGATTGACATTATCACTTAATGCACATGTTTTAACATTTATCGGAAAATTGAGAAGGCAAAGTTTTACTAAAACATATGTTTACCATGTTCACCAAGTACGGAAGATTCTAAAGCAAGATGAAAAAATGCCACTAGACATTTTTCCTTCTCGTCAATCATACAAAAATGGGTCTACTTTAGTGGCCAAACCTGACTGCCTTCTTTTTCTAATAAAGACTAAAATAGAAGACTTTTTATTTACATGGCTTTAATAAAATTCAAATAATCAAACGGTTATTGAGTCCATTAGCTCTGTAGTTTATTAGCTCCGTGGTGGAAGCGAAGAAATGGTCCTGGTTAATGCGATGAGGGGATCGACGGGCATTGAAATCACCACATTAAATAACAAATTTTGGAATGTCATTAAAAATGCATTAAAGTTAGAAAAGGTTTCGCTTTTCTTCCACCTTTCAAGGCCCTCCTTTTTTCCTTCTGTGACCCTGGAATGTAACTTAAAAAAGAGCTAATTCCAGATTATTTTGATACAACTTAAAGGAAGAAAGAAAGAAATTTTAAGTGTACTTCACTAAAAAAGCTAAAATTGAATTGTTCTTTACACAAACGCGTTAAGTTTTGATGCTTCGGTATGCTAGTTGGACAATTCATTATATATATATTTTATATTTTTATTTTTTCATGACTGAAAGTGCATTATGCTGGAAAGTCAAAGGACAAACTTTTGCAGATAAGGAGGGATATAGTCGAACCTTAATGGCTTTAAAGGACAAGATGGTACACTTTGAGCTGTTACAGACCTAACTTTAAATTCTATGGCTGATTGAAATGCCAAAACTGTACGAGGATTTTCACTTCTCCCCTTCATAAGGAGACCGATTTGAGGGATGAATATCATACCATAATGGCCGCAAGCAACTTTGTTTATCGCTCTTTTCAAGGATGTTCATTTGTGTTGGAGAATTTTAACAACAAATATTTCTACCTCTTTATATACAGGATGACATAGCTACGCTTGGAACTTGTCAAAACTGGACAAATTTGTCCTTTAGGGGTGTGCATACCTCTAAACACACAGGCACTTGATATTTTAAATGGACTGACAAAGTAGACTGATTTTGCCTGAAGGAAGTAAACCTGGTCTATAATTTTCTCAATTCGACTTGCTACATGGAGGGAACAAATGAAGGGAGGATAAATCCTTTCCGGGTAAACTACATTTCTAAATCAGTAGACAGTTAAAATTTAGCAAATGAATATTTTTGATAGCAAGGAAGTTTTGTATTTTGCTTTGGCTTAATAAAGACGTTTACTATTGCATGTTGCCAGTCCAGGTACTCAAGCTTGATATGGCGTGCAAGATCCATAGGCTCGACCCTTCAAGTAAAAGCATCACAAGCGGACGGAAGCTAATTTGTTTTTTTTATGGAAATAAGTCATTTGTCATTCCTCTGCGCATCTTGCTATTTATTGCAGTGGTTTTCTCTGTTCTCACAAGACAACCGCTCCCTCCAATTAAACCCCCAACTTGGCAACGAAAACATGCATTGAATGACAACTTAAAAAATGCACAGGAGGGCAGATAATCGGCACACCTAATAAGCCCCCCTCCGACACTAGAGACTGTTTGTCACATTTGCAGAGGTCTAATTAATTGTCTACCTTCAGAAGTTAAATTAGCAAAATGCGTGTTTTATTATACTCCGCCCATTTAATCAAGAGCTTATGTACGGGGTTAAAGGAGACAAATTTAATTTCCCAATTTGATTAGTCCTAGAATTTATGACCCAAGCGGGATTGAAGACGATTGTAGATCTTCCAATGACAAGCGTTGGCAGTTCACTAAGCGAGATAAATTAAGGCATTAAATAATAAAAAGTAATACTTACCCAGTTGAACTGTTTATGGCTTAATTTTATCTGTTTACTGTTAAGTGAAACACGTAGTGGTTGATGCCTTGCTTGGTTCATGAAGCAGTTCATTAAAAAGCCTCGCCCCTTGCTATCTTCACCTGAGTCGGGGCAAATAAGTGTGCATTTTAAGCCAGGTACAATCTCTACCCATGGTTTTTAAATGCCATTCACTTTCGTACAAATAGCTACTCCCAGCTACTAATTTAGCACCGAGGGCGGTAAACAAGACCTTTGTTGGGTATGTTTCTAAATTTATTTGATTAGAAATGAACATTTTCCGCTAATTAAACAAGTGAAAGAGATGTCTTAAGTCTACTTTGAGGCAGGTTGATCCGAAAACAGTATTAATAAACAACAAACATGTCAAGTTATTTCATGCGTGCACACACTTACTTGTCAAAATTTCATGCTTATATTGAAACTCGTCTAGTTTTGTCCTCTTTAGTCGAAGGTGAATTAAGTTCCTTACTTTAGAACATTTATTAGAGACGCATTGAAGAGGGCTTGATTTAAATGATTTATCTTAATATAGAGCACAGAGTTCAAAGTTATTCTGGTGACATACACATTCTTCTAGCTCCACGAGCGTAATCACATTACAAAGTAAGTACAGCTTTCACCAGCGGCTAGAATTTTATCAGGTTCAAAGCGAGCCGACTAGGTTTATTGTCCTCCTTTCACCCCGCCTTGAAGCACTATTAAGTGAATCATTTTCATTTCCTCTTCGTTGTGGCCCTCATGATGGCATTTGTGAGCCTCGTAGACAATAAAAAAAAGTTGCGTAAACTGTCAAAGCCCAAAAGAATGCCCAGTGGTGCTTCAAATGCTCACTGTCGTTTTGGTCTACTACATGTCACTCGTCCCCTCCTGCATTTCTTTCCTTCGCCACAAATCATCCTCGGGTATGATAAATTAAGGGAAAAAATGCATTCAAACTCAACAATTAATTCATAGCAAAGCAGCAAAAGGTTTATCAGCCTCTTCTTTTCACCAGCACTGCACCTACCTACCTTCAAACAAGGATTTTGGCTTAAGTGGACTAATGTGGATCACTTATTTTACATCTTTACAACACGAAATTTCAAAGTAAAATAAACATAGTCAAATACTAGGTTTATATGGCTTTAGGCGCATAAATATCGTTTAAAATTGGAAGTGAGTACGGCCAATCCATTGTCCAATGATGCAATTTGACTAAAACCCACGGAATTTGGAGGACACAGGAGAAGGAAGCGCTTAAAAGCATCAACTGAACAAATAGTAGATCAAAGTGATAGTTCTTAAAAATCCATTTTAAAGTAAAAAGAACTAATCAAAAAATTTTAAAATAAATCGCTAGAGACGTACTGGGCCTTAGCACGATCAACGAAGTTAGTTTGCGTGTGCGGACTGCAGCCCATCGCAATAGCAAAAAAGCTCTTGATTAAGCACGTAGAACGACTGTGATGAAATGAAATAAAAATTATAGCATTTTATGGTAGGAGACGAGGCATTCTCATAAAATTATTAATATGAGCAACATTATAATGTAGGGAATGAAGTACCATCTGCCTTTGCGGCCTCCTGTCATGTAGTTATCGGATAGCGCTATTATTTTTAACTACTATGTCTAGTTCAGGCAGTTGTTTTTACCTTATAAAGAGAAATCATACAAGATAAAATTTAGATTAAGAAGTGAAATGGTTTCGTGCCGAAGGAAGCAATTTAGAGATTACCATAGATGTTCGTAGTGCCGCTCAATTTTAACTAAGACCGAAATAAGTTTCGGGTGGGTGTGGATTTTGATGCAGCCTGTAAAGAAAATGAAGAGCGCGCATCGTTAAGACTGGATTTAAACAAATTCCACTTTAGTGCAAATCTCTATTCTTCCTTTGAGCAACAAGCCCAGCGTCCCTCTTGGTGACCGTTCTACTGTAGTGCTTCAAGGTTTTTGCGAATTTTAAGGTATCATAGGACCAGAACAAGGGAGTGTTCAACAGACATAAGGAAATAATACCAACCGCGGGAAGGAATCAGAGATGGCATAATTCATTTGGATCGGACAAGAATGCCATCTGTTAGTGCTAGCACACATTATACATATGGCCCGGCTATGCGAGGTGAATTGTATCGGAGAGGTGGCGAATTGGGCGGACAGCGCTAAGGGCTTTGCCGAAACTTGATTTCCTTTACCAGCGGTCAGTATATCAAACGCATAACTTAAGCGCTCTTAACCTCTTCATAATGTACAGCACTTATCCCTCTTCCATGACTTCTGGATATGGTAATTAGCTTACGAAAAATGAGTTTTTTCCTTTTTGTCGGAGGTACTTTTTATCGTGGCAGGGGAGGTCCAAGGCGCCTATGGACAGTGGTTCCAGCCTACAAGGTCTGAAGGGCATGTCGGCTTGTTTAGTCATCCACTCAGGAGATCGCATACACATGCAATGCTCGTTAGATGATAACACATTTTCCAATTCCAGGGATTCATTTTGTCATGAACGCCATCTATATGGAAGCAGGTGGAGCAGATCTTAGAAGGATAATTTTTAAGAATTGAGACAACGTTATAGCATTAATGCTGCGATCCATGGGAGGCTAAGATAAATTATACCATCACTTTCGTTTTTTCTGAAAGATTTATAATTAATTTAAGTCTCTCTTCCCATAGTGCCTGGCCACACTTGTGATAACCAAAATCTTTAAAAAAGGACATGACAGAAAACGTGTGTCTGTAAGTCATTCCACCAAATTTAACAAAAAATTCTGATTTGTGGGTTTTGCATGCGATGCGGAAATTCGGAGTGAATTTTGGCATAATTTTCTGCGAGATCTACCACTGGAAGAACAATGAGAAAGATTCGTGGTCGGTGCGTGAGAGTAACACAGATTTTCATCCTCTGCATTCTGCTTCATTAAAAACCCACGCCTCTGGGCAGTCGAGTTAGTCGAGAAGATGGAACCGCATTTCATTTGCTTCACAAACTGCATTGTTGATAGGTGGTAATTAAAGTGGACTAATAAAATATGCCGCAGGCAACTTCGTTGGTAAATTGTGAAGTTGGCTAAAGATTGGCTAACACCCTTCTACGCCCTCATTTAGCAAGATTTTGCACAACTCGACCTTCAAAATGCTTTTTTAATGTTTGTCTTTTAAAATCGTCAAAAGTATAAGTTTGTCAAAGTTCATTTTAGGGTGGAATAGACCTCCTGGCATGTTATAAAATTCAACTAAGTCGTGACGGTGAGTCACATCCTTTCCCTTCCATTATGACTTTCAGAGTAAATTAAGTCAGAGGACCAACCCAGAAATCAGCAGCCCCTTGTTTTATTACATCCTCCAAAAAAGTAATCACATTCAATTGTCTTCGCTTCGGAGGAATTTAATAGCCTTCTGATTTTAGGGTGGACAAAATTTGTGCATGAGCAACCACCTATACCCAGATTCAAGCAAAATAACTTATTTCTTCGCTTTTTTGCAAAAAAAACTTTGCCGCCCATAAAAACAATTATTCTCATCTTATATAATAGGTAGTATTTATGACTATCCATTTATAATGAAAGTGGCTAAAAATACGGCTATTAAATAAGAGTTAGGGAAGCATCTAATGCCACTCTGACTTTCAGACGACACAAAGCAGCGTACAGCTATAATTCAAGCAAAAGGCCACGTCTGAGAGTCTACAGGAGACTGCATCAAAGAGCCCGATGTGTCCTTACAAGTACCATTAACTCCAGTGATTTGTAAATTACCAACCCATTTTTTTAGGCTTAGTTGTCCACTCTTGAATTTAGGGGACCAAAATAAATGCCACTTGTGACCTCGGAGGTGGCTATGCTTTTGGACTTGGCCATCCCTTTGGTAAATTCGTATCAATTCCACTTTACTTGGTGGTGTGTGCTTTAGCAAATTCAAGGTAGGGAAACAGCTTCTCAATTAATCAAATGAGGTTTTTTCAAGGCACCAAGGCAAAAACTACATTCCACAATTTCTCCGTGGTGATAAAAGGAGCCTTTAACTAATTGTCTGTTATCACTGCAAGTATTTTGCTTACAATTGCCACCAACGACTTGAAGTTTGCGTGGAAGTATGGATAAGAGCTCAGAAAAATGCCTCCTTTTCCTCCCAATCAGGTGACATTTACCCTGAAAGGTTAATTCAAAGTCAAATGTCAGTGCTGGGAGTGCTGACGTGTCAAAATAGGAGTGAATTTGGGGAAAACCAGGCTTTCTTGTTTGTAATTAGCCTGATTGCAGCGCAGACAGAAATAGGAGAGTTGGTGATTGTTTTAGGTTTGATCCTTTTGCAAACAACATTTTAAGTGAAAATTTCTCCCCTTGACGACGGCATCGCAGTGCATTAATCTTCCCTCAACAGGCTTTAAAACACACGAGGCTTGATAAATTTGCTCCGGCAAATATATTTTTAAAGATTTCATAAATTATATCTTGTTGTGGATTAATAAGAATTGCTTGTAATTTAAGTGAAGGAACAATTCATTTCCATAAATTGAAGTTTTAGGTAGGAAAGAATAACTTTTTGAGTTTTTAGGTCTTCGGATTATTTTACTCCTTCGCAAAAAATTCGATTCCTACTTTAGACAAATAGATTGGCTCTGGGCCATTCAGGAGACGCTGTACTTCTTCAAGGTCCTCAAGAGAGTTCTAGGGCCTTGGCAAAATACATTAAAAATCTTGGCTTGATTTTTCCGGCGCACCCTTCTTTTACTGTCATGATTCAACTAAGAGATTATAGTGACCGAAGCCTTACCTGGGCCATATTTGCATTGCCGGTGTACCGAAGGGCTGGAGACTACTAGCATGGCCCAAAGATCAGGCCACCGGGAGAGGAAGCAAAGGTGGAACCCTAATTTATCAACAACCAAAATGTTAAAGCAAATCTAATACTCATCGAATTCATGTGCAGACGATCGCCACTTCAGAAAGACAATTTGCGGGAGGGTGCTTCAACGCAACCGCAAACACACCTAGTTAATCGTTTTACGTATTGTTGTTAAGTGTACTAATACTTTTAAAGTATCTTGTCTGCCTGCCACTTTACTGGCTAGGCTATTTTGAGATCTAGGAAGTGCCAGCTTAAAGAGATTTTTGGACCCATTTTGAAGCATTACCCTGAAAGCTTTAGTGAAACATCAATGCAGACTATACCATAAGCATATTTGCACCACCTAAATGTAATATTGTAAACTAAATAGAAGCAATAAATCATGTAGAAGTCGACGACCACCGTAAAGTGGGTAGGTGAAATTGGAACTGTGCCATCCATCAAAATTTCCCTGCAATAGTGGCGGATAGACTCTATTAACACGCTTGCTGCCAGAGTCCACCGTAGGCCAGATGTTTTACAACCATAATATGACACTATCGTTAATTTTCTGACCAATTACACCGCTGGTAAAAGACTAAAAATTTATTTATACTCACACCGAGAACATTTAACCACTATTTTATAATCTAATCTCAATCAATCGACTCGCCACACGATTTAATGCGACCGGTTACTGAAAAACGACGAAGCAAACATACCACATATTGTTGACAGTGAACTTCGTTGAGAAAACCGACGTGTTATACCTATGCAAGCATGACGATGGCGGGGATCGTGTTAAAGAATCAAGAATCGACATGTATCACTAGGTTTTCTACTACCAAATATGTGTAATTCTGCTACTCGTTTATCAACACAAACCACAGGCATTTCGAGGACTAACTATACCCTTCGCTGAGTATTTACAGCAGTGAGAATGGTCTTAATTCTAAGAACAGATAACTTCAGACATGCAGACTCGAATAATAAAGGGTGTGATTGCCGTCTAGGAAATGCATTTTATCATAAAGACTAGATAAATCACACCTTGTAGCTGACCAATCAAAGGACACAATAAAACATTCTTGGCCACCCAAAGATGCGTGTGCAACTATACACATTTCCCAGGTTTTAAAGACGTCTGGTGGAGACAAAATCTCCCTTCATCAAATTCATTTATTTGGGGATATGGCTAAAAACAAAGGGACAACAACTAACAAAAGATGACTTGAACAATACCCGAATCAGCCTTGTTGGAATCGACTCAAAACTTGGGCTTTAATTGCAGACTATAAAATTTTGCAATGTATTTTACAAATGTTAACTCCTGCATTTCATTTAGCAAGCCTTTGCAGTAAATGGAATCACCCCTCTCAACGTCAACTCAATACCACGTAAACAGTCTCCACAAGGTTCACCAAATTCAACAGTGCAAAAGCAGCAGCAGGCATCCAGACAGTCGCTATGCAAGCCCCAGATGAGGCTTCAAAGGATAAATATCTCAATTTCCTCCAAAGAATTTCTCCGATTGTGTATTCAACTACTGTTGCCGCTGTTTCTGATGCCACTTCTTGCCATCAGTGTTCCGAGTTCCCTTGAAAGTAAAGAGCTCGCTGTTAAATTTTCTCTGGGCGACGAAACGCCGGCGAGTTTTTTCATAGGAAACATCCTTAAACAAACATCTCGATTAGACTTCCGCCCCAGCACCGCTAGTGTAACTGCCCCCACCAACACCCTAAAGATGCGTGCTACTCTGCTAGATACCACAAGAGGTCTGGCTTCTCGTCTGTTACATCTCAGTGATATGGGTGACCTTTATACTATCAATACTATCGACAGGGATGACGTGACGAGTATCTGCGGACCTCTAGAATGTTGTGCACAGCCCCAATGCAATCTGACATTTACAGCTGTCTTTGTATACGTTGAGAGTCCCGACGAACCTATAACAGTGGCTGTGAATGTGCAATTGATCGATACGAATGACAACCCACCCACCTTCCAGGACCAACAATTTTCCATAACGATTCCAGAGACAACCTCACTTGATTTGGCCAAAGGACAGACCAGTACAAATGGTGAGTACAGCTTGCCAAGAGCTTCGGACAAGGATTCAACGGCAAATGGGGTGAAGAAATACCATCTAGAGGGACACTTCGACTACTTTACTCTTACTTCACCAGAACACGAGTGCTATCCTTGTCTAAAAGTGAGCAGCGTTGTTCCGCTGGATTATGAAAACCCGAAACATCGCAGATTCACTCTCGAATTGGTAGCTATCGACGGTGGTACAATTCCAAAATCGGGTTCTATCATGATAAATGTCTTTCTAGCGGACCTCAACGACAATGCTCCAGTCTTTGCTCAACCAAGTGAATTGATTCGGGTGATTGAGAATCATACTTACAACCAGGCAATCTACACAGTTAGAGCAACAGATGCTGATTCTGGTGCTAACGGTAGAGTGCAGTATCAATTCAAAACACAACATTCCACAACAAACCAAAACACTTTTGTTCTCAATCCGGAGACGGGTGAACTCTTTATGGAATCAGCTTTGGATTATGAAAAATTTTCAGAAAGAAAGATTGTCCTTGAAATTCTCGCACGCGACGATGGGCGACCAGCACTGACATCGTCATTCACACTGACTGTTGTGGTGATCGACGTAAATGACAATTCGCCAGAAATTGTGGTACAGCAGAATCATACAATTATAGAGAATGGTAAAGCCAATATGCCAGCACTACAGCTATTGATTACAGATGCTGACGAGGTGAGCCAAGGTAAGATTGAATGCTACTTGGAGAACCAAGAACGACTTCCTCTGCGTCTAGAGGGTCAGACATTTTTGACTATATGGACAACACGGCAGTTAGACTACGAAAAAACGCCCTTCTTAGAATTTAATCTCATTTGTCTGGACAATGCAGATCCACCGCGAAATACGACTCTTCCAATGACAATAAAAGTTGGAAACTTAAATGACAATCCTCCCGTTTTTTATTCATCGCAAAAGAATCCGACAAGTGCAATCGAACTGACGCTAAAAGAAGATGAGAGAATTTTACGACCCGTGTACCTTCCAATCGTGATTGACGATGATGGCAATTCAGTAAGTTTCAGTATGATTTCCAAAGAGAAGAACAGCCCCTTTACTGTGAAAGCTGATACCGGTGCTGTTTACCTGAAATCGCCCCTGGACTATGAAATCTCCAAGCATCATGAATTCGAAATTCTAGCCATGGATATTCCTGAGGCAGATTCCAATGAACCGGTCCTCACATCCTCAGTGAAAGTCCGTGTTAAAGTAGAGGATGTGAATGATAATGCACCGGAATTGACGAGCCCTTCCATAATTCCAGTAAAACCCAATACACCATCTGGTTACATGGTTTCGCAACTAACATTTAAAGATGCAGACAATGATGGACAGCAGGAAGTATTGACTAAACTCATTGCACAAGAGACCTTTCCAAAAATCACGAGGAAAAAGTATTTTGCGCTGAAAGAGAATGGAGCCCTCATCACTCTTTCTTCACTCGATAGGGAAGAAATTTCCGTCATCGCATTGACTGTAGTGGCTACGGACATTGATATTGGCAACCGATTTTCTTCTACAGTAACTCTAGCAGTGGTGATAGAAAACCTTGACAGTGTCAAAACTCTAAAAATAGTCCGGCCCTTTCCTGGATCAACCCTGATCTTACCCGTGAAGAAGATCCCCAACCGACCTCTTAAACCGGAAAGCTTACGAAACGCAAACATCCCTTTTGAAGTTTACGACAGTGCCAAGAGCAAAAAACTTACTTTTACCATTGACAGAAGATGTAATGGGTCAGAATTCTTCACGATTGATCAAAACTACACATCTATAATCAAACCCATCCTTACCGATGTCGCCTTAAGCAAACTAAGCAGCATTCCTTCAGGGAGCAAATTAGAGATCGTGCTCAAAGTTACCGACGCCAAAGAACCCACCCGCATGGCAGAATCGGGCTTTTTTGTTGAGTTTGACTGGGCTCCCAAAATGTCAAGTCATGCTTTGTGGCCTGCAGATGCGGCAGATACCGATGCAGACAACCAAAATGACGTCCGTGGAGATGATAGTTGGTTAACCTCTACTGACAATATTCCCGTTGGTGATAAGGATGGTGGAAAACCATTCAAGCTTAGTTTAGGCAACATTGTAATGTTTCTGCTCATCCTTGTGTTCAGTCTGGCACTTGGATTTGCGCTCTTTGCTGCAATTCTCTGGGCTCGAGCCAAACGTGCAACCTCCAATGCGACCATTGCAACAGCTATTGCTAGAAGAAGCCAATCCCCTATTGTGGCAACTTCAAGTAGCGGCGACAAATCCAAGAGGTCCTTACACAAACAGAGCTCGATTTGGCGACCAGGTAATACAAATTCCGTCGTTGCTAATGAGTGCTATCAATTAACTTCTACGCATGCAGAACAGCCACCCGAAGTGCACTATGCCATCTTAACGTCGAATGGTGGCACAGTTCTGGGAGAATTGAACAAGACCTCTGAGGCATCGGGCAGCTCAGGGGGACCAGTTTTGGCATATTTTGACTTAATCGTTCCACCAACTCCCGAAGATCAGCGAAGAGTTCAGCAAAACTTTCCCGACCTCACCACTACGGTTAGTGTGGCTTCAGCGAACCCTGAAAATCCACCGTCATCTACAACACCTGTGAATTGTTATCTGGTCATGTAAGAAAGCTCTGTGTCCTGCTTCCCCTTCTCTAATCCGCCTTCATCCTGAACACCATTTGTAAATTGTCCTCATAAGACTGGGTGTAGAAATGGCATGGGACAGGCATCTGTATTCAATTTTCTCTTTCAAATACGTCCTTTGGTTATGCCTCTTGGGATTATTTATGAGGAGTGGTTAACTAATGTATAGGAGGATTTGTGTGTAATCAGAACTAAAGTTGTTTATTTATGCATTTGATGCTGGATCCACTTTTAACGTGCATGACCTTTCCACCTAACCTGGGAGGTGTTCAATAGCAGGCGATTATATACATAAGAATTTCGCACCAGACCTCGCATTTGCAGCGGAAGTACCTACACTCAGAATTACCATTATGCAATAGAAAATGGTCCACTGGTGTGATAAACCAAAAAAAGATAAGATCTTAAGAATTTTCAAGAAAATTATATATTTTTTAAGACAAAATTCCTACTTACAAAACCTGTTTAGTAACCCCTTCTCCTCCTGGTTTTAGCCAAGTATTTAGTCATTTGACTCGCTTTGAAGATTATCTAGATAAGTCGGCAGACTTATACCTACAGGAGTAAAAAGAAGTAGTTTTTAGGCCTTACCCTGCTCTCTAGCCAAGTAGAGTTGTGACGATCGCCTGGATTTAAGACTGAAACAAAGTTTTTTTTCAGACTTCTGAAATTTTTCAGTCCGATCTGAAAACAATAGGAGAGCCTTTGTGAAAGTCTACTCTTTTGTGTCTGCTTCATCACAAAGCTGAATTGCCCATAGTTTGTCTAGACACTAACAAATATCACTCTTGATTTTCAAGCTGATATTGCAGTCATTTTAAGTGTCATCCATGTTTACTGACGATTAATCTGTTTTGTAATAAATTTAGAAACAGTTTAAAGCTTGTAAGCAGGTATTATCAACTGAGGGGTGATGGTCTGCAAACTCGGTTTCATGTCTGTAGCATTTTGCACCCAAACTCTAAACATTATACGCAGCGCAGGCTTATTAACTGAACAGCGATTCTTGAGAACAAGCGATTTCCAGAGTATGTTAATTTGCAAATACGTTAAAATAGTATGACTTATTTAAAAAAGGAAGTTATACTGAAATCGATTTAAGCGTATCGGTGCATGACCTTTAAATTTTCATGCATGCAATGAGGAAAATGCTAACTTAAACAAAAAATACTTTACTGCTTTTGATTGTAAAGCACAATAGTGAGCAATGGAGATGACTAGAGGACATGCATTTAATCCGCAGTCCTCGACTCAGGTCACGACACTTAAAGCATGGACTAGGCAACATGTGAGCTAAACCACACCTAAAAGTGAGGCCAACGCCTTATCGGAATTGGGCATAAAACGGGGACTTACTTTGTAAGAGGCGTAAAAATTTGTCCAAATAATCCTCCCGATAAATAAGTACAATTTCTGGCATTTATGCATAATGTCATCTAGTTGCATTTATATCTTTCTCTGTAGCGTTATAAATATTGCACGAAAAAGCAATGTTTATGCTTCCTAGGTTGATAAATTAAGCAAAGAGATTAGGGTACACGTATAATTGCACTGGGTCGAGTAAAGTTAAAATATTATGCAATAACTAGTAGATTCCTTGCTGTTCTACTAACCTAAAGATTCTCAAGCCTTTCTTACTTACCAAGAAATCTAAATCCCAAAATCGCATCGCTTTATCATAAGCTATTTTTTAAACAGACCCTTAAACAAGTTATGTTTTCAAACTTTCTTCTTCTTTTGTTGAACATTTATCCTTTCATTTTAGCTAGCCAAAACTAAGACGATTAGAATATACAATCACCTTGTTGTGGGGGATAGTTCTCTCTCCGTCTGGCGGGAGTTCGCAAAGGAAATCTGCAAGCCGCCGCAACATATGGTGACGCACTGCCAGATCTGATACTTAAATCAAATCTATGTGTGATCGTGCCGTCCCTCTTAGATAAGAATAACTAATGTTTTCGCAAAGACTAACAGTAAGTCCATCTTCCCTAGAATGCAGCCCAAAGGTTGATAGCAGGAAGGAGGGTGCGATACTGCCTGCATTCTAGTGGAATGGGTCAGGAGACGAGAAAAGTGAATTCAAGGATAAATAGGAGGTAACTAGAAGATACGATACTTAAATCAACCATTGCACCTACAGTGTGCGTCGGAAACACCAAGTACTTAACTTTGAAGTTGCCCACCTTTTAGCGGTTTGTACTATCCACCTGACCGCCCCTCCCGCGTTGCTTTAATTACCCATTTTTGTGCATGACACGGACCGTTCCTGCAACTCTACATTTTGCACTGACAGTAAACCTAGATGAACTGTGTGTTTGACTTATTCACTCCCGAGTATCAGTGCTTTTTCTGCATTCGTCACACTCATTTAGCCTGGTTAGTGTAAAAAGTTGGTTATTTGAATAAACGGAGCACAGAACTCTCCTCTTCACGTTTAGAGGTGAGAAAAAACATTAACCCAAGCCTAGCCAAATAAAAGAAAAATTCTGTACCTAAACCTGCTTAATGTCTGGGTGATACTTATGACGAAGATGCATAAATGGGTGGTATTGTCACAAACATTAGATATTTTAGTATTTTTAATGGATGAGGAAATTTGACTGACTACCAAAGTTGTAACGTTTAAGTCATACGGAATACACATGGATACTTTACCCGCTGCGGATTATGTTCTCCATCTCTTAGCGTCACAATGTTCCATTCATGGTCTTCGTGGAGTCATGCCTAATCATCTTGAAGGGACAATAAAATCAATTAATTTATTTTTTAAAGATTCTAGCTCTTTTCAGAAAATAAGGCGCAATTGAAATTGGTGGAATGAAATCGGAAATGCCACCTTGTTCATTAAATGATCCTATTGCTCTCTGACTACAATCGCAACTGCAAGAAAGTCCAAGAGTACAAGACAAAAAGGAATTAGCTCAAATCATCACTTCACTGAACCCAAACAAATCGGGAGAAGTAACCTTCAATAGAAGCCTCATTATGTCACTGAAAGCGATAGAGGCACAATAAATGCACAAAATGATTTCCTTCATCCAACTAGATCTATAGAACTGTTTTTATTAGAATTTGATGTAGCTTTTTAAAATCAGCTCAATGGAAATAGCTTCGAAGGACAAAGTGTATAGCATTGCCTATTTTAAATATGACCAACCAACTAGAACGTGTGGTTCGGTTAATGCAATGCTAACAAAAACCGACTCCGCTTTCATCTATTATTCACTACAGACATTATTTTTTGAAAAGAGGGCGGCCCGCCTATTCTGTTCATGTACGCTTGTCAAAAGAGTTACCAAGCCAAAAGCCAATCTTCTCCAGTTTGAGACGGGCTAGTCTGTTCGAGAGGTAGGTTTTAAAATGCCGGTCCTTCTTACAACTACTTACTTGTGCTGGCCTCATGAGCAGTTCTAAAGCTGTAGGAAAGAATTGCCAGTAGGATGAAATCAAGTGCAGCATATCAAATTAAGTGAGTGATGAGTCACCAGTAAAGACGGTGAAGGCTAGAAAAGAATCTATCCAGTTCTTACTCAAAGGTCACAGAATATTCGCTGCGCTTCAGTAGACATACATTTGGCAGAAAGAGCTCTTTGCTTACCCATTTATTTGCTTATTTATTGAAAGCAGTTCTTATGACTTGTTCAATTGAAAAACCTGGTCACCGCATCCCGTACAAAAGCCCTTTTTCTTGCTTGTTGCACGAAGTACAGAACTGACCGCAGACGTCAGAAAGGTCGGGAGCCGATTGCTTAGCAAGAGAGTCGCTCATACACACACTAAAGTATTTTTTGCCAAAAACATGAGAACCAACTCAAACTTTGTAAAGTCCCGGGTTAAAATTCCGAAAATCCGATTTCAAAAAAATTAAAAATCGTTTCAGATACCCTTAAAACTTGTTATAATAATCCTTAATTTTGTCCTCGTCTGCCGTGTTACTGACTACATGAGAAATGGTATTCCACTATGGACACGATTAAAATAAACTGGAATTCGGATAAAGCGCGTCTCGTGATCTCTTGGTTGCAGTAAGCAAGCGCTCCTATAATTAAATTTTTAAAATGCACTCAATATGAAATGGAAAATAGGATGAAAGTGAAGAGCAGACTACTTTGAGTACTCTTGAATTCGCCTGCCACTCTAGGCGCGCATTAGGCAACTCGGATGGAAAGACGCTGCTTACTCCCTCCACAGTTTAGCTTATTTTCCAAGAATCTCTAAAACTGCATTAAAGTCGGAGGCTGACATTGCCCCAATGATGACGTGAGTGGAGGGCCTGCCCGGGGCATTTCAACACTGCCGACAAAACAATCTCGGCAGAAGTCACTTTCCACGCCCTAGTTAAGCGTTAGACTAAGTTTATAAATACTGCGCAAAGACCTTTGTGGAATAATGAAAGCAGCTCAAGTCTCTTGAAAATTGCTTTCACTTTTTTTGAGTCAAAAGTCTCCTTTTGACATGACAGTCTCTTGTATCAAGAATAGATTTGTGTTTTTTCCATCATTAACCAATTCGCATTTTGCACATTTTACTAAGAATGTACATTTGTGAATTCTAAAATTGAGGAAAAAAAATGATTCTGCTTGTTGATAATGAAGAAATAGCTTTTTGATGGAGGAATCATTTAAACTGCTCTTCGACGAATGATTAGTTCCAATCAATTGTATGTAAAATTTGCCAAAAATGGGCCGAACAGTTAACTTAAACGACTCCTTAAGGTAGTAGATTACAGAGGTCTTAAAGCCAACAATGAGTTCAAAGCGCAGTGCATTTCTCGTGGTTTCCACCTTTCACACATTTTGTCGAAGAGATCAAGTTGATTCCAATGCCGCCTGATTGAATACCGCTTCGAGATAAAATTTTGAAGCACATTTTTCCATTGAAATGACAGCCAAATTACAGCACCCCATTCTCGAAGTCCTGATGTAATGATGCAACAATTAAGGGAACCAAGATTCAAGAAAGCATTTGCCAAAACCACTGAATTTTTAAAAAATTATCACAATGCTTTTTCATTCGAATGCAAAATGCATAATGCACACTAGCCGCTAGCTGCGACACTTTTGTGTTTTGGAGTTTAATTTAGGGTCTGAAACCCTTTCATTAAAATTAAGCACACATTCCTTTTTCCCAAACTACATTTAAGAGCAATTTAAAAGCTCAAAAGGTTCAAAGATGCAAAGATATTGTGTTTGCTTGCCTGCTTCATAGACAATTCATAAGTCCGAGGAGCACAAATTAAGTTGAATTAACTGCCTATCCAAGTGCCTACCATGTACTATATTAATGACTGAAAGAAGGAACGGGTTGCATTAAGGCATGCCCTGGTGACACAAACAAGCAAAATGGGTGGGCACCCAGATTATCTGCCCATGCTGCACGACACGTAGCAATTCCTTTGTTGCATTGCTATGGAAAATGGGGAGTCGAGCGTTGTTGCTTATGACAGCGCATAGTCTATAAATACGGCAACAAGACTTTGCTGATTGTCTGAATTATACATATACCTAGCGTGTTTTGGTTCACGTTGATGTATGGTAAGTAAGCGTCTATGGCCTCCTGCTATTAGCAGAGATTACTCGAGTCGCCCGCATTTTATTTCCTACGCACAACACAAGGCGTTGTCATGGCTCTATGTAAGAGCTATTTAAATATTGCCTCTCTAGACATTTGCCTCATAATAATAAAAATTTAAGTTAACCTAAGAGTGAGCTACCTTATGACGGTTCCCTAAAAGGCTCACTAACACCACCCATTACATAAATGTGGCATCCCCAACCGTTACCTTTGCGAGATTAGCTCTTTGTAACAGTGCCACAGTAAAACATTACAGGGACTAAGTTGAAGTGACTGGGATTCAAGTACAACATAATTTTTACAAAGCCCTGACAAAATAGTGTCAGAAGCTGCTGATTGAATGGACCCTTATATTTGTCAGGATACGATTCTGCTGAAAGCAATTAATTTCCATCACATCTAAGTGCTTTTATGTCGAGTATGGCATAAAAGTCATATGAAGTCTACTGCACTGTTTATGTGGATAAAATGGCGCCCATATTACGCTCAAACCCGGAATTGCGTTCATCTCTGTACCTAAAATCTCATTTTTTACTTGTTAGATTAAATGTCCTTCTGCCAATATCATGAGAATTAAAAGGGAAGTCTGGATGCTGTGTGCTACATGGAAGCACTTCACTTTCATTTAATAATGGGGACAAATTTTGATGCAACCTTAAATTCTTATGCACAATATGCGATCAGCATGTGCTTATTTCAAAGATTGAGGTTATCACTCGGTTCCATTCCAGGTGGTTTGCCAGAGCTAATAAAATTACCCACTTGGAGATGTGCTCGGTTCAATATGGGCGGGAATTCACTCTTTATATCACACCTAAACACAATTTTTCCATTTACACCACACAATTTAATATCTATAGCAAATTGCAATAGGCCGTGTCATTCATTTCCTTTTCTTGTATAATATTGCTTAGTCGCGGGTCAAAGAATGAGGTGAATTCGAAAACACCACGAGAAAGCATTAAAAACTTGTGCATTGTGTTCTGGGATTTGGTTTGTAAATCCCACACATATTTGCAGAGTTTTTAAGTTTGTCCATACGAAGACATAAATTATGAATGGCCGTGTTGCTAAACCCCCTCAACACTGATTAGCCTATAAAAGCTTCCCCTTCGTCATTCTATTTTTTATGGCAGACTATTAATATGCGGCAAGCCTTTTAATCAAGTCGCTGCCGGATGATAGTGCCACGTGTATGTCACAAGGTCATTCAATGGCCTCCACGTCAATCCTTGACACAAGGGCAAAGGACACGTGCGTGGCCGATTGCAAGCTTTAGGTAACCGTAGAATTGTAACACATTTGCTACTCAGTTACTAATTGTATATTGCCCCTTAAGCCTTCTATCTAATGAGCATTCGAGGTTTACGCATGCACAGGAGTTTTTTACGGTTTATCGAGTAAACCGCGAAATGCTTTTCTTAAAAAAGGGTAAGTCTATCATCTCAATTCCAGTAGGCCAAAAGGCATTTGGAAGGTTGCATTTTTATTGCACAACTAAAATGCTACAAGCCAAAGACGCATGCAGATTAGAAGGCTTGTTAAACTAAACATTGCTTCATGCTAAGCCTCAATAGGCGGATTTGGCCTTTTTTCCTGCAATAGTCCAATGCTTTGACCTAAAGACAGTGCGATTTACATCACCATGTCACGAACACAGATACGGACTAACTTGACTTGTTTCACTTACTCGTCTCTACTTAGTGCTGCTGAATTGAATCAGAAGTCTTTAAGCAACATCCCGCTTGCCTACTCCATGCAGGTTTGAATAACTGATAAAAATGAGGGCATCAGGATTTCAAAATCATTTTAAATGTACCGAGCTCTAGTGGTGGTTCAACAATTACTAACTCTAATCTCTACAGAACACTGAGAGAAATAGTAAATTAGAAGAAGTGGAATATTTCCGACATCCATTCTTCTTAGCTGCACCTATTTTGTCATTCGGAAAAAGGAATGAAAGAAGGAAAGGAGGCAAGCTGAGACGTTTTGCCATTTATGAACAAAATGTCATTGCATGAAAGTAGTAGTAACTTAAAGTCGCTTGACGATCCCTAATCCTTATAAAAGTGCTGCTTAAGTGTTAAAAAAGCATCATTTTGCGATTTTCATGATCAAATCACAGCAAATAATTCGCGAACAATTATTAGAGGCCAATGGACAACCACAGACCCAATGCTAAGTTCCTCGCATGTAACCTAATTTCTTCATTAAATCCTTGGCCAGCGACATGAAATTGTTTTTCGGAAAGTAAGGGAAAGGGACAGGTTGCGCATTTGCAAAGCTAGTTGAGTGTTGGGGGCCATTTGGGAGTTTAAAACATGAGGCCGTAAAAACTAAAAGACACAAAACATGCTATTGAATATGCAACTTGATATTGCGAACGCAAGAGCTACTTTAACAAAGTGATTTCTGCTACTTAGAAGGCAAAGATGCAAATCTCGTCGGTTTGCACGAAACCATATAGAGTTCCCAAAAGTGAAGCAAGGCCTAAAGACAAGACACCTTATCCAAAAAATAGTGCTTTGCTACTTCCATTTAAGGCGGCATCCTCAATGTACAACTTGCTTCGTTATTGGGACTTATGCCCCCAGCAAAGACCCAACCAACAGCTGCTTCAGGCACCTTCCGTCTCGCGTCGACTGAAAATGTTAGGTAACATCGGCAACTTCCTCGTACACACAGCCTTTGAGAGTTGCGACTAAATGTGGTTTAAAAACTTTACTTTCTAAAGTTAAAGGTTTTGTATATGCTTGTGTGTGTCAAGCTCTATCACACCGAAAAAATCTGCTTGAATTGGCGCCAGAGTTATTAACCCTTACAGTGGCGTCAGACGAGTCGTTGGTTGCATAGGGACTTTTTATGTTCTCAGACGAAACGTGGGTTTGGCAAGAACAAGTTCCTTTCATCCAAATGTACTATGTTATGCTTACATACAATCGCAATTCTTGTAAAAGATATGCATAGTCATAGATTTTACTTCTTATACTTCTCGATAATCAGTTGAATAGACAAATTCATGTTGTGCTTTTCCTATTTTGAGGCGTGATTTGTAGGATACATTCGACAGACCCTTGGGTTAGTGGAATTAACTCTTTTAATTAGTGTGGTAAATTGAGAGGATGCAGAGTGAAGGTGCAGAAATCAGTCAGAGGTACTGATAATTCCTACCTACGCATGCAGGATCGCAATCAAATATACCGGACTAGTCATTTCCAATTGCGTGTCCAAAGAGGTTTGTAGGCGATGCACGGGAAAATTGAGAGAACATAACCAAGAATTGATTTACATGACACCGAGATGATGTAAAGTAAACAGAAGTTCCTTATTTATGCATTCGCTTTTGGAGTAAGGTCTTAAATGCTACCTAAGGTTCTTCTTCTTCTTCTTCGATCATGATTAAACTAGTCAATTAGTGGCCACTAACTGGCTTATTAACAAACGCGACAGCAGTATGGATTCCACACCTATGTTTTACAACGCCAGCTTAGAATTTGGTTGGAGTTTCTGTATCTGATACGTGCCCATTTGAGAAATGCTGCCAAAAATTTATTAATGTGCGACAACAAGAACATTCTATAATAAAGGTTTCCCGAGACAACACGGAGAAGTAAGAATTGAGAACTCGTAAAGTACGACATTGATGCTTTGAGCGTAATCCGGCTACATCGAGCCCATTTCTACAGAACCAAAGTTGACGTGATCACCACAAAGCAATATGTTTGCCCGGATCACGCTTGGTCATCACCGCCACCAATGAGCCGCTTAAAGTCATCTCCGAGGACGAAGAAGCAAGGAAAATGACTCATCACTAGGATACTCAAGGTCTGAAGATCCACAATGGCGGTGTTTGGTGGAAACGAGCCAGCCTGTGTAGGCGATCATCAGCAGCATGCAAGTACAAATTTATGCACAACGTAGAACAGGCAGATTGTGTAGTTAAGAAATGCAAAGGTTGCATCTACAAATGGGACCTTAAAATACGGGATTCGTAATACGCTTAATGCCGCTCTGCTCATTTACAATCTTCTTCGGCCTCTTTGAGTGAGTTCTACCATACAGTCTCCACGCTTACAACATGCGCTTCTAATTCCCTTCTATGCAAATTAAGTCGGTGGCTTTGGCTCAGGCCATAAATCTGCTGCACGGTTGGAGTAAATTTAGCATGTTATAAAATTTCTTTTCTTTGCTAACAAATTCTCCACAACTTGGGAACTAAAACTATGGGGAGAGAGACTGAACTCACCGCATAAAATCATGCTTAAATTAAAGTCAAGTTAGTTGGTGGACGCAACAGTAAAACTTCACAACGCATTTCTAGACGGTCTTTAACACGACTTCTCCGGTTAGTACTTGCGTAGACTGGCTTGGAAACAACGGACACATACAACTTAATTGTAATGGTGAAGTCGGAGAGTGTTCCCACTTTTCCCAATAGTTTAAATACGAAATGTGGAGGTGAGATAATCCGAATTTAAACATCATGCCTTCTAAGCAAATCGCATTTACAACAGGAGTAAACACATTCTCACCTTCTCTCTGTGTTTCGAGTGGAAAGTTTTCATTCGCATTCACATTTTAAGCCATGTATAACTTTACTTAACTATTCGGGCTGCTCCAGCACCCTTGGGCAGTCCTTAGAGCAGACATCCGATTGTTTGTAAGGAAGCTTGAGCATGATAACTTAGGCCCATTGCCCAATTTCTCGGTATTTTTTGCGTCTTACAAACTTTTCCAACCAACTCTGTGAGAACATCCAACTCTATAGATGGTTTCATGACCGGGTTGTAATGTGTAGAAAGATTCCACAATGCTCAAAGAAATGCATGCATTGTTTTCAATTTCTCTTTTTATTGCTGCCTTGTAATTTCAGCAAGATCCAGGTTTTTTGATATATATTTCCCAAAACATTTCAAGGCGCCTAGGTATTCACCATGCATTTATATTAAGAATTAAGAATATTATTGATTCCCTATCTACTACTAAATACATTGCCACCGTCAGCTTCTAGATGAGGGTAGATGCTGGGTTTTTTGTAGCAGCAAACTGATAGCTTCGAGTAGGCTATGCCCCCTACACAAGTCTTATTGTTATTAACCAAATCAGCACCAAAAAAGGCTTAAATACCGCTCTCGTTTCCATCCTCCTAAGAGGGTAGTTCAAGAAGCGTCGTTTATGCTAAATTCTAAACAGGAAATTAAAGGCCCGGGTGGTAAAAACGGCACCTATTTTAGCACAATTTCTCTGCAGCTTTTATTTGCCTATTTCTTCTAACTGTTTCCTACTTCTGCGCTTTTAAAAAGCGACCTGCTATCAATGCTTACGTAAACGCCCGCCAAAAGTTGAGCTCTCCTGCTACTGTTAGGCGCCATTAACGACATTCGGTCACTGCTCAAATTTTACACTGCATTTAAACGTTGCGCTGTCTGGCGCCTTCAGTACACGTAAGTATCCTAATCCCTTTTGAATTGAAGTACTCTGTTGTACTTCACCGCTTCTTGCAACCTGATGGTAAAGTTTGTTTGAGTTCCAAATGATCACCGAAAAAGTGGGATTTGGTGGGACCGTCGAGGGTACCTACTTAGCATACCCTAGCAATGGCACGATTTGCAGGTGATCACTCTCAGACACTCCTTTATACGTGGCATTAGGTTCGTTTAAAATTTTCGTAAAACAAGCACTAAAATAATGCTGGTGGGCACCGTATAGACAGGTCGGTCCTGTTTGATATTTTTATTCAAATAAGAAAAGTTAAGAAAGTTTCTTACTCTGCTAATTTTACTGAAGCAGGAAAGAATCTTAACACTTTCTTATTTTACTTATTAGCACACGTTATGGTTCTGTATTTTTTGTGCTGTGATCGAAATTCGAATGCATTGGAAGATAGAAGGCCTTGTGAAGGATATCGTCAACTGATATTGCAAGGCAAACTGATTTATTGAAAGAGCAAAAAAGTGACAGTAGACTCCAAGTTCATAGCCTCTCTTAAAACATAATGTGCGTTTTCCCTTAAAAGCGAGTGATTAATCAATCTCTCCATCCATCCATTCACTCATCCATCTCTTCATTCATGCGTGGCTCTTCTTTGGTTTTATGCAAATACAATACTCCCTCTTTGTTCCCTTCCCCATGGGAGCAACACATCGCTGTTGCCTAATCAGAAGGACCAAGTTTTCGCCTATTTAGCTTTATATTAACAGAAAATCTCTCAATGTGTTGGCTGTATGCACCCAAGCCGGATTATTTTCTTTCCCACAGGAACAGTCTATTTGGACATGTTCTAGTGGCAGTGACTACTGCCACAGAGAGAGAACTGAACACCAGTAAATGAAACCTTGGGGCAGAGTTAAATCAGCTTTGTTTTGGATTACATTTCGCCTTGCAGGATACCAAGTATTTGTGGAATCTTATCAAGAGAGGACAATTTCCTGAGAACGAGCGATAAGTAAATGTGTCATTCTCATTGACAAGGTGCAATGGGAAGTACTACACCACCTCTAGTTGCAAATGTTCCGATGCAATCAGTTGCTAGGCGTATCTAATTTACCACCAGCAATGAAGCAAATTTGTGCCACCAAGTTGGTAGTTGATATCACGATTCCTGAAGTTCTCATCTGCCATCAGCAAGGTATGCTTAAGGTGTAAGTAGAGCACTTAGCGTAAAAAACTAATTCGTTGCTCTGCAATATGGTCATCTACAAATCATCTTAAATACCATGTCAAAATCTTAGGTGATTATTTGCAATGACTTGCGCTTGTTCATACATAGTGATTGTCAAATGCTGTTTCGCGTCTGTGTCCTTCTAGGGAGCACTTTTCATATTTGTTGGGTAATCAGAGCCTAACTGGCAGACATCCACACGCTCCTGGTCCGCTAGTTAGTACAATGATTCAACTATGGAGAAAGGGAGTAGAAACAAAGAAAGTTAAGTGTTTTGGGGTGCTGTTCATATGACAATCCACGAAATGGACTAAATGAAGCTCAAAGATGGACAGCCCTATTCGCTTAACTACTTCTCCTTCCTGCATTGTAGCATCGTTTTGACTGCGCTGACGGCCCATTATTCCAGTTGGCGGGTAATGACTTTATCCCCAATTACACCCTCCAGCAGTCAATGCACAATGGGTTCGTTAAGTGCTCTGGTGGGATTATTATCTCTACTTTACTGATAAGAGCGGTGAATAGTGAAAATAAAAGACCAGTTTTGCAATAAATTTAACCTTGCAGGTGTTGTTGACGTCATTATCCAGTTTAAAGATGTGATATTCGACATCTTGATAATAAAAATACCATGAGAAGTAGATGCAGTTGTACAAAATCTTTTGTTTAATTTAGAGGCAGATATCCCAAGTCGCATTGGGCACCAGAAGAGAGATGCATGAGACGTAGGCAAGACAAACCAGGAAGTTCAGCACAAGGAATGAGCATAAAGACCGTAAAGGGTAAAAATAGACCTTATTGTTGCACAAAGTCTCCTGCCTCATCGTTACACTTATTCACCTACGCAGCCAACATTTACAAAGCCTCTGCAACCCACACCAGCTTAAATCTCCTTCGTGCTAATCTACGTAAGAGAGCTGTTTCTGCACGTTGAATCTCGGTTCCACTTAGTTATACAAAACGCAGGTAATCGTAGCTGAAAATAGTAATGTTGTATTCATTACCATTCTATGCCTCTCAATGCGATTGTTGCAATTTCTTGGAGGTATGTTTGCACATTCGCAGCTTATCTGAAAGCAGTGATGTTCACGAGGAACCCTAATTTGAAGTATACATTTGCCCGAAATCCACCGAATGTAGGTAACATTTTCATTGGCTCATTCTGGACTTTTCTTCGTATTCTCTATTAAAAGGTCATTTTATATGCAGACTTCTCGGTTAGGACTATCTAGTGATTCAAACCGACATTTGTTCGCCCAAATCTTTGGTCTTTTCTCGAATAAATATCGCAGTTCTATGTCATCGCCTGTTTATCTATAGCACGCTAGCACAAACCTTTTCGTGTTTTAAGCGGTTGATGCGAGGCGTCTAATGCGAATAATTTCGATCGCCAATTAGAAACGAGAGACACCTCTTTGTATCCATGAAGTAAATGAAACATAACTTGTTTATATGAAGCATCTGCTTCATTGTTCGTGCATGAAGGAAAGCCAAAGTGCAGTTGCAAGTGTAATGGAAATACGTCAGTGCCACTGCCATGTAGTTCAGTGCCTCTGTCCAAGATGAAAGTCAATCGGTGGTTGACGCACCTCGTTCAGTGTGTGGATCGGTCACCTCCTCTCATACAGTAATGCATGGGGATCTGCAATCTCAGATGATTTTTAAAACAATGCTTTGTTCTTGAAGAAATAACGATCTCAAATGATAATCAAAAGATAAATCTGCATGACCAAGTCGCCTTCACACCTTTAGCAGGCCACAAGGTCAGTCCTTCAGATAACGGTAAAAAGGGGGAGAAGATCGGAATGTTAATGGACTTCCTACTTAGAGTGATAGCACAGAGTGTGCGTAAAGAGACGCAAAAACTATTTAGATCAAAAACAGAATCTTTGTACTAGTCAATGGTAACCTGATCTTCTGTGTTAGCATTTTTAAATCGTGGATCCAAAATACCGACAATGGTTGACATAAATCATCTCCCTTTGCCAAAACCATTGTACAAGTAGAGAGAGTTCTTAAAAACGAATGTGCGGCCACAAATATTGCTTTGTGTATAGCACTAAAGTCACCGCCATGATACGAAGGGAAACTAAGTTATTACATCTCTGATGTATTATTGTGTCAGGCTATTTTGTTCTAACGAAGTTGGCCGCAGCTAGTAACTAAAAATGATTTTACGTGGCATTAATTTTATCACTTAATCAAAGCAAGTCTATTTGCGAAACTCAATTTTGCGCAACTCGTTAAAGAGCCGATTAGGAACACGAATAATTCATTTGTGATGCCGGAAACATCTGTGTTGAGAAAGAATTTATTCACGAATGAGAGAAAGGAGTCACAGGATTCCACCTTTATTTGTTTCAGAAGGTATTTAAGAGTGCGCAGCCTCTTCTGCACGTTCGTGCAGTAAATGTCATTTTGACACCTTCGGCTTTCCCATCAGGGTGCATTTTTGAATGCCAGTTGAAGTGCCAGATAATTTTTTTCCATAAAATCACCCCAAGTGACCACATAACCTAGAAACGAGTGCTATCCGCCAAGCCAGTCTACAAAGTGTAAAGTTGATCCTCTTCTCCAGGTCAAGGTTGTTTCATGATATTTTAAAAATAATTGCACAAGTCTCTGAACAACCGTGATATTTGTAGAGTAGATGAGAAGGTTCCACACGATCACGAGCACCACGAACATTCTCGTGCTGAGTGCGAAAGGGTAGTTAGTCAAAGATGGAAGACACTAACACAGAGAAAGCTGTAGAGAAAAAGGGCTCTTAAAGTACCTTTCTGGCGAAATAAAGTGAGGTAGAGACAGAGTGAGTATTAGAGAGCGTTGCTTTGCCCATAGAGCATTACAAAAACTATCTCCATTAGCTTTTAAAAAAGCTACACAATAAAAGCGGCACATTACTGCCCGCTCGTAAAAAGGGACATGTATTTAAAGGTTTTATGACAGTCGGAATTACGCCTGTCCGTTGAATGCAAGGATAAATGTGATGTGTTATTATCGCAATGAGTATGGCATTTGCACTGAATTCTGTCGCTGGACTGATTCTCGGCCAGTGCATCACATTCCTTCCGTAAGGGTGTGAGTTTTCAGTGTTGAGGTATAATCCTTGCGAAAAAATCTTACTTATCTAGTTCGTCAATGGGCACCATTTGAAGGGTTTAGTGAATATTAACGTGAAGTTATTCTTGCCACACCGAAAGGGACCTCGAAATGAAGGAATAGGTGTCAGAAACACAAGTACGTTATTTTCCCTTCTATGCACAACTTTTCACTTATGAATTTAGGTTTCGTTGTCGAAATTGCAGTTCTCAAATTCTGCATTGAGCACCACAGGAAGAGGTCAGTGAAGGTAAACACGAAATCTTCCCCACCACAGTAAGAAAGAGTGATCTCGAAATGAAAGCGAGGGTATCAGAAACACGTGTATCTAATGAGCCAGTCCAAATCAGACACTCGCAATCAAGGTGTGGTGAAAGTCAACAACACCGCTGACTGTGTGCATGCCACAGTGTGAGGCTTTCTTACCACCTCATCCACATCGACGCAGTTTGTCCGCTTACCCGCATCGCGATGTTTCAATCTTACACACGAAGTTATCTGATGCAAAGCTTTGTGGAACCTAGCATAAAAATACAGTAGAGGACGACTTACAATCAACACATGCTATTATTCTACCCGATTTGTCAAAGAATCTTCTTTGGATTGACCACCTCTCGTAATAAGCATTTCAATCGGCGGTAAGCAGGAACGTAACCAGGCACATTTTCATCTCACTTATCTGTTTCGTAGAGATGGCATTCCTGTTAAATTTTAGCAGTCTTCAAAACACGGATTTCATGGTGTCGATATATGCCCACTACCTGCTCAGCGAAACCGTAAGTTCATCTCCATTGCGTTCAGTTGCCATTTTTTAATTACACATTAAAGAAGACAATTTTGGCTTAAAAAAGAAAAAAAGATTGTTTTGGGTAGGCGCTACTTTCAGGAAAAACATGATTTTTGAGCTCTGCTTCTATTTGCCACTTTCGAGGTGTCAAGCTAAAAGCATATAATGTCCGGCTAGGAAAATAATACGACGCTTCAGTACTTCAGCCATTTGTGCTTCCTGGTGGCAAAAGGTCTTACTCGGTGTCATTTATTGCATTCCACTTCCGTCTCATTACAGTGACTTTGAACTCGCACCAGAACATTACCAGCATCCATGGGATGTAAATGACAGTGATGCGCCATGGTAGATGTGATTGGCAGAGCAAGTAGCATCAACGGCTTTGGCTCGAAATCTCACCTCCACTACTTAACGCTTTCAATACACCGGGTAAGATAGAGAGGTAGATTAAGAGCTCCCAATCCTTTACCAAATATCTTTCAGCGTCATACATGCATGAAGGGGACTCCTCGTCAGCTTATAGCAAGGCGATGCCCCATTTGAGTGCAAAGCGATGAAAGATGGGTCTGACGTCTGCATCATCTCACTTTCCCAACTTTGTGGTGCGGAGCCTCAAGAGAAGTGGAATCTGCTTTTGTGAGCCGAGATGGTCAGTGAGTGGCTGCTTTTCCAATAACCCAAAAGTCAATTGTGCATCTCTAGACATTCCAAAACATCTTCTAGTCAAAATCCTCTGTGGCACATGCCTTTCCATTTTCGTCTGAGAGTTGTGGTGAGTCGACTTGGGTAGGTTTGAAGCTAGTCCCATTGAGAAGAGTGAGCAATTAGGAAGAACGGGAATAAATCAGAAGTAGCAGTGCATTACCTTCGCTGACAGTTGGATACAACCTCTTGCAATCGATACAATTCGGGAGGGTCCTGGCTTGTCTCACATCAGCAGGCTCCCAGTGAAGTAAGCGGCAAGCATCTTGATGAACTTCGGGGAATGCACACAAAGCTTCTACACAACTTCGCTTCTATATGAGGTTGTCTGGACACTATCGTTTCCAGTTGAGGAGTGCTTATTGCCTTCTAAACCTGAACAAATAAGTAGTGGAATTCTCTGCTGTTCGAAACACACACAGCATGTTCTCCACCATCATCAAGCATTCAGGTAGAATAGGGATGCACTCGTGAATTTCTTGATGGATTGCAGATTCATTCCATGGTTTGGAGAAGAACTTCTGTAGTTCGTGCTTCCGTGGTGCCTCCTTTCTTGCTCTTTATATTAGGCACCAACACCGTGTCCAAAATAAGACACTGTTTACTTATTTACAGCAAAATGGCACGCCTTTCGTTGTGTCGGAAAACCAATATGCCTAAGGAAGCGTTGGAATATTCTGTCATTGCCTTTCCTTCCCTCATATTACCAATGATATTTAAGGTTGTGCGATCCAGTTTGTCATTGTTCAAATATCTTGATACTTCTGATACTCGACCAAATCCCATCTCCTTAGGCAGCCTATCCGCCCATAAGCCTCGTTCAGGGTCTACCAAAATATTGCCAACTTGGACCAAGCATTCCACCAAGATCTATGGCAACGATCCACCCATATGCACTTAGAAAGTGGCCTGCATAGATGAAATGCTTTGGCGTGATTCCAGTAATTGCACAGTCCGCAAATGTCCAGTTTCCCAAGGTTTGGCAGTTTAGCTCACCTCCTCTACCTTCCTCTCCCACGTTCCCCTTGCATAAAATACTTCGCTTCACTGCGGGTTGATAGTGCAAATGAGAGGACATTAATTTCTATTAAAGCTCTTCGGAAATTAAATTTTAATCATGCAAGTGACCAATTCTAGTGGTTCGGTGGTCAAGACTCACCTACAGTCAGCTTGATATACGCGAGGCAATGAAAATGCAGTGAATGAGGCCAAAGGTCTTTCGCTGAATCTCTATGGGATAATAAGTCAATAAGGAGTACTCTCTTGAACGACTTGACTTATGGTGTGTTAAGGGTTTCTAGGTGACTAAACCACAGCGCTCTGTTTGTTGCATCGATGTGCTTTTGAGCTCTACTCGTAAAAGCAGCAGTATGAAACTACACAGTAGATAGCATTTGAGAGACGTTTGGCCAAGCACTTTGTTTACCACTGCGCCTTCTTCAGCCCTCACTCGTAGAGCTTTGTGCTCAGTGCTACTCTCTTTTAGCCACTCGGAAGGGTCTAAAGCAAATAATCACCCATCTCTTTCTTGTTCATTGCTACTTCTTTTCAGCAGACCAAACCTTATGCAACATTTGGCGTATCTGTGTGTTTTCTTTGCAATCTTCTTTGTTGAGTTGGTCGTTCATTCCACAAGTGTGGCATTCGTTGAGTAGTTAAGTATCCGGATTATCTTTTAATACCTAATCACTTTTGTGGCCAGTCACATCCCCTACTGTCACGCCAAAAACCAATATTCTTACTGCTTACGTAAGATAATAAATTTTTCTCTGTGCTCATAAGCAGCTGAAATTTGAAGTAGAAATCCCACTTTCGTGCAACGATATCAAAATTAAAAGTCAGACTTTACCACTAAAGCTCTTTGTGGCATTTGGGTAGACATCAACCCGATTATACGTGCTTCTTCTCGTATTCCACAAAACAACCATCTTACTTTTGAATCAAATTGAGAGAAAGTCGAAGGCAGTCGTCTTAATCACTAGACAACTGGTAGGAGAGGGTCGTTTTGTATGCTAGCCGCCAAATGCGGTATCTATGAGCAAATAATACTTGAGGTTAGAAAAAGGAATGTAGAAGTCGTTGATGTTCTACGTTCTAGCTAATTTGGCAGGAGGATATTCTCTTTAAGAAATGAGAATCAATGCTGTTTTGCGATTCAAGCAAAACCGACCTTTTGAGAATCCTAGCGTTAGTCTCACATAAGTGCAACAGGTAGGAATTTTTTGTTGATCAATCGAGGTTAAAGAGAATTTAATTCACCCCATACGTGTCTACCACGATTCAACTACTTATAGGGTGTTCGGATGTTGACCATGTGACAATTTATTAACCGGAGATGATTTCGTCCAAAGTATTTGCAAATGCTGGTGGCAAGTTGAGAAAATTTTTTAGCCAAATGTCAAAGCCCTTTAGGTTTTCCTCTAGCTCTTTTGGTTAAAAGTGTATTGACAACTACCGGTGCTAACTGTGGAAAAAATAAGGCGCTTCTAGCACACAAAAAACTAGCTGTAATTCGTTTATTTACATGACAACTGTAAGTTTATGAAAGTTGTATGACTAATCGTCGTTGGGCAGTAATCGCACATTAGGAAATGAAGCGAGGCCTGGTTTGTCGCCACCGCCAACCAACTGATAAATGTTACAAATCCGCCTCAAGGCAAGACCGTTTTAAGGAGACCAACTTAAGTGCATGGGCCTCAGAGGGTGATCAGATTTTAAAAATGCTTGTTTGAGAGGTTCTGAGTGCAAATCTTGATAAAAATAAACCCTCTGTATGTATTCAATCTTTTGTTTTATTTTTCTAATGGTAACAAAGGCTCGATTTCCAAAGAACCGTTTAAGAAGCTGATGACGATGCAACTGTGAGTCCCGTCTCGCGTGTTATGGGTCCGTGTCCCACCGCCTGTTCCCACTGCAGTTACTTTGAGCCACTTAATCCCTCCTCTCTTAACAAAATGTCTAAAGGCTAAAAAGAGCACAGTAACACACTTTTGCCAGGTTCAACTACTTCGAGAAAGCGATTCATGTTAAGGAATTGACAGTGTTTAATGTAACGGGTCTCACTGCTTGATTAAGATGAAGATTATGGGTGGTGGAAGTACTCATGTCTCTCAGAGAGCTTAGGAAGTGTGGTAAAGAAATTGGGTAGTTTCAACATTATCTAGACATTTTTAGCAAGAAAGGAAATTAAAACTTTTGGTTTCTCCAGAGGAGACTGGTCACATCCCGCCTGCGTTCACATGAAAGGCCAATCTGTAATTTATTTGGCCGCACCTCTAGCCTCTGGAGAGCGGCTATCTCAGATGACCTTAAGGGGAATCGCATGGAAAAGAACACTTCATTTTAAAACAAAATTAAATTCAGCACAAACACACACCCGTTCTTCTCACAATCTCGTCTCTAAGAACTTACCCATGTGCCAGTTGTCCTTCAGATATTTATTTCCTTCAATATAGAATGCAGCGTAGGACTGCTTCTGCCAAGTCGTGCAATTCGTTGCGCTAGTTGAATATATGCGTTTGGGTGATGGTGTTTTAGTGTTCTCGTTCAATTGAGCGTATTTCTTTCTTGCTGTGTCATCAGTTTGCGACTGGTCTTTGTTTTCCGTAGTAAATAAGGCAATTGAAATTTGTATAATTGCGTTGTTATGACGACTGTTGTGGGTTAACTTCGGACGCTGTAGCTCATTCCATTGAATTCGCCTCAATTCTATTGGGAACCCCTCTTCCCATTCAATGTTACATAGTCTGAATTGAAGTTGGCTAAATTGGCGAGATGACCGATCATTAGCCCATTGTTTGGTCATTCTGAACTGGCTTTCACAAAATAGCATTAGTGCCTGTCATTATTTCTCTTAATTCTCTACCGTCTTCATTTCCGACTTTCTAATTTTGCCTGCCAAAAGACTGATAGTCACCGTCGCGACCTGAGTCTACTCTCAATTTCCTGTATGGAAGCATTTTGCAAGCTGGTCCTTTGCCTCCTAATTGAAGTGCAATTTAGATGGGCCATTTCTTCTTCTCCAATATCATCTAAAACATGTCTATCTTACCAAACAGGCTACCTAAGCCGTGAAGCCCCTTCCAAAGAGAACTCAAGCAAGGGCAAGATTTAAATTGCTTAGTATGAGGAATAAGATATAGTTCCACAGGAAACTACATGCATTGGCGGAACTAATCGGCCATGTGAATAAGCGACAGCAGTAAGTCCTTAGTGCTCGTGGGGACTGACACCAGCATGTTCCATGAAATCCTGCGTTCTCTGTGCACAGGGAACGCTGTGTCTTTACTAGAGGCAAAAAATCGACACTAATCAAACACCGGTTCTGGTTTCAGCGTGTGATTATTTACTGTGGCTATCACAGAATAGAGGCATCCGATATGCAGAAACTCACCACACGAGTGCTAAAACAGCCTTAACCATTTGAGGACACTTAACTGCGTAAATCCAAGTTTCGGCGAATCGAAATTTGCTAAGTAGTGACGTCTATCATATGACCGCGAACGCAACGCATTATACCTGTGGTGGAAATGCGGCACTCACTTCCCAATGCGTGCTTAGTGCCTGCGAATCTTATGCCTCGGTGGTTGGCATTTCCGTGTTAGCAACATTACTCTCGTCCATGCCTGTTGCAGCCGCCAACACTGGACTCAGAGAAGTCATTTCACTCCTTTGTATGAGGTGCGTCTACGGAGCCTTGAAACTAGGGACCAATATTAATGTTAGTGCGCCTAAGGTGTGGGTGATTGCCAATAACCTGATTGCCTAATTTTCTCTGTAAGGATGCTAATTACTTGTCTCTTGAATCCCCTATCATTAACTTTTTCAAACTATTTTCTTTATTTTTGTCTTGCAGTTCTAATACCAACATGTTGAGCTTTAGCGCAGTCAAAGTATTCTTGAAGATGAGAGTAAAATGCATCTTTAATTCGAATTGCTTTGTTCCTTATTTATTGGCCTTTGATTTATAAAAATAACGCCCTACACTCCAATCTCTATGAGAACTAGCCAACAGTATATATGTCAAGATGCGCTTACCCCAATTCTATCCCAACGAATGAATAAGTTTATGTCGTAGTGAGAATATAAAATTTCATGTTGGGTAAACTAAGGTCTTGTAGATTAGTAAGCAAGCCTGCTACATTTTAAGGGCATTTAAAGTGGGAGTCGGTTGATGAATCTACACCATTGTTGATGGCTTTGTGCCGGTTTATGATTCTGGAGCTTGTGGCAATAGAATGTCCTTTTGTCTGCAACCAGGCACTTAAAAAGACAGCCAAGGGAGCGGCAGAAAAGTGGGTTCTAAAACTAAAAAGACCACATATTGCACAATTCGCGTTATTTACTTTTACAGTTGATCCAATTTCCCAACTTTACTGTGTTTTGTTAAAACGAGTGCTAAAAATGTTCGATGGAGATTCGACGAATGAGCACTTACTTCAGCATATAAACGAGCTCGAACAGTGTAAGGAGATGTGATAGCTGTTTTACCACCGCACACAATCTCCCAATTTAATGCTTTCACTGGCCGTTGTACAAGGCATCACCTTCTCATTAACTACATGAAAATGCTAGATGGAGTGATGACAGAGATCTGCTTGCATGCCAGCAGAACTGCTTAGGGAGCTGTAAGAGGGTCAAAGCTTCATAGATTGTTTGAGTGTCTCCTCTAAGTTGGAGGCGATGAGTACGAGATTTTAGCCTGCCAAAATCACGTGTAAGCACCGGCATTCCTATTCTGCGAAATTTTATTCCAACATATTGCCGTGCAATTTCTGTTAAAAAAGCGACGGGTTCATAAATGCCACTTCTGTCCGGAGTTGTTGATGGGCACCGGGTCATTCAACCCACAAACCTGTGAACTTATAGAGAAAACTACTTCTTTTTAGCAGCTCCTGAGGAGGATGATATTGCCACTGACGCACTCGTGAAAGTTATTTTCTTCACACATCCCCAGCATAAAATACACCAACTGCACGAATCCTGTTAGTGTTTAGCCTTTATTAATTCAATGCTTTCTGCTCACGATGGCCTCGCCAATTTAGCTTTGTGCAGCCGGATTGTCCTCGTTTCGACAGTGGATAACCACCGTATATGCTGCGAATTATACATTGGTTCCCACATGCCTTCTGTTGATTTAGCAAGTCAATCTGTTAGTTCCTAGTGTAATTTGAGCCGCAGAAATTTGATAGGCCTTCAAAGTGTTGCAGGGCATTTGGTCAGGAAATATGCAAAATATTGCTTTACCGGAAAGCTATTTTATCTAATTCAGAAAATTATACGATGGCGAACCTTATGATCCACTTTGGAATGCCTCTGTGTTCTGCTCCTCCACGGGTGGTCAAGTCTATGCCCACATTTGCAACCACAAACGGTACATTCCCATGGACTGGAGCAAAATAATTTTTCCCATAAAATGTTCGATCATGGGCGAGAAGCAAATAAAGAATTCGGTTGAGGTTTTCCACTGTTTAACCCTACTTTTCTTCAAAATGTAGTTGATTTGACTGCTAAATACGTAGGTGGTTTAGGAAATAATCCTGCAAGTTGCAAGAAGCCTACTCTTTTTGCTTGCAATCACTAATGCTGCCTATTCAACAGACGGAAGGGTGCTAATTAGTATAGCCTTGTAATGTGAGAGTTGTAAGCCTTTTAGTCTGCATGCTACAAAGCTTTTACTTGAAAAAATAACAAACTGCCAAGAATTGTTTTAAAATATGCTACCTATGGTGACCGTTAATACGACAAAACTTAGAACCCCTTAAATGCGTAGAGCGTTTCCAGATTAATAAGGATAGTGATAGTGAGAGTAAATGGTGACTTTGTAAACTTCTTTGCTGGAATACTTCAACACTCTGGCCAGATTGGTAGGTCTTCTAATCGTCAGACGTTAGGCCCTAGGAACAAATTGCCTCTTTCGACTGGCTAATAGAATTGAACTTATGCAGCATAACGTTGGCACACCCTACCTGCTCTGGGGCATAGCCTTGACACTAAACCGCCGACTTATGCATTGACATCATGGATTCCATCCACTTGATGATACAGAAGAAATGCTTTTGCGAATAAGAGGCCTCAATTTTAATTGTTGACATGTGTTTCCGTGAAAGTTAGCGGATGCACTTGGGTAGTCCGATGTCCACCCTTCTCCCATGAATTAGTGCTCCGTTGTTCTCATCAACACGGGAGGTATTCTCTCCATCCACCATCTCACTCATCTGATAAATTATGAGTATGCATTCAATGTGCGCACAAATGAAAGCGAAGTTATGTTGCTGTTTGGGTGCCTTAGTGTCCTGCTCTCTTTGAGACGATGAACTTTTGCTAATCAAATGAAGTTGTGTTGCTTAACGGAACTGGATGTTATGAGAACATTCACGTCACTTTCGTCGCTTGTGCCATTTTATGGCTCTAATCGCTTCAGTTGTTGTGCCACCCACGGACTGAACTCCATAATTTTCAAACACTTTCTAACAAAATATGGGGAAGTCCATTATATTCGGTCCTCAATGTGAATTAATTTGTGGCGTCCAAATTCTTACCTCTACACTCAAATGCCTTAAACTATACATTGTTTGGAATTATAGAGCAAATTCTTATTACACACTATTGATAAAATACGGCTTAGACCTAAACAGAAATTTGTTTCCCACAATAAGTTTTCTGCCGATTATGTCGCTTGAGTGTAGACGGGACGACACTCGGCCACACTTAGTGTAGACTAGAGTGGTTGTGTAGAGTTAATTGGCTAATGGAAGAATGAAGCGAGATGTGGGTTGTATCCACTGCACTTGGTCTTGATGTGCTCTACATCATAAGCACTTCAAATACGAAATTCTGTGCATTGTCTTGGGTCGGAAAATATAGTAAATTGAACAGAAAGCAGTAGGATATAGAACGGTTAGCATGGGTGGTGCAGTCGCGTGATAGCTGCACATAACTAGGGGTTGGGATTTGGCACAAATGCAGCAAACCTACACATGTAGTCACAAAAGCCACTTGGCACCCTCAAACGATTGCAAGCCTCTCTTCTGCATTGCCACGTCGGCAGGCATAGCATGGTGGAATGGCACTGACGGTTCTCCACTCTGTCCTTTTGGCCGGTTAAAGTGGTGCACTGAATATCCGCGCCTCTACTTGACTAAAAAGCGGCCAGTGTTTTGGTGATCGTAAATTAAACAAAACTACATATTCATCATTGCATCAACTAAGAAAAATATTAGAAACAGCTTTTAAATGGCCAAAGAGATTGACATCAAAGTGGATGATTAAACGCAAGACATACTGCTGATAATAGAAGCATAATGCTTCAAAGACTTCAAGTCATGCAAATTAAAAGGTCATAGTCTCCAAGCGAGACACTCAAGCTGATGTTCGGCCTTTTACCTTAGTGTCACGCCAATCATGACACAACTCAAGGTAAAACAACGTCTGAGAATTGTTCGCGATGAAATGTGTGACTGCCGTCTCTGGTACGTGAGAACTAACTGCCTTTGTACTGGTTTTAAGAAGAAGGCGATGGATGACAGGAATTCTGTTCATATCTCACAATCTCAACTATGGTGTTTTAAGAACCCTGCAAGCATCTTCTCATGAATAGTTTTCTCGGTGTCTTTCTGCGACAGTGGAATCATTTGTGCGGAGTGGCCAGAAAGTGGCTTTCGACTTTAACTTTATCTGGTGTAGTGTCGTTCTAGAAAACGACTTTCCCAACGCTCCTTGCCCATGGCATAAACATCCACATGGACCTCATACTCATGTTCCATATTGGGTTAGAACTATTCTTAGCACCAGATAATGGAGGGCGACATTAGGATCTATAGGCCGTACACCGGCGGAATCGCGTTTCGATTCCCCTAACGAAATTAGAGCACTTGCTTAAAAATTTATTTCTTTTTCCAGTCACATGGCTTTAGAGCATTTCGTTTGTTAAAGGGAATTTTAATCATTCTCAAACGGAGTGTGAATCTGCAAACGTTTTGCACAAGCAAATGGTATTGTTAAGTGAATCAGCTCCTCTCTCACCCCTACACACACGCCCATCCACTGTGGCGCTTCTACCTCCGTGCAAAAGCAGTCATTTCGTATTGTCAGGCGCTTTAGTTTTCGGTTTGTGGTCATGTTAAGTTGGCCTTCTAAGAAAGTTGACATTTTTAGCTGGCTGGACGCATTCGCTGCATATTTATCAAACCGTCGGTGGTAAAATTTTGAGCCTATCGATGATTTGTGTGGTTGGTTCGTTCAGCACAAGACGATGGAATGATAAGTCTAGCGCGAGACTTCTCACCTAGGACAACACTACCAACAGAGTCGATTCATGTTTAGTAACATTTTTGACGTCGGCAAAGTAGGTCTTTCTAGAAATTAGTGCAGAACTACTTCATTAAGTTTGCAGAAACAGTAAAGTCGACATCGTCCCTTGTCTGTCATTGTTGCAGGTTTACAAAGATGTCGCGAACCTCAAATTCGATGGAAAGAGTTTCTCTTCCCCATTGGGTCCACCATTGGAATACACACTGCAGTATTTTAGCAACACATGCATTCAGCCTATAGACCGATGGATAATGCCACTGTGCAATCATATTCTGATCCTTAAACACGTCTGAATGCATGTCTAACGCCAAGTGGTTCTCGTAATTTGGAATACTTGGCTCTTTTAATTTTGGGGTCACTTCGTGAAATTTAATCTACCAAAACCATCCGCATACATAGGTTCTTTTATATAGCTCACTTCTTTACTTTCACTCACAACTGTCTTTCATCATATATGACACCTATGGATGCAGTTTCTGTCAATTCAATGACTCTAAGATGCACCAATTCCTCACTTTTCCCCAAAGATGTAGAACTGAAATGTTAGGCGACTAAACAAGTTCTTGCAGTTGCAGGTAAAGTAGGGCTTGCTGTAATGGCCAATTGTGCTTTACACAAACTGGCATCTTGAAGAATGTGCGCAATTGAAGCGTTGAAGTCAGACCATTTTACAGTACTTCAATGCACATCTGAGGCTGCTGATCAGGAGTCAGTAGTCATAGCTGAGCTTCCCTAACCTTTCCTTTGATTGCAAGAATGAGACTTCAGCTTATCAACTTTACAAATCAACTGTAATTTGTTGCCTCAGCCACAGAAAAGGCCATCTCACCCTACCTGTTGTTGGACGGCATTTAAGGACGGTATGGCACCATACAGATGTGATATAAACCTCGTTCTGGTGACGATCAGCTCAAACATTGATGCACATTGGTCAGGGAGTCCTCTTTCCCTTTCTTTATAATACAGAATCGCCCCCCCACTACTGGCGTGCTAAAGTAATGGAGGATGGAAGTGTTGGTAAAGGACATGAATAACTTTTGGTTAAAAGTGATTGCAGATGTGGTGAAAAAAGAGATGTGCACCAACATCAAGCAAAGCGGTCCTGACAGCTGCAGAATATTTACGACTCAGGTTAATTCACTGATAGATAACCTGCATTCTATTGCAAACATTGGCGAATTTCTCTTCACTGCTTTTAGGTGCTTTCCAACGTCTTTGAGTATGGTGTCCTTTGAGGTGACCGATGACTGACCAACTCAAGGATTGACCGACCCATTAAGCGGCTGACTAACTGCTCGGTCTTGAATGGTCAGCATCACACATTTTAGTTTTGGACAGTCATGCTTGGAACGATCATTTTATTGGGAAGCAAAAGTGAGTTGGGAGCGGGAGTGGTTAAGACTAACTTTTGTTCTGAGAGACAAGACCATTTATCAGTGACGTCAAAAATTCCTTTACGTCTCTATGCCAAAATAGTAAGAACACAGGTTGAGGTGAAGACTATTTTAGCAGATATTTTACTATCTCTTCTAATTTTATTAGCCATTCATCCCTCTAGAGTTAAACGAATTTACTTTGTTGCCTCGTAATCTCAGGACATTACTTCAATCCTTGAATCGCTCTAAAGCCAACTAAATTTTGAGCAGCTCAAACGCTTTTGCAACTAGCTACAAAAACAGCACTTTCATCTTTCTTTGTGTCGAAAGAACGGTACTCGATACTCGACAATATTTTTCCTTACTTATACGGTTTCCATCACTTTCAGGGAAATCTAAGGGCTGCCACACAAGTAGCTCCTCAAAAACATGAAGTCAGGACAGAGGTGAAGCCGAATAACTGCGCAAAACACATTGGCTAAACACTGCAGGAAGTACTTTAATCTTGTTAAAGGCTTTGATGCTGAGACAGGCTTTTTGTAATGCATTGTCAAACAGCCTAAAATCAAGTCAATGTTATTTTTTGGTAGGTCACTTTCTGTCCACTGAAGGAGAGTGGGTGAAAGGCATTTAGGAGCACAAAGTTGGAATGTAGTGTAGGAGTGGTCGAAGGACAATATAAGGGCGTGCATTTACTTGCATGCAATTAACTTCCTCTCAAAATTACAATGTGCGTGTCTACTTTGTCCCTGGCGACCTTCTCCTAAGGGCAGTGGGCATGGAAGGAAGCCAAGTCCGTTTGTCGGGATTGCCGTGATGGGAGTAGGTAAGAGGTAGTGCAACTTGCTATTTTGATAAGGAGGACATTTATTGCAACACAAATGAAGTGAATTAACATGATACTAATTTCCTTCACATCACCGCAGCTGAGGTGCTGAGGGAGATCGCTGCGTCCTCTTCACAAATTATGTCCGATTACATTGGGGCGTGACGGTGGTGGAGTGAAAAAGTAGCCAAAATAGACGCAACATTAAAAAGCTAGAGCAAACTCATTATTATGTGTAAATTAGAGACCATTGGCCATCTTCACAAAGCACGCTATCATACAAAGTGTTAGCGAGCGTTTCCCGCGGCTAACGCGGTTTTTTAACATGGGCAGTGCAGGTTTCTGTCGTGTTCTGCGCAATGAACACCGATACTTCACCCACACTCAAAAGTGCACTTATTATCTACACGTGACAGAGCATTCAAGACAGAATTTTTGTTAGTTCTTACCTTAAGGACACCCACATTTATTGTCCTTTCCTTGATTTGTCATTGTAGGAATGATAGCGATGCGTAGTGCGATAGCTTTTGTGGTACTTGCAAAAACTGGTTGCACACGTATCCTCAAGAAAGGTAGAATTCGCACCATTTGACGGCCACTGCACCTTTTCGAATCAAACTACTTAGGCACAATATTTGAGACTGTATTCTTCGATAACCACCAGCAGAAATGTGGGAAAAACGATTGCATGCATTTCATAATCCTGTATTTAGCAAATCTGATATCAGCGATCTTCCCCTCTCGCTTCCTCATTCATGGCTTTAGCGCTACAAAAACGGCCTGAAAAATCCCATTCTCAACACGATATAATCACATTTCTCCATAGTCTTCGACAGTGGAAATGGAGATTGTGATCGGGAAAAAACTTCTCCCAATACGTTACAAGGGGACAGGCTCACTGTGCCCTCGCCATCCTACTCTGAAATCGCCTTTTTGCATTTTGCTTTGAATCTGTAAAACTATTTGACCCTCTGTCATGAAACATCTCTATTCATGTTGCACTGCGAAGTTTATCCGACATGAGGCAATTCTTATGTTCACGTTACCGACAAACACCACCTGCTACGGCAAATCGCCTTAAGCTTCGGCATCAGGCATTAGCTCGTAAATACACTCGCACTGGGTCGTGATTAGAAATATTTCTTTCCCTTTCCACTTTACCACATCGTGCTCCTTGAGTGCCACTATCCCATCTCTCCTTATGGACCTTGTTCCGTTACCTGATTCTGATCAACGCAGCTCAGTCTCGTCAATGTGTGGAAAATTCCAGGTATAGGTGCATTACGTGCCGAGGTACCTATGTAAATGTAAACACCTTCTTCTACGATTAACAAACATTAACTTGGGTGTGCAGTAAATACAAGCAGGTGTTAATTGATACCGTGTATCTGGGTGAAGGAAACGAACAGATTCTTTCATGTTATAGATTTACAGCAATAACGCTTTCCTGAACTATCTCTGACAAGTGGCCTGATGCAGACACGATTCTCACTTGTCTGTTGGGTTGCCATTTGTGACAGTTGCAGTAGGCAAAATCACAAACACTAGCATGAGATGTCAACGAAATCCTAGGTATCTGTAAGCTGCATGAGTCGCCATTGATATCACTGTCATCGCCTCAGAATAGTGCACTATCAGTACTTGATAATGTACTAGTGTACTCACCTTAAAATAGGAATGTTACAGTGCTTTTATATGCATTGAATATGTTGATTTCATCGAAGCATCTGTTCGGTGAGCTACCATTTTAGAAAGTGGTATTGCAAACAGACAGCTGAGAAATGGCAGTAAATGAGACAGGTGAGGGAAAGGAAGTGGTAAATTAGATTATGGTACCCACAATTAAGACAGGGGTTGGAGATTGTGGTGATTTTAATCATTCCTAATCCTAGAGTGATCCCAGGAAGGGCAGAATGGGGTGATAATGCCAGTCAAGCCGTCTACCCCCTACAGACCTCACATGTAGCAGCAATCGTGGGAATGACAATAGAGCAAAGATGCATTACTGGCTCAGCTCAAAGGCATTAATCAATGGGTACTCTTCGCTAGAGCAACGAAGAGTGTCATTTTCCTTTCCTACCGAATATATCTAGAAAAAGTTAAACTGTCCAATTTCTTTACCACAATTCCTAAGCTCTCTGAGAGACATGAGTACTTCCACCACCCATAATCTTCATCTTAATCAAGCAGTGAGACCCGTTACATTAAACACTGTCAATTCCTTAACATGAATCGCTTTCTCGAAGTAGTTGAACCTGGCAAAAGTGTGTTACTGTGCTCTTTTTAGCCTTTAGACATTTTGTTAAGAGAGGAGGGATTAAGTGGCTCAAAGTAACTGCAGTGGGAACAGGCGGTGGGACACGGACCCATAACACGCGAGACGGGACTCACAGTTGCATCGTCATCAGCTTCTTAAACGGTTCTTTGGAAATCGAGCCTTTGTTACCATTAGAAAAATAAAACAAAAGATTGAATACATACAGAGGGTTTATTTTTATCAAGATTTGCACTCAGAACCTCTCAAACAAGCATTTTTAAAATCTGATCACCCTCTGAGGCCCATGCACTTAAGTTGGTCTCCTTAAAACCGTCTTGCGTAGAGGTGGATCAGTAACGTTTATCAGTTGATTGGTGGTGGTGATAAACCAGGCTTCACTACATTTTTCAATGTATGATTGCGATTCAACGGAAATTGGTCAAAGAGAAGGAGAATCATTCTTTATAACTCATGAAAACTTTTGGTTCTTATAAAAACAACTACTAGTGGATTTCGTAGGCCAAAGACACCTCATTTCTTTTACAGTTTACGCTTGCAATTGTCAGTCATCTTCTGATCACAGAAGCTAATGGGCACGTAAAGGATCATGGGTAATGTAAGGACGTTGGCAAGAAGTTAGCAAATTATTTTAACTTGTCACCATCTTTTACTAATGCTTTGCATAAAATAATCTTCAGTTAATTAATCATCACATGGCCAACATCTGAACACCACATCATTACTTGAATCGTGGTAGGCGCACATGTGGTTGTTTTAATCTTCTTATACTCTACTGATTGACAAAAGACCCTTATCTGGGACTAACGCAAGAATCCCCATCAAAATTTCACATCCGCTTGAAACCACAAAAACACCATTGGGTCTCGTTTCTTGAAGTGGATACCCTCCTGCTATAATAGCTAGAAAGTAGGACATCAAAGCAGTCTATATTTCTTCTCCTTGCCTCAGGTATTATTTGCACACCAATGTCATTTTTCGTGACCGGCATACGAAAATATCCTCTCTCACCAATTGTCTGGTGATTAAGATGCCTGTCTTCGACTGTCTTCTCTTGATTCCGATGTAGTACTGGGTAGTCCGAGAAGAAGCACGTAGAATCGGATTGACGTCTTGGAGTACCAGCCTAAATCATGGAATATGTACCGCAACAATCTACTTGGCCTTCGCTACCAAGAGCTTTAGCAGAATTACGCCAAAATGGGTTTCCTACTTCCAATTTTGGCTGTTATTGAGCACAAAGCAAAATTTATTATCTCGTGTAAGCAGTGAGAGCACTGTTATTTTGCGTAAAAATAGGGAATGTGACAAGCCTAATAATTAATAAAGCATTTAAAGGTAATCGGAATCCCTAACTTTACCCCGATAATTACGCTTGTGGAATGAACGACTAACTCAGTAAAGATCAATGTAAAGAAAACACAGGAATCCGCCGATTGCTGCATAAAGTTAAGCCTGTAAAAAATAAGTGACACTGAACAAGATGGGAATGGAAAAGCAAGTAAAGTGTCTAAAGTTATTGATTATTTGCTTTTGATCCTTCCGAGCGGCCAAGAGGCAGTGGATCTGAGCATAAATCTGAAGCCACCGAATTATATATATATATAGTGTTTTTGCGATGAAGCAGATCCCAAAAGCGTATCTTTGCGGCAAACGGTGCAGATCCACCTCAAATCATGCTGAGGTTTATCGACTAAAGTTTTCCTAGAACACCCAAAGTCTAGTCGTTCAAGGGTGTATTCCTCATTGACTTATTATCCCATGGAGATTCAGCGAAAGACCTTTGGCCTCGTTCACTGCATTTTCATTGCCTCGCGTATATCAAGCTGACTGTAGGTGAGTCTTGACCACCGAACCACTAGAATTGGTCACTTGCATGATTAAAATTTAATTTCCGAAGAGCTTTAATAGAAATTAATGTCCTCTCATTTGCACTATCAACCCGCAGTGAAGCGAAGTATTTTATGCAAGGGGAACGTGGGAGAGGAAGGTAGAGGAGGTGAGCTAAACTGCCAAACCTTGGGAAACCGGACATTTGCGGACTGTGCAATTACTGGAATCACGCCAAAGCATTTCATCTATGCAGGCCACTTTCTAAGTGCATATGGGTGGATCGTTGCCATAGATCTTGGTGGAATGCTTGGTCCAAGTTGGCAATATTTTGGTAGACCCTGAACGAGGCTTATGGGCGGATAGGCTGCCTAAGGAGATGGGATTTGGTCGAGTATCAGAAGTATCAAGATATTTGAACAACGACAAACTGGATCGCACAACCTTAAATATCATTGGTAATATGAGGGAAGGAAAGGCAATGACAGAATATTCCAACGCTTCCTTAGGCATATTGGTTTTCCGACACAACGAAAGGCGTGCCATTTTGCTGTAAATAAGTAAACAGTGTCTTATTTTGGACACGGTGTTGGTGCCTAATATAAAGAGCAAGAAAGGAGGCACCACGGAAGCACGAACTACAGAAGTTCTTCTCCAAACCAAGGAATGAATCTGCAATCCATCAAGAAATTCACGAGTGCATCCCTATTCTACCTGAATGCTTGATGATGGTGGAGAACATGCTGTGTGTGTTTCGAACAGCAGAGAATTCTACTACTTATTTGTTCAGGTTTAGAAGGCAATAAGCACTCCTCAACTGGAAACGATAGTGTCCAGACAACCTCATATAGAAGCGAAGTTGTGTAGAAGCTTTGTGTGCATTCCCCGAAGTTCATCAAGATGCTTGCCGCTTACTTCACTGGGAGCCTGCTGATGTGAGACAAGCCAGGACCCTCCCGAATTGTATCGATTGCAAGAGGTTGTATCCAACTGTCAGCGAAGGTAATGCACTGCTACTTCTGATTTATTCCCGTTCTTCCTAATTGCTCACTCTTCTCAATGGGACTAGCTTCAAACCTACCCAAGTCGACTCACCACAACTCTCAGACGAAAATGGAAAGGCATGTGCCACAGAGGATTTTGACTAGAAGATGTTTTGGAATGTCTAGAGATGCACAATTGACTTTTGGGTTGTTGGAAAAGCAGCCACTCACTGACCATCTCGGCTCACAAAAGCAGATTCCACTTCTCTTGAGGCTCCGCACCACAAAGTTGGGAAAGTGAGATGATGCAGACGTCAGACCCATCTTTCATCGCTTTGCACTCAAATGGGGCATCGCCTTGCTATAAGCTGACGAGGAGTCCCCTTCATGCATGTATGACGCTGAAAGATATTTGGTAAAGGATTGGGAGCTCTTAATCTACCTCCCTATCTTACCCGGTGTATTGAAAGCGTTAAGTAGTGGAGGTGAGATTTCGAGTCAAAGCCGTTGATGCTACTTGCTCTGCCAATCACATTTACCATGGCGCATCACTGTCATTTACATCCCATGGATGCTGGTAATGTTCTGGTGCGAGTTCAAAGTCACTGTAATGAGACGGAAGTGGAATGCAATAAATGACACCGAGTAAGACCTTTTGCCACCAGGAAGCACAAATGGCTGAAGTACTGAAGCGTCGTATTATTTTCCTAGCCGGACATTATATGCTTTTAGCTTGACACCTCGAAAGTGGCAAATAGAAGCAGAGCTCAAAAATCATGTTTTTCCTGAAAGTAGTGCCTACCCAAAACAATCTTTTTTTCTTTTTTAAGCCAAAATTGTCTTCTTTAATGTGTAATTAAAAAATGGCAACTGAACGCAATGGAGATGAACTTACGGTTTCGCTGAGCAGGTAGTGGGCATATATCGACACCATGAAATCCGTGTTTTGAAGACTGCTAAAATTTAACAGGAATGCCATCTCTACGAAACAGATAAGTGAGATGAAAATGTGCTTGGTTACGTTCCTGCTTACCGCCGATTGAAATGCTTATTACGAGAGGTGGTCAATCCAAAGAAGATCCTTTGACAAATCGGGTAGAATAATAGCATGTGTTGATTGTAAGTCGTCCTCTACTGTATTTTTATGCTAGGTTCCACAAAGCTTTGCATCAGATAACTTCGTGTGTAAGATTGAAACATCGCGATGCGGGTAAGCGGACAAACTGCGTCGATGTGGATGAGGTGGTAAGAAAGCCTCACACTGTGGCATGCACACAGTCAGCGGTGTTGTTGACTTTCACCACACCTTGATTGCGAGTGTCTGATTTGGACTGGCTCATTAGATACACGTGTTTCTGATACCCTCGCTTTCATTTCGAGATCACTCTTCCTTACTGTGGTGGGGAAGATTTCGTGTTTACCTTCACTGACCTCTTCCTGTGGTGCTCAATGCAGAATTTGAGAACTGCAATTTCGACAATAAAACCCATATTCATTTGTGAAAAAGTGATTTGTGGAATAAAAACAATACATCTTTATTTCTGAACTGTACCTCTTTATTCCATTCTATGGGTAAAGCAACGTTCTCTATTAATCTCTCCGTCTTCCCGTCACCTTATTTCGCCAGGAAGGTACTTTAAATAAGGCTGTTCTCTTTACAGTTTTCTCTGTGTTGGTTTCCTCCATCTTTGGCCAATTACCTCTTTACACCTAGTACAAGAACACTAGTGGTGCTCTTGGTCGTATGGACCCTTCTCATCTGCTCTACTGATTTCAGGGCTGTTCAGAGAATTGCGCAACAATTTTAAGATGTCATGATGCAAACCCTTGTCTAGAGAAGAGAAAGTGCTTAACACTTTATGAACTGGCTTAGTGTAAAACACTCTTTTGCAGAATATGCTGCCACTTTTGTCGGCTCAATGGGAAAGTCATCTGGCACTTTGACTGGCATTAAAAAATGCAACTTGATGGGAAAGCCAAAGGTGTCGAAATAACATTCACTGTGTGAACGTGCGGATAAGGCTGCGTACTATTAAATATCCTCTGATGCAAATAAAGGTGGGATCCTGTGACTCCTTGCTATCGTTTGTGATTTTGGTCTTTCTCAACACACTCGTTGCCAGCATCACAAATGTATTACTTGTGTTCCTCGTTGGATAGCCAACGAGTTACGCAATGTCGTGTTTCGCAAACAGACCTGTTCTGGTTAAATAGTGAAATCAATGCTGGCTAAAAGCGTCTTTAATGCCCAAGGCTGCGATTAACTTCGTTAGAACGAAATAGGCCAACACCACGATACATCTGAGATGCAATAACGAAGTTCCACTTCGCGTCCTAGCAGCGATTTTAGTACTACATTTTAACTTATTTTCCTACGCACCTCAATACCTGTGACCTTGCGTATTCATTTCTACAATCTCAATCTACTTGTACACTGGTCTTGGCAACAGAAGATGATTTGTGCCAACCATTGTTGGTATACTGGATCGACGATTCAAAAATGCAAATACAGAAAGGTTAGGGTACCATTGGCTCGTACAAATATTCTGTTGTACCAAATTGATGATCCAACAATGCTTTGCGTCCTTTCACGCTCACTCTGTGATATTAATATGTGTAGCAAGTCCATTAACATTCCAAGCTTTTCTCTTTTTATCATAATCAAAAGGAGTGACCCTGTGGCCTGCCAAATGTGTGAAGCTGACTTGGTCACGCAGAATTATCTTTTCATTTCATTTGAGTTCGTAATTCCTTCGGACACAAATCGTTTCTTTCTTGGGTCATCTAACATTGCTGATCTCTATGCATTACTGCATGGGGGGAGGTGACTGATCCACACACTGAACGAGGCACGTTAACCATCAATTGACTTGGTTCTTGGACAGAGGCACTGAACTACATGGCTGTGGCACTCACTGCTTCCCATTTCACGTGCCTCTGCACGTTGGCTATTGCTCATGCACGAACAATGGAACAGAAACTTCGTATAAACAAGTTATATTTTACTAACTGTAGGGATGCAGAGACGAGTTGCTTCTCGTCTCTAAGTAGCCGGCGAAAGTCTTCACATTGAACGCCTTATTGCAACCGCTCAAAGCACAAATTGGTTTGTGCGATTGTGCTATTGATAAACAGATGGATGGAATAGAACTTTGATATTTATTGGAGTAAAGACACAATGATTTGGGAGAACAAATGTCGGTTTGAACCATTGGATAGTACGAGTATTAGTAAAAGCGATAGTTAGGAGGCCTACACAGAACTAGCATCTTTCGAGAATAAAGGAAAAGCCCAAAATGGGCCAATGATGATGGTACCTAGATTGGATAGATTTCGGGTAAATGTTTGCTGCAAATTATGCCTCCTCATGGCCACTAGTACATTTAATAAGCTACCAGTGTGCGAATATGCTTCTAAAATACCGCAACGAATCACGTCGAGAGTCGTGAAATGGCAATGAACACAACATTATCATTTACGGCTGCGATTACCTGCGGTTAGTACAGGCAAGTGTAACTAAGATTCAACGTGCCGAAACAGCTTCATTTTGTAGATTAGCACGGAAGAGTTAGACACTGAACTGGGTTGCAGAGGTTTTGTAAATGTTGTCTGAGCAGGTAAATAAGTAAGGCAATAGAGCAGGAGACTGTGTGCAACATTAGGTCCATTTCTACTCTTTATATCTTTGATACCCCTTACTTGTACCCAAGTTCCTGGTTTGTCTTGCTTACACCTTATGCACCTCTCTTCAAGTGGCTAATGGGATATGGCAAATCGGTCTCTAAATAAGTCGAAAAGATTCTTTATAGCTTACTCACTAGACAACTGACCTGTTTGCGAAGTAACCTTTATCGTCAAGATGTCGACTGTCACCTCGTTAACCTTGGGAACAAGTGGGTGGTATGGGCACCTCGTTAACCTTGGGAACAAGTGGGTGGTATGGGCATCGACGACACCTGCAAGGCTAAATCTCTTACAAAACTGGTCTTTTGTTTTCACCATTTACCTCGCTTATCGGTAATGTTAAGGCAATAATCTTTGTGGATTATTTAACAGATCAAACATGCATTTACCGATGAAGGGTGTAATTGGGAGCAATGCCAGTGTTTTCAACCGAACTAATAGGCCACAATCAAAGAACGAGAATTCCATCAGCGCTATCAAAACGATGTTGCTTTACAGGAGGAAGTAGACGAGCGAATTGGGCTGTCCATCACTGAGTTTTATTTGGGCCATTTTATAGGTTATCACATGAGCACCACTCTGGGCCACCTAAACATCTTTGTTCCAACACCTTGATAACCACTTTGTAATTACTTTCTCCACAGCGGGGTATCTGCCAGTCAGCCGCTAACCGTACAACAAACATGAGAAAAGCTCCCTAGAGGACACTGACGCAAACCAGTGTGTATGAACTAGCGCAAGCTATAGCAAATTATTTGCTATTGACCATATTGTAGAGCAATAAATTTGTTCGTTATGCTAAGTGCTCGACTTAAAACTCAAGCATGCCCTGCTCATGACTGATAAGAGCATCAGGAATCGTAATGTTACTATCAACTTGGTGGCACAAATTTGCTTCATTGTGTGATGGTCAAGTGAATACGCCCAACAGGTGATTGCATCGGAGCGTTTATAACTAATTTTAGTGTAATGCTTTCCATTTAAGCCTGTTAATTAGAGTGGTACTAATGGAACATTTACTGATCACGCTTACATAGAAAAACAGCATCTTTTGATGAGATTTCACAAATAGGTGGTATTCTGCATAGCAAAATGTAGCCCAAAGCAAAGCTGGTTTGACTCTGCACCAAAGTTTTACTGGTGTCTATGTCCAAATAGAGACTGTTCCAGCGGAAAAGAAATTATCCGACTTGGGTGAATGCAGCCAACACATTAAGAGATTTGCCGTTAATGTAGAGCTAAATAGGCGAAAACTTGGTCCTTCTGATTAGGCAACAGTAATGTGCTGCTCCCATGAAAAAGAAAACAAGGAGGGAGTATTATGCTTGTTATGCTTGAATAGACAGAGGAATAAATGGATAAAGGCCTCATACAAATAATGCACGTGATGGCTCAAGAGGAGCCATGGGATCGTGACACACTGCTGCTATTTGCTCTTTCAATAAACCAGTTTGCCTAGCAATATCAGTTGACGATTTCCTCCACAAGGCATTCGGTTCTCCAATGCAGCAGTAAACTACTCATGCCACACAAAACAATGAGCCGAAACACGTGACAATAAGCGAAAATAGAAAATGGCAAGCTTCTTTCCTGCTTTTGTGAAGCACGCAAAGTAGAAAACTCCCTTAGTTTTTCATTTTTTATAAATATTAGACTAGACCGACTCGTTAATGCAGCATTATTTTAGTGTTTCCTATACAAAAAATGTGAATAACACTACAATCAAGAACATTTGTCTTTAGAGTCAAGACATCAAATTCTGGTGAGGACAAGTATCTGAAGGTGATTACCTGCAAATCATGCTACTGTGGAGGTAAGCGAGGGGAAGACCCTCGATGGTCCCACTAAATCTCACCTAATCAGGCATCATAAACAACCGCAATAAGCCTTTACCATCCGGTTGCATTGAGGACTTAGGACATCTGCAGCTATGACTCCTGAGCAAGGCGTGTGGAGTCGAGCAGAATAGTTCAGCTCAACAAGGATTTGGGAACTCACGTGTACTGAAGGCACCAAACAATGCGACGCTTCACTGCAGTGCAAAATTTGAGCAGTGACCGAAAGTCGTAAGTAGGGCACATAACACTCACAGGAGTGTCCAACTCTCAGCGAGCGATTCCGTGAACATTGACAGTCTTCCGCTTTCAACCAGCGCAGAAGTAGGAAACCGCTGGAGCACATTATTAGGCAAGTACTGCAGAGGAACGGTGGCAAAGACAAGCGCTGCATTCACCACATGAACCTTCGTTTCCAGTTTGGAATTTGGCTTCATGAACGACCCTCTAAGTAGTACGGAAGCGAGAATATTTTTTAACTCTTTTCAGTTCTGATATTAGTTAAACACAGCAAAGCTTGTGTAGAAGACATTGCCTTCTCGAGCCGTCAATTCTCCATTCCAACAGATCCAGCATCTGTGCTCATCTACAAGCTGACGATGACAAGGTGTGTGGTATTAAATAGAAAATCAAGAATGCTTCGTGATTCTTAATATAATTACAGAGTCGGATAGGCAGGCACCTTAAAGTAACCTAGTGAATACATTCTGACATTCTTGATTATTCTGGTGGTAAAATCAGCGGTAACTTGAGAAATTTTAACAATGGGCTCATTATTTTCAAACATCGTGGTTCCTTGGATTTCTTACGATTTAGCTATGATACTATCCGTAGAGTTGAATTCCCTCACATTTGGATGTTTGGAAAAGTCGACACGAAGTAAGGAGCCTAAAGAAGGTAGACAGTATAACTCAGATGTCACGCTTAAGCTTCCTTGCAAACAGCACCGAATGGGAAGCAGGAAATAGGAAGTCCGCTCTAAGAGCTACTCAATATTGCTAATTTAGAATGCAAATGCACATTATTACGTTATGCTCAGGATTTCTAAACGCCTTTGACTGGTATAACCATCCAAAACACAGGCAGGATGTAGAAATGTGTTTACTCTCGTCGCGAATGCGTTTTACTTAAATGTCATAGAATTTTAATTCACCGTGCTTAGCCTTCGCATTTCGCACCGAAGCAATTGCATGATTCACAGCCAACGAAATTGTCTTGCTGACAAAGGCTAAAAAGGTGGAAACACTCTTTGTTTTCAAATAAGTACACGGGGTTCCAACTTGCTAGAAGAAGATTTCGTGTTTAAGTCTGTCGAGAAATGCGCTGCCGAGATAAGCGCCAGTCAATGGACACATGAGCTGTTGCGTCCGCCAGCTAACTTTGCTCAATTTAATGATCATATTGACTGGCAGAATAGGTCGCGATCCAATTCCCATTATTTCATATGATGGATTCAGTCTCTACCCCGAGTCTTAGTTCCCAAGCCGCAGAAAATTCATTAGCAAAGACAACGAATTTTATAACAGGCTGCAGATTTGTGGCCTGGTCCGTTTTCACCAAACACCACCGTAGTGGAATTGCAGTCCTTGAGCACACTAGCAATGCGTCTTCTCCTCACTTCCATGTCCTCACAGATGACTTTAAGTGCTACCTCGATAGCGGTAATGACCAAACTTGATCTGGGTAGGCAAGTGACCTAATGCTAAGCGCATGAACTTAGGTTTTGTGCAATTTGGACCGGCTCGTTACGTCAAAGTCATCCTCTGCAAATTCTTACTTCCTTCTCCATGTTGCCTTCAGGAAAACGTTGTTGCATAGAATGTGCCTCTTGTCGTGCACCAATAAAGCCTTGACAGCATTTTCAAATGAACACGCATTAGATACAGTTGATTTCACAAAAGACGCACCAAACAGAAATACGCACCGAATCCTAAACCAGCATTTTCACCATGGTCGAAGAAGGAGGAGAAGAGGCCTATGCAGCTTTTAAGACCTTATTTAAAGAGTACTGCATAAAACAGGAACGCTTGTTTGCTTTTCATCATCGGGGCATTGTGTAAATGCATTCGTGATTACGGTCTCCCAATATGCCCGTGCTCCATCAACAAACCTCTTTTGACATGCAAGTGTAAATGACTGGACTGTTATATTTGAATGCCATTTTGCATGCACAAACAGGAACCTATTTCTGCAGCCTCACTTTGCATTCCCTCAATTTACAAAACTAATTCGAAAAGATAATATCGCCAACCAAATGTCCTGTGAATGTGACTTAAAAATCGTACTTTTAAAGAGGATAAATGCAACATGAAGTTGTCTGCTCAACTGATTAACGTGAGTATAAGAAGTAGAATCTATGAGTATGCATAGCTTTCACAAGAATTGCAAAGTGAACTTGTTCTTGCCAAATGTTGCTCTCGTGAGGGAGCATGAAAAGTGCCTATACAGCCAGCGAAGCGACGGACGCAGCTGTATAATCTAATAAGTCTGCCGCCAATTCAAGTGGGCTCATTCAGTACAATGGAAGCTGACGTATCCACAAACATAATCGGCATTTTGAAAAGTAACATTTGAAGCCACATTTAGTCGCAGCTCCTCAAAAGTCATGTGTGCGAGGAAGTGGCAGATGTTACTTAACAGCTACACTCGATGTGGAACGTAAAGTGCATGAAATCACTGCTGACCAAATATTTGAACGTACATCGAGGGATACTGCCTCAGGTGGAAGAAGCAATACACTGATTCCTGGATAAGGCGCCTCACCTTCAGACCTTACTTCGCTATTCGCAACTCTCAATGGTTTCATTCAAACCGACTAGATTAGCACCTTTGTCATCCATAAAGCAGAAATCATCCAGGTAAAGTTGCTCTTGCGTTTGCAATATCAAATTACAGACTCAACAACAAGTGTTGTGTCTTTCACTTGTTACAGCCCACTAGTAGCGTGTACTTCGAAAACTGCGTTTCAGGCTCCTGTCTTGCTCGCAACCCGTTGGCGTATATTAAACGCCCGACTCTCCTGTCTTTTCCTAGCTTCGCAAATGTGCCACGTGTCCTTTCCCACCACTTCCTGCAAAACAAATCCACATCGTTGGCCATGAAGTTGATGCAGAAATAAGTTACATGCGAGGAACCCAACATTGCATCTGTGGTCGTCCGCTCTCCTCTCATAATTGGTCGTAAATTACGAATTGTGACTTGATTACAAAATCGCGAATTGATAATTTTTACACTTAAGCAGCAGCAATGAATTACTACTGCTACTTTTCTGTTATGAGTGTTTGTCCAGACATGACAAAACGTCTCAGCTCGCCTTCTATGCTTCCTTCTTTCTTTCCTGTTTCCCAATGGCAAACCAAGTGCAACTCAGAAAAGTAAAGATGGGAAATTTTCCATTTCCTCTAATTTGCTGGCTCTTATAGCATTCTTTAGCGATTGGATTATTAATTGTTAGGCTGTCAGTAGGGCACGGTACATTTGAAAGGGTCATTCAAACCTACACAAAGCAGACAAACAAAATGTTGTTTAAAACCTTCCGAATCAGTTCATTTTAGCAGTGTAGGTAGAGGCGTGTGAGGAAACAAGTCAAGTCAGTCTGTATTTGCATTCGTGGCATGACGATACAAATTGCAGTGACTTGAGAGCAAAGCATTAGACTTTGGCAGAACAAAGGCCAAATTCACCTATTGGGACTTAACTCAAAGCAAAGTAAAGTTAAAGAAACCCAATCGGTATGCATGGTTTGACAACAATCTAAGACTTCAATTGCCTACTCACGTATTCCTTCGGTGCGTGTCGAGGGTTGGAGTGAAGACCATGGAATGATCTCGCGACATGCACGTGGCACTATCCTCCCAACGCCGACAGCGATTCGGTTAAAAGACGAGCCGCACATTAATGGTCTATCACAAAGATAAAATGACAATAAGAAAACTTATATAGGCAAATCATTGTTGATGGGTTTTGCAAAACCAAGATTGATAATTAATGTCTTTGATGTTACAATAATGTGATGCGTGAAGTTTGTAAAAATTTTTGGGGAGCGTCACAAGGTCGCATGCTATAAATAATTCAAAGCATTATTGCTAGGAAAAGTTTAGAGAGATAAAGCCCAAATTGTAATTACAGAGAAGCATAATAAAGCTTTTTTATGTGCTTAAGTTAAAATACAGGCGACTAGGGTATTCTTAGCCACTGATAAGATAGACTAGAAGCTTACATACCTAACACACATCAACGCAAACTAACACGCTCTATATATATGCGTATAGTTCAGACTATCAGCAAAGTCCTTCTGCCGTATTTGTAGACTTCGCGCCGTCACAAGCGACAACGCACGGATCTCCATTTCGCATAGCATTTCAACAAAGAAAATGCCACACTTCCTGCAGCATAGATTGATAATCTCGGTGCCCACCCACTTCGCCTTTCTGCGTCACCAAGGCATACCTGGGTGCTACTCGCTCCTTCTGTCAATCAGTGATGTAGTACACGATAGGCACCTGTGTTGGAGTGCCCAGGTAGTCCATTAATTCAATGCAATTTTCGCTTCACCGACTCAGGGATTGGTCGCAAGGTCAGCAGGCAAGCGGGAAAACGTCGCACTTTAAAGCTTTCCCATTAGCAAAAGTGCCATCAAATGTGGTTTAAGAGAAAGAGACGTGCATTATGTTTTAATGAGAGAGTTTTTGAGCTAGAATCAAAATATAGAATACAACTCCATTCCTAGCTAGCGGCTGGTCTAGACTCTGCATTATGCATCATCTGTAAAAGAAAATATTGTATTTTGATAAAATTCAGTGATTTTAACAAATGCAGACTTGAATCTCGGTTTCTTAGACTATGCGACCCTGGCATCACACCTTCAGGAATGAGGCGCTGTGATGAGACTGTCATTTGAATGGATAAATGCAGCCTAACTCTAAGCGAGTATCAAAATTCAACCTCGGCGCCTTTGTCTGATGGAGAGCCTTAGAATCCATTTAATTTCCATGACGAACTGTGACCGAGGATACAACATCAAGACAAGTGGTGTGTTTTGATCTAACCGTTAACCTCAACACCTCTATAATCTACTGCCTTAAGGAGTCGTCCAGGTGAATTGCGCAGCTCCATCTTTGGCAACTTTACACAGATCTACTTTGAATTCGTCTTCCATCGAAGAACAATTCGAATGAGGCCCTTGTCACAACCCAGTATTTCATTGTTGACGTTTAAAAGATTTTGCTATTATATTTACTTGTCTTATTTCCAAAGCCCACAAATGTTTTTTTAGCAGAACTACATAAACCCATTTTAACACAAGGGACGGTCATGGAGGCAACTTCCAACAGCCTCAAACCACTTCCATCATTCTGCACACACCTTTACGCAGTATTTATAAACTTAGTCTAGCTTTCAACTACGGCGCTAAAAGCAACATCTGCAGAGAATGCTTTGTTAGCAGTGTTGAAACGTCCCAGGCATGCTTTCCACCTTCATCATCGGTAGGGTGATGCCAACATTCGACCCAATCTTTGAGGGATTGGAGTGATTTAGGAACTTGTGGATAGGAAATTAGACTGTGAGCGGAGTGCCACAACACCTCTTTACTTCAGTTGCCGTAATATGCGATTGAAACGGTAGGCAAACTCAAGAATACTCAAGGTTTGGGCCGCATCAACGCAAAGTATTTTGCTTTTCTCTTTCAAATCACCTTCAATTTCATCTCAGCTGGGTTCAGAAAATTACTTACAGAGGCGTTCGTTCGCTGTTAACAAGAGACTGCATAACACGCTTTATCCAAAGTCTATTTTGTATTTCACTGTCTGAAATAGACTGTCGTTTCTCTTTAAGGTAGACGAAAACAAATATAGACCTTAATATGGCAATTTCAGGAGTATATAAAGCATATTTCGGTTCGTTGAATGTCAATCCTTAGAGAACGAGGGTTTTCAATTTAAGACATTACAAACTGCGGCTTGAATACCATACTTTTCTAGCAAGTAAAAAGAATTTCAAGTGTATGTGACTGACCCCTTTTGCTAATCACTCAGTTCCCAACCTTTCTAGATTTGGTGGCTAGTTTTGAGCTTTGTACAGCAACCAAGAATAGAGCACTTGTATTGAGTGTGGCGGCCAGGCTTCATAGTTTAATAAGTGGTGACATCGTGATGTCAAATACATAGCGCCTTCTGCTAACTTTGTCTATTGAAGCGCTGCAAATATTCTCCGACCTTTCATTCAAGACGAGCTGCAGTCCGCTCCAGCCTCCACTGCCGTTAATGCCCCAATATCACCTACTCATGCAGGCTGGCTACACTTGACTTCGATCCGCAAATCACTCTCTTTCCCACGTAAGAGAACGTGAGCAAAACAGCTTTCCAAATGCACCCACCTGCCTCTACAGACAGAGATTGGCTTTCATTCAATGCATATTGCACACATTTGGCATATTCCTAGGCTCGGCGTCTCCTTTGGCAGCCGCGCATGAACAGGGCATAAAAACATCCTCTTTTCAAAAAATGGCAAGTTCGCAGTGAATAATAGATAAACGCAGAATGTCCACGGTCAGCATGAGATTGGTGCATGCTAACCATTCCTTGGCATGGATAAACTGTGCATTACAATTTTCGTCTTTTAAAGCCATTTCTTGTAAGCTAGATTTTTAAAAATCACACCGAATTGTAAAATTAACTTCATCAATTGGATGGAAACAGCATAAGCCTTTCTGTTATTCCTCGACCAATTTTTTGAAAGCAGGAGGGAGATAATGTGAGCTGAGTCTTGTTAGTTATTTTATTATTGTTTCATATTGGATTACGTTTCACCCACTTTTACCCAGGGAAAGCATATGTTTTACGCTAAAACTTCAATAAAATTGTGAGATGGAAATTTGTGATGCTACGATGAAGAACATAAGCTGTGGAGGGTAGTGTAACTATGTACATGCATGCACATGCGTGGCTTAAACGTCACAATTCTACCAGTCAAGTGCATTTCCTTTTTCATCACAAATACCAAAAAGTCAGGAGTATATAGCGACTCCATCCGTATTCGTAATACAGTAGCTAATATCAATCCAGCATTCACTACGCTTCGTTATGTGTTTCCTATTCAATGTGACCTAATTTACCGTAGTGCATAGGCGATTTCGGTGCCTTTTACATTAGCTATTTTCATTCATTTTGCTAATTAATTGTGATAAATGCAAAACGCCTGACACTTAAGAAGTTAGCGAATCAAACTCACATTCCACCCGCGTTTACTTTTCTATGAGTACAGGCTGGGTGGACGGGTGGATGAATGTGCAGTGCAGACCATGAAAGAGTTAAGGAATTTAATGTTAAATCGGGATTTTTTCGGCGCGCATTACAGCTGCAGCGGTTATTTATTCATCCGGCCCCGTTCACCCTCTTTCTATCCCTGGCTTATTCCAGAGGTCTACTAGAATGTAGATTAGCCCTCCTCAAAGTGCCGCGTTTTAGTCAGGGTACATTAGGCAGTATACATGTGTCTAACACACTGTTAGCCATTGCACATAGATCAAGCACCATTAATTGAAGACGATCTGCCATTGCTACCTCCAACGAAGTAGGTTTGCAAAATCTGCGACAACACGACTACACAGGCACTGCGTATTGCCATCACATCTGACAGTGCCTTGTTATCAACAGGAATAGGACTGAATTCTCCTCCGCAGAGACTGAAATGCATATTTTTAGGAACCTCTCAGCTATAGCAAAATGAATCTGAGTGGTGACTGCTTAAATCAAAATGTCGCATGTGGATCCAAAGGCCTAAAGAGTCAAAGAAAATTAAGGCTAGGGGCATAAACCTGAAACTTCCACATTAAGTCAACATAAATAGGCTATTTAGCATCCTCTGTTGGTAAGGAAGAATTGAGACTCCAATTTTTGTTACCCTTTTTGTTGCATATGTAAATACTGCAACATGCCAAGTTTGGAGTGCGCACATCAGTACGGTATCAACTAACTTATTTCTGAGGCAACGACATTGATATCAACGGTGCCTCATGCAGCTTACAGATACCTAGGATTTCGTTGGCATCTCACGCTAGTGTTTGTAATTTCGTCTACTGCAAATGTCACAAATGGCAACCCTACAGCCAAGTGAGAATCGTGTCTGCATCAGGCCACTTGTCAGGGATAGTTCAGGAAAGCGTTATTGCTGCAAATCTATAACATGGAAGAATCTGTTCGTTTCCTTCACCCAGATACACGGTATCAATTAACACCTGCTTGTATTTACTGCACACCCAAGTTAATGTTTGTTAATCGTAGAAGAAGGTGTTTACATTTACATAGGTACCTCGGCACGTAATGCACCTATACCTGGAATTTTCCACACATTGACGAGACTGAGCTGCGTTGATCAGAATCAGGTAACGGAACAAGGTCCATAAGGAGAGATGGGATAGTGGCACTCAAGGAGCACGATGTGGTAAAGTGGAAAGGGAAAGAAATATTTCTAATCGCGACCCAGTGCGAGTGTATTTACGAGCTAATGCCTGATGCCGAAGCTTAAGGCGATTTGCCGTAGCAGGTGGTGTTTGTCGGTAACGTGAACATAAGAATTGCCTCATGTCGGATAAACTTCGCAGTGCAACATGAATAGAGATGTTTCATGACAGAGGGTCAAATAGTTTTACAGATTCAAAGCAAAATGCAAAAAGGCGATTTCAGAGTAGGATGGCGAAGGCACAGTGAGCCTGTCCCCTTGTAACGTATTGGGAGAAGTTTTTTCCCGATCACAATCTCCATTTCCACTGTCGAAGACTATGGAGAAATGTGATTATATCGTGTTGAGAATGGGATTTTTCAGGCCGTTTTTGTAGCGCTAAAGCCATGAATGAGGAAGCGAGAGGGGAAGATCGCTGATATCAGATTTGCTAAATACAGGATTATGAAATGCATGCAATCGTTTTTCCCACATTTCTGCTGGTGGTTATCGAAGAATACAGTCTCAAATATTGTGCCTAAGTAGTTTGATTCGAAAAGGTGCAGTGGCCGTCAAATGGTGCGAATTCTACCTTTCTTGAGGATACGTGTGCAACCAGTTTTTGCAAGTACCACAAAAGCTATCGCATTACGCATCGCTATCATTCCTACAATGACAAATCAAGGAAAGGACAATAAATGTGGGTGTCCTTAAGGTAAGAACTAACAAAAATTCTGTCTTGAATGCTCTGTCACGTGTAGATAATAAGTGCACTTTTGAGTGTGGGTGAAGTATCGGTGTGCATTGCGCAGAACACGACAGAAACCTGCACTGTAGAAATCGACATCACTGTATTAAGAGCCCATGTTAAAAAACCGCGTTGGTTGCGGAAAGAGCTCGCTAACACTTTGCATGATAGCGTACATTGTAAAAATGGTCATTGGTCTCTAATTTACACATAATAATGAGTTTGCTCTAGCTTTTTAACATTGCGTCTATTTTGGCTACTTTTTCACTCCACTACCGTCACGCGTCAATGTATTTGGACATCATTTGCAAAGGGGACGCAGCAACTTCTTAGTAGTGTGGCAATAAATATTCATCATCAAGGTACTAATTTAAATCACCTCCTACCTGGTCTTATCATTTCAATTACGACAAACGGACTTAGCTTCCTTCCACGCCGACGGCCCTTATGAAAAGTTGTTTAGGCAAAATGCACACACATTGTAATTTTGAGAAAAGGTTAATTGCATAGAAGTACATGCATGCCTTCACACTGCCCCGTATAACATGACCAATCGGGATTTATCTACCATTATTCACTGCGAATTTGCCATTTTTTGAAAAGAGGATGTTTTTATGCTCTGTTCATGCGCGGCTGCCAAAGGAGACGCCGAGCCTAGGAATATGCCAAATGTGTGCAATATACATTGAATGAAAGCCAATCTCTGTCTGTAGAGGCAGGTGGGTGCATTTGGAAAGCTGTTTTGCTCACGTTCTCTTACGTGGGAAAGAGAGTGATTTGCGGATCGAAGTCAAGTGTAGCCAGCCTGCATGAGTAGGTGATATTGGGGCATTAACGGCAGTGGAGGCTGGAGCGGACTGCAGCTCGTCTTGAATGAAAGGTCGGAGAATATTTGCAGCGCTTCAATAGACAAAGTTAGCAGAAGGCGCTATGTATTTGACATCACGATGTCACCACTTATTAAACTATGAAGCCTGGCCGCCACACTCAATACAAGTGCTCTATTCTTGGTTGCTGTACAAAGCTCAAAACTAGCCACCAAATCTAGAAAGGTTGGGAACTGAGTGATTAGCAAAAGGGGTCAGTCACATACACTTGAAATTCTTTTTACTTGCTAGAAAAGTATGGTATTCAAGCCGCAGTTTGTAATGTCTTAAATTGAAAACCCTCGTTCTCTAAGGATTGACATTCAACGAACCGAAATATGCTTTATATACTCCTGAAATTGCCATATTAAGGTCTATATTTGTTTTCGTCTACCTTAAAGAGAAACGACAGTCTATTTCAGACAGTGAAATACAAAATAGACTTTGGATAAAGCGTGTTATGCAGTCTCTTGTTAACAGCGAACGAACGCCTCTGTAAGTAATTTTCTGAACCCAGCTGAGATGAAATTGAAGGTGATTTGAAAGAGAAAAGCAAAATACTTTGCGTTGATGCGGCCCAAACCTTGAGTATTCTTGAGTTTGCCTACCGTTTCAATCGCATATTACGGCAACTGAAGTAAAGAGGTGTTGTGGCACTCCGCTCACAGTCTAATTTCCTATCCACAAGTTCCTAAATCACTCCAATCCCTCAAAGATTGGGTCGAATGTTGGCATCACCCTACCGATGATGAAGGTGGAAAGCATGCCTGGGACGTTTCAACACTGCTAACAAAGCATTCTCTGCAGATGTTGCTTTTAGCGCCGTAGTTGAAAGCTAGACTAAGTTTATAAATACTGCGTAAAGGTGTGTGCAGAATGATGGAAGTGGTTTGAGGCTGTTGGAAGTTGCCTCCATGACCGTCCCTTGTGTTAAAATGGGTTTATGTAGTTCTGCTAAAAAAACATTTGTGGGCTTTGGAAATAAGACAAGTAAATATAATAGCAAAATCTTTTAAACGTCAACAATGAAATACTGGGTTGTGACAAGGGCCTCATTCGAATTGTTCTTCGATGGAAGACGAATTCAAAGTAGATCTGTGTAAAGTTGCCAAAGATGGAGCTGCGCAATTCACCTGGACGACTCCTTAAGGCAGTAGATTATAGAGGTGTTGAGGTTAACGGTTAGATCAAAACACACCACTTGTCTTGATGTTGTATCCTCGGTCACAGTTCGTCATGGAAATTAAATGGATTCTAAGGCTCTCCATCAGACAAAGGCGCCGAGGTTGAATTTTGATACTCGCTTAGAGTTAGGCTGCATTTATCCATTCAAATGACAGTCTCATCACAGCGCCTCATTCCTGAAGGTGTGATGCCAGGGTCGCATAGTCTAAGAAACCGAGATTCAAGTCTGCATTTGTTAAAATCACTGAATTTTATCAAAATACAATATTTTCTTTTACAGATGATGCATAATGCAGAGTCTAGACCAGCCGCTAGCTAGGAATGGAGTTGTATTCTATATTTTGATTCTAGCTCAAAAACTCTCTCATTAAAACATAATGCACGTCTCTTTCTCTTAAACCACATTTGATGGCACTTTTGCTAATGGGAAAGCTTTAAAGTGCGACGTTTTCCCGCTTGCCTGCTGACCTTGCGACCAATCCCTGAGTCGGTGAAGCGAAAATTGCATTGAATTAATGGACTACCTGGGCACTCCAACACAGGTGCCTATCGTGTACTACATCACTGATTGACAGAAGGAGCGAGTAGCACCCAGGTATGCCTTGGTGACGCAGAAAGGCGAAGTGGGTGGGCACCGAGATTATCAATCTATGCTGCAGGAAGTGTGGCATTTTCTTTGTTGAAATGCTATGCGAAATGGAGATCCGTGCGTTGTCGCTTGTGACGGCGCGAAGTCTACAAATACGGCAGAAGGACTTTGCTGATAGTCTGAACTATACGCATATATATAGAGCGTGTTAGTTTGCGTTGATGTGTGTTAGGTATGTAAGCTTCTAGTCTATCTTATCAGTGGCTAAGAATACCCTAGTCGCCTGTATTTTAATTCAAGCACATAAAAGAGCTTGATCATGGTTCTATGTGATTGCAATTTGGGCTTTATCTCTTTAGACTTTTTCTAATAGTAATGCTTCAAATTATCCTAGAGGTGCGCGACCTTGCAACGTTCTTCTGGAGGGCTCACAAATCCTCACTTATCGCGTAAATGTGGCATCTCCTTCGTCACCTCTGTGCGATTAGCCCTTTGCCAGCTTTCGACACCTGACGACAACATAGGCGAGGATGCGCTAAACAGGTTGTCTGGTGCCTCAGCGAACCGACACAAGAACTGACTTAAAAGTGGCTGTGATTCAAGTGCGCCATAATTTGTACAACCTACTGACAAAATAGTAACTAAAGCTGCTGATTAAAAGTATCTTTATTTTTGTTAGGATGCGTTACTATTAGAAGCGAATTATTCCCATCACGACTTAGTTCATTTATGTCGAGTATAGCATAAAAGCTGAAATGACACTCTTGCACTGCATTCTGTACCAAAAGTTTTCTTTTTGATTTTTTGGGTTGAATTATAGCCTCTAAACGTATGGAGAATTGAAAAGAATGTCTGAGCACTGCATGGAAGCTCTTCACTTACACTAGAAATGATGGGGACAAGCTGTTATATTCATCCCATCTCTAGTGTACAATGTGCAAACGATATGTGCTTATGTCAAAGACTGAGGGATTTAATCAGTTTTATTCCTGATGGTTCTTAAGAGCTACTGGAATTATCCACTTGGAGGCGTGCTCGGTTCGTTTGTGCTGAAATTTACTTTTACATTGCACTTCGGCATAATTTTTAGAAATTTGGCTGTGGAAACGGACAACCTTTCTCTTTATTACTACATCCACTAAAACTACGACATGCTGTGTTTCATTCTCTTGCTCTTCTTGTGTTATCTTGCTTTCTCAAGCGACAAGTCTTGACGTGGGCCAGAGATTGAGACGAATTCGAAGCCATCATGAGAAAGTACTAAAACTTGTACATCGTGTTCTGGAATTTGGTTTGGAAATTGCACACACTTACACACTTGCAGACTTTTCAAGCATTTTTATAAGAAGACATGATTTATGAATTGTTGCGTTGCTAAACTCTTGCAACACTGATTAGCCTATAAAAGCACAGTCGCCTCCTTGCCATTCTATCTTTATGAGAGGCCAGTAACGTGCGGCACGGCTTTTAACCAAGTCGCTGCTGGAGGATAGTGCCATGTGCATGCGACAAGGTCACTCAGTGGTCTCTACGTCAATCCTTGATACACGGGCAAAGGGTATGTGAGTAGCTGATTGTAAGCCTTGGATTAATGTTCCGCCATAGCCAAATGCTTTGCTCTCGAGGCACTTCAATTTGCATCATCATGTCACGAACGCAGATGCGGAATAACTTGGCTCGTTTTGCCCACTCGTCTCTTCTTAGTGCTGTTGAATAAAACAGAAGTCTTTAAACAACAGCTTGTTTGCCTCTCCGTACAGATTCGAATGACAGATGGACTCTGAGGTCATCAAGCTTTCCGGATCATTTCACCTGTACTGTACTCTAAGTGGTAGTTTGACAATTATAACTCCAATCTTTAAAGAATGTTGCAAGAAATGGCAAATCAGAAGAAGTCGGGTCATTTCTAATCTCCATTTTTCTGAGTTGCACTTGATTTGCCATTCAGAAAAAGATAGAAGTGTAGAAGGCGAAATGAGACAATTTGTCATTTATGAACAAACTCTCACTGCTCGGAGACACCATTTCCTCATTAAAGTGTTACTTCAGTGCAAAAAAGCATCATTTTGAGGTTTTTGCATTCAAATCACAAAAAAATTTGCCACTAGCTATAAGAGGAAAGTAGGGTACCGCAGATTAAATGTTAATAACTTCGCATGTGGGCCAATTTCTTCATCATCATGGTCAGCTACATGGAGTTGCTCTCCAGGAAGTGATGGAAGGGAACAAGTTGCACATCTGCGAAGCTGGGAGAAGGCAGGAAAGTTAGGTTACCCAAACACGCCTATTGGTGATGAGCAAGTTGGAGCTTAAAGTGTGGTCATAATACCACGTACTATTAGGGCACTGTAACAACTTAAAGACACAATACATGCTATTGACCATGCAATTTAATGTTAGAAACGCAAAAGCAAATTAAACTAGTTGATTCCTGCTGATTGAATGGTAAAGATGCAAATCTAGTCGGTTTGCACGAAACCGTTGAGGCTTGCAAAAAGTGGAACAAGAATTGAAGGCAAGGCACCATATTTGGAAAATATTGCACTGATTCTCCTATTTAAGGCAGTATTACTCAATGTACGAACTGTTTCATTACTGAAGAGTTGTCCACGTTGAAAGATTTGGTCAGTAGTGGCTTCAGGCACTTTACGGCTTACGTCGCCTAATGTTATCTAGTAGCGTCAACAACTTCCTCACAGGCATGGCCATCGAGGAGCTACGACTAAATGTGGCTCAAAACTTGACTTTTAAAATGAAGTTTTTGCAAGCATGTACGTCAACCTTCATCACACTGCACGAATCCACTTGATTTGGCGTCAGAATTATTGTTTTACAGCCGCGTCTGACACGTCGCTGGTTGCATAGAAACTTTTGTTGCTCCCAGACAAAAGCAAGTTTTTGCAAGAACAAGTTTCCTTTGCCAAAGTGCACAGTGTTATGCCTATGTACGACTGCGGCTCTTGCAGAAGCTATATATACTCATCAATTCTACTTAATATACTTTTGTTAATCAGTTGAACATACAAATTCACGCTGCTTTTTTCCTTTTAAAACGCGATTTTGAAGTCACATCCAAAGAACGATTGGATTGATGAAATTAACCTTTGATTAGTGTGGTGAATTGAGAGGATGCAGTGCGAAGGTGCAGAAATCAGTCAGAGGTACTGATACTTCCTACCTACGCAGGAAGTCGCACTCAAATCGGACAGACTAGTCATTTCCACCTGCATGTCAACGGACTTTTGTTGTTGGTGCACAGGCGAATTGAGGGACCATAACCAAGAATGGATTTCATGACACCAAGGTGATGCAAAGTAGACCGAAATTCCCATTTTATGCAGTCCTTTGGGATAATGTCTTAAATGCTACCTAGGGTTCTTCTTCTGCCCCGACTATAATAAAACTGCGTTATAGTGACTAGTAACTGGCTCAGTAACAAACGCGATGGCAGCATGGATTTCGTACCCATTTTATGCGATGCTAGCTTGGGTTATGATAAAGATTTCTGTTTGCTGCGTTTTTTGCAAAATCAACTGCATCTAATACGTTCCTATTTCAGAAATACTGGTTAAGATTCATTATTGTATGACACTACGAACATTCCATGCAACAAAATTTTCCTGAAGACGGAAGAAAGAAAGTGAGAATTTCTAAAGAAAAACATTGACTCAAAGAATCGGATAAGACAGGAAAGTCGAGCGTATGATTTAGACCTGCTGGTGGTGGGTAGGATAGAGGCTCAAAGCCTGGTCCATAAACCGCGCACAAATGGGAAGCTGCAACAGCTGAAAGATGCAAAATACGTTATTTACTATGCAATTTGATACTGAGTGAGTTTAACCACACACACCACATTCACACCATGCTCTTCTACTTCCCTTTTATGCAAATTAAGTCGGTGGCTTTAGCTCAGGCCATAATTCTGCTGTACGGTAGGGGTAAATTTATTCTGTTATAAAATCTGCCTTCTTTGTTAGCACATTCCTTGCAGTGTGAGAACTAAATCGTTGAATAGAGAGACTAAACTCATCACGTAAAACAATGAGGAGCGAATCGCAACAAACCTCGTCAGCCAATGTGATGAGTAAATTAAATAAAGATAGCTGGTGGGCGTAATAGTGAATGTGTCCATTGATTGGCACTCGCCTTGGCAACGCATTTCTCGACAGTCTTTGACACGACTTCTTCGGGCAGGGTAGAGCTCCGTTGATTGATTTGAAAACAACGGAAGCGCAAATCTCGAATAATTGCATTGCTCAGACCAAAGATTGTTTCCTCTTTTCCCGCCTCTTTTCGCACGACAACTTCGTCGGCTACGAATTTCACAATTGCTTTGGTGCAAAATGCAGAGGTGAAGTAAATTGAATTAAAAAGGCACGACTTTTAAGAGTAAACACATTCCTACTTACTCTCCGTGTCTTGAATGGTTAAGCCAGCCAGAAGTGTTGGACAATTCTAAGCAGAATGTAATCATGCGCATTTGCATTCGAAACCATGTACAACTTTGCCTAACTGTTCGAACAATATTAGACGGCCCTTACGGCAAATATCTTACCTCTTGTTTTTTATTCGCAACTGTCTGCGAGGAAGCTTAAGCGTGGTATCTGAGGTCTACCGCCTATCTTCTTTCTGCTCCTTACTTCGTGCCGACTTTTCCAAGCATTCAGATGTGCGGGAACTTAACTCTGCTGATGGCATCATAGCTAAATTGTGAGAAGTTGTAAGAACCTATGATGCTTAGAAATAATGAGTGCAGTTGTTTCAATTTCTCGTGTTACTGCCGCCTTTCATTGCCGAAAAGATCGAGAATTCTAAAGTAGGTTCATTGGAACAAATCAAAGCGCCTGCCTATCCATCTCTGTGATCGCATTAAGTATCGCAAAACATTCTTGATTTTCAATTTAATAGCAAACGCCTTGTCATCGTCAGCTTTTAGATGAGCACAGATACTGGATCGGTTGTAGTGGAGAATTGATGGCTCGAGAAGGCGATGCCTTCTACACAAGCCTTGCTGTGATCAACTAATATCAGCACTGAAAGTGATTAGACAATGCTCTCGTTTCCGTACTACTTAGAGGGTCGTTCATGAAGCCAAATTCCAAACAGGAAACGAAGGTTCATGTGGTGAAACAGTACTTGTTTTGACAAGTTTCTCTGCAGTATTTACCTACTAATGTGCTCCAACCATTTCCTACCTCTGCGTTGGTCAAAAGCGGAAGACTGTCAATGTTTACGGAAACGTCCGTTAATAGTTGAACAACCCTGCAACTGTTATTTGCCATTAAAAATATTAAGTCACTACTTAAATTTTGCACTGCAGAGAAGCGCTGCTTTGCTTTGTGCCTTTGGTACACATAAATATTTTAAATCCTGTTGAATCGAAATACTCTTTTCGACTTTACCACCTCTTGCACAGGGGTTATAGCTGCAGATACGTCAATTCCTCAAAGCAACAGGATGACAAAAGCATGGTGCTGTTACACATAATGCCTGATTAGGTGCGATTTGGTAGGACAATCGAGGGCATCACCGTCGCTTACTTCCACAGTGGCACGATATGCAGGCGATCACTCTCAGACACTTGTCTTCATCGGAATTGGCTGTCTTGACTCTGAAGATAAATGCCCCCAGCCGTAGTGATTTTCATAATCTTCGCAAAACACACACTAAAATAATGCTGTGGGGTTCCGCGACAACGAGTTGGTTCAGTCTGAGATTTTTAATAAAAATAATGAAAACTAAGCCAGTTTCCTACGTTGCGAGCTCCACAGAAGCAGGAAAGAAGCTTACCGTGGTCTTGTTTTACCCCATTGCCATGCGTTTCGGTTTAATATTTTGCATGGCATAACTAATTTATTGTTGTGTTTGGGAATGAAATTCCTTGTAGAGAGAATCGTCTATTATTTTTACTAAGCAAACTGACTTATTAATAAAGCAAAAAGAAGCGGAACGTCGCAAGTCCATAGCTTTTCTTGAACCATCACGTGCATCATTTGTAAGAAGCGAGTAGTTAATCAATTTCTCCATCCATCCACCCATCTTCTTATCCATCCAAGCGTCTACTCATTCATTCATATCTTCATCTATCCATTCAAGCGTGGCTAGTTTTTGGTTTTGTGCAAGTGTAATGCTTCCTCTTTGTTCTCTTCCCCATGGGAGTAGCATATTGCTGTTACCTAATCAGAAAGGCCAAGTTTTCGCCTATTTTGCTCAATACCAACAGAAAATCGCTCACTCTGTTGTCAGTATGCGCCCAAGTGAGATATTTCCTTTTCTTCTAGATCCAATCTCTATCTGGACGCATTCTAGTGACACTAAATACTGACACACAGAGAGAAAACTAGCCACCAGTAAATGATTCTTTGGTATAGCGTCAAATTATCTTTACCTTAGATCACATTTTGCCATACAGAATACCACGTATTTATGGATTCGCATCAAAAGAGCACTTTTACTGTAAAAGAGTGATAAGGAAATATTTCATTAGTACCATTCTCATTAATGGGGTACAGGGGAAACCAATCTACGACAAATGGTTGTAAACGCTCCGATACAATCACTTATTAGGCGAATCCACTTAACCACCACACAATAAAGCCAATTTGTGCCGCAAAATTGATAGCTGATATTATGATTCCCAAAGCTCTAATCTGTCATCAGCGAGGAATGCTTGTGTTTTAAGTAGAGCACTTCGCATAAAGAACTAGTTTATTGATCTACAATATGGTCATCCGCAAGTCATCTGAAATACCATTTCAAAATCTTGAGTGATTATTTGCGATGGCTTGCGTAAGCTCATATATAGTGGTTGCCAAATACTGGTTTGTGTCTGTGTCCATTCTAGGAGCATCGCTCATAGTTGTTGGGTGGTTTATTCTTAACTGACACAAATTTATACCCTTGGTCTGCCGAACAGTCCGATAATTGCGCTGTGGAGAAAGCAATTACGAAGTGGTCATCAGGGAGTGGGAACAAAAATAGTTACGTGTTTTGGGTTGGTGCTCACGTGGTTATCTACGGAATGGCCTAAATGGAACCAATGATGGACAGCCCTATTCACTCGATCCCTTCTCCTTCCTGCATTGTAACATCGTTTTGACAGCTGTGATGGACTTCGTGCACTTCTGTTATGGCCTATTATTCCAGTTGGCAAGTAACGACATTGCTCCCATTTGCACCCTCCAACAGGGAATGTACGTTGGATCTGTTAAATACGCTGGTTGGATTACTGCCTTTCCCAATAAGTGAGAAGAATGGTAAAGACCAAAGACTAGTTCTGCAAGAAATTTAATCATGTAGGTGTTGTCGATGCCCTTACCATCCACTTGTCTCAAAGGTCAAGAAGGTAAGATTCAACATCTTGATTATAAAGAATACTATGTAAAGCAGGTGCAGGTGCGTGCCTAGTAAACGGACTGTGGAAAATCCTTTTGTCTTATTTAGAGACAGATGACCCACGTCGCATTAGTAACCAGAAGAGAGGTACATGAGGCGTAATCAAGACAAACCAGGAAATTCAGTACAAGTAAGGAGCATTAAAACCGTAAAGGTTAGAAATGGACCTCATTGTTGCGCACAGTCTCCTGCCTCATCGTTACACTTATCCACCTACTCAACCAACATTTACAAAGCCTCTGCAACCCATACCAACATAAATCTCTTTCGTGCCTATCTACAAAATGAAGCTGTTTCTGCACGTTGAATCTTAGTTACACTCACCTATAGCAATCGCAGGTAATCGTAGCCGAAAATGGCATTGCTGTATTCATCACCGTTCTATGCCTCTCAATGTAATTTGTTGCAGTTTCTTGGAAGTATGTTTGCACATTCGCAGCTTATCTGAAAGCAGTGATATTCACGAGGAAGCCAAATTTGAAGTAAACATTTATCTGAAATCCACCAAACGCAGGTTAAATCTTCATGGGCTTATTCTGGCCTCTCTACCTAATCTCCATTTGAAAATGGTAGTTCTGTGTGGGTTTCCTAACTATCGCTTTTACTACGACTCATTATCTAATGGTTTAAATCGACATTTGTTCTCCCAAATCATTGTGTCTTTACTCCAGTAAATATCACAGTTCTATTCCACCCATCTGTTTATCAATAGCACAATCACACAAACCAATTTGTGCTTTGAGCGGTTGCAATAAGGCGTTCAATGTGAAGACTTTCGCCGGCTACTTAGAGACGAGAAGCAACTCGTCTCTGTATCCCTACAGTTAGTAAAATATAACTTGTTTATATGAAGTTTCTGTTCCATTGTTCGTGCATGAGCAATGGCCAACGTGCAGAGGCACGTGAAATGGGAAGCAGTGAGTGCCACAGCCATGTAGTTCAGTGCCTCTGTCCAAGAACCAAGTCAATTGATGGTTAACGTGCCTCGTTCAGTGTGTGGATCAGTCACCTCCCCCCATGCAGTAATGCATAGAGATCAGCAATGTTAGATGACCCAAGAAAGAAACGATTTGTGTCCGAAGGAATTACGAACTCAAATGAAATGAAAAGATAATTCTGCGTGACCAAGTCAGCTTCACACATTTGGCAGGCCACAGGGTCACTCCTTTTGATTATGATAAAAAGAGAAAAGCTTGGAATGTTAATGGACTTGCTACACATATTAATATCACAGAGTGAGCGTGAAAGGACGCAAAGCATTGTTGGATCATCAATTTGGTACAACAGAATATTTGTACGAGCCAATGGTACCCTAACCTTTCTGTATTTGCATTTTTGAATCGTCGATCCAGTATACCAACAATGGTTGGCACAAATCATCTTCTGTTGCCAAGACCAGTGTACAAGTAGATTGAGATTGTAGAAATGAATACGCAAGGTCACAAGTATTGAGGTGCGTAGGAAAATAAGTTAAAATGTAGTACTAAAATCGCTGCTAGGACGCGAAGTGGAACTTCGTTATTGCATCTCAGATGTATCGTGGTGTTGGCCTATTTCGTTCTAACGAAGTTAATCGCAGCCTTGGGCATTAAAGACGCTTTTAGCCAGCATTGATTTCACTATTTAACCAGAACAGGTCTGTTTGCGAAACACGACATTGCGTAACTCGTTGGCTATCCAACGAGGAACACAAGTAATACATTTGTGATGCTGGCAACGAGTGTGTTGAAAAAGACCAAAATCACAAACGATAGCAAGGAGTCACAGGATCCCACCTTTATTTGCATCAGAGGATATTTAATAGTACGCACGTTTGCGGAGTAGATGCTATTCTGACACATTTGGCTTTTCCATCAGGGTGCATTTTTGAATGCCATTTGAAGTGTTAGATGATTCTTCACCATAAAATCACCCAAAGTAACCAATATTTGCAGAAACTAGTGTTTTACAATGAGCCAGACCACAAAATATAAAGTATTTTCCATTCTTTGGGTAAAAGTTATTTCATGATATCTTAAAATTGTCGAACAAGTCTCTGAGAAGCCCTGAAATTAATTAGATGGACGAGAAGGGTCTGTTTGGTTACGAGCACTAACGACATTCTTGCATCGAGTGCAAAAGCGGGCAACCGATTGAAGATGGAGGACTCCATGACAGAGGAAGCTAAGTAACGAATGTCCCTTTGAGAGCACCCTAACGGCGAAATGAGATAATGAGGAGACAGACTGAGTAATAGAGAACGTCGCTCCACCCACGAAGTGCCATAAAGTGCTAATTCCATGTGCTTTAAATTAAGCTGCGCAATAAAAGCGGCACATTACGGCCTGCTTGTAAGACGGGAAATGCATTTGAAGGTTTTATGACAGCCGGAATTGTGCCTGCCCGTTGAATGCAAGGATAAATGTGTTGTGTTATTATCACAATGAGTGCAACATTTGCTCTGAATTCTGTCGCTAGACTATTTCTTGGTCAGCGCATCACATTCCGTAAGGATGTGGGTTTTTAGAGTCTAATCAAATTTGTCATTGAGCACCATATGAAGGGTTTAGAGAATGTTAATGTGAAGCCACCTTTGCCTCACTGAGAGGGACCTTGGAAAGAAGTTGTGGGTGTTGGAAATACGAAAATGCTGTTTTCCCTTCAATTCATCACTTTTCCCTTTTATAAACTTAGGTTTCGGTGTCGAAATTGCATCTCTCAAATGTTGCATTGAGCACTACAGGAAGAGTTCAGTGAGGAATATTGATTTCGAAATAAATACGAGGGTGTCAGAAACACGAGGATACGATGAGCCAGTCAAAATCACATTCCCAATCAAGGTGTGGTGAAATTCAAAAGGACCGGTGACTGTGTGAACGCCATGGTGTGAGGCTTTATTACCACCTGCCTGCCTTGCGATAGTTTAGTTCCACTTGCCAATTTTCCTGATGCAAAGCTTTTTGGGGCTAAGCATAAAAATACTGTAGAGTACGACCTATAAATCAAAATATGCTATTCTTCTAATCCTTGGGTTTAAACACCTCTTGCAACAAACATTTCGTTCAGCAAGGAGCAAGAACTTTACCAAACGCAGCCACAGCTTTCTTCTCTATTTCGAAGGGGTGGCATTCTCGTAAGATTTCAGGGGTCATCAAGTAACACATTTAATGGTAACGATATTCTCGCCAGCTGCTCACCGAAAACGTTACTTTGTCTCAAGTGCATTGATTTTCCACTCTTTAGTTACATTTTAATTAAGACCAGCTTAATCTGTAGATGAGGGAAAATCTTTTGGGTAGGCACTACTTTTGGAAAAAGAATAATTTCTAAGATCCACTTCTGTCCTTCACTCTTTTGAGGTGTCAGGCTAAAATGCAAATAATGCCCGGTTAGGAAAATGCTTTGACTTTTTAGTACATTAGCTATTTGTGCTTCCTGGTAGCAAAAGGTCTTGCTTGGTATCATTTATTGTATTCTACTTTCTTCTTGTTACAATGCCATTGATATCACACCGAGGGATTACCGACAATCATGGGACAGCGCTGACAGTGATATACCCTGGCAGATGCAACCGAAAGAACAAATAGCATCAACTATTTTTGACTCAAAATCTCGTTCAAATACTTGGTGCGTGAAATACACGGGAGGTTGTAGAGATGTAGATTAAGAGATCCAAATCCTTGGCCACTTAACTGTAAGTGTCCTTCATACATGAATAGAACTGCTCGTCACCTTACAGAGATGAAATGCCCCAGTTGAGTACAAGGTGATAAAGATGGGTTTGGTCTGTGCATCATCCCACTTTCCCAACTTTGTAAGACAGAGCCTCAAGAGAAGAAAATGCTCTTGTGTGCCGAAGTGGTGAGTAGATGGCTGCTTTTGTGTGGGTCTGATAGGAAATAATGCATATCTGGGCAGCAAACTTTAAAAAGAAGTATTGAGAGCACAGTTGTTTCGTCCTATAAAGTTAGGCTAGTACAATACGCATTCCAAAGTGTCTTCTAGACAAAATCCCTTGTAGTTCATACCTTTCTGTTCCCTTGCGATTAAGTGTGTCTTTATTTAAAATATCCTGGTACTTTCGATACCCGACAGTGAATATGAGCACCTACAGATTCCTTTTTGTCTTGGCGCCCATCCGTCCACAGGACTTGTTAAGGGTCCATCAATGTATTGCTAAATTGGATTAAGCATTCCATCAGGATCTGTAACAGCAATCCTCCATATGCACTTAGAAAGTGGCCTGCATGGATCAAATGCTTTAAAGTGATTCCAGTGATTGCAGGGTCCGTAAATATCCAGTTTTGCAAGGTTTGGCAGTTTAGCTCTTGTTCTCTAGCTTCCTCTCCTACAGTCCCCTTGCATAAAATACTTCGCTTCACCGCAAGTTGATGGCGAAAATGAGAGGACATTAATTTCTATTAAAGCTCTTTGGAAATTAAATTTTCATCATGCAAGTGACTAAATCTATTGGTTCGGTGGTCAAAACTTACCTACAGTAAACTTGATATACGCGAGGTAATGAAAATGCAGTGAACGAGGCCGGTCTTTTGCTGAACCTCTGTGGGATAATAAGTCTATAAGGAATGCCCTCTTGAACGCCTTGACTTATGGTGTGCTAAGGAAACATAGGTGGGTAAACCACGGTAAGGTTTGAGGCGGAAATACACTATTTGTAACACTGATGTGCCTTTGGGTTCTTCCTCAACGTAAAAGCAGCAACAAGAAACTGCGCTGTAAATAGCATTAGTTAGAACGATATTTGACCTAGCTCTACATTTACCTCTGCGGCTTCTTCAGCCCTCATCCGTACAGCTTTGTGCTCAGACCCACTGTCTCTTGGCTACCTGGAAGGGTCAGAAGTAAACGACCAATAACTTTTGGCACTTTTTGCGCTTATCCATCCCTTTCTTGTCCATTGCTGTACTTTTCAACAGACTAAACCCTATGCAACAATTGGCGCATTCGTGTGTATTCTTTGCAATCTTCTTTGCTGAGTTGGTCATTCATTCTACTCGTGTGGTATGCAGGTTGCAGTTAACCATCTCAACTATCTTTCAATACCTTATTAATTACTAGGCCTGTCATATCCTCTACTTTTGCATGAAATAACAGTACTCTCACAGCTTACATAAGGCAATGAATTTTGCTTCGTGCTTACTAACAGCCAAAATTTGAAGTAAAATCCCATTTTGGCGTAATCCTATCAAAATCAGGAGTCGGACGTTATTAGTAGAGCTCTTTGTGGCAAAAGCTAAGTCAATTGCTTGGGTAGACTTTCCGTGAAGTAGGCTGGTATTCTAAGACATCAACCCGATTCTGCGTGCTTCTTCTCGGACTACATATCATGTGCCTCGTGTTCCCCAATTGTGACACAGTCTTACATCTGAATCAAATGAAGAGGAAATCAAAGACAGTTGTCTTAGTCACTGAACAATTGGCAAGGGAGGAATGTTTTGCGTACTGGTCACCAAATACGGCATTGATGATCAAAGGATACTCGAGGTAAGGCGAAGGAATATTGAGGGTATTGATGTCCAGAAATGAGACTCAACGTTGTTATTGTTATGGTTGAATAGAAACCAAACTTTTGATGAGAATCTTTGCGTTATTCTCACAGGCGTGCAACAGACAAAGGCCCTTGTTTGTGAACCGAGTTTGAAGGGAATTTAATTCACCTCATGCGTGCCTATCACGATTCTACTAGTTAGATGGCGTTCGGATGGTGCTCAAGTAACAACCCATTAACTGGAGATGATTTCGTCCAAAGCATTAGCAAATGCTGGTGGCAAGTTAAATTACTTTGCTTATCAAATGTCAACGCCCCTAGTTACTCATGCTCCTCTAGGTACCCATTAGCTCTTGTGGTTGGAATTTGACTGACAATCGCAAGTGTAAGCTGTGAAGAAATGAGGCGCCTCAAGCACATGGAAGTTAACAGTAATTGGTTTAATTTTATGACAACCGTAAGTTTTCGGATGTTGTACGGATCGGTACTCCTCCGCCTTGATTAATCCTCGTTAGACCGCAATCATACATTAAGAGGTTCAGTGAAGTGTTGTTTGCTGCCACCACTAACCAACTGATAAACTTCACTGATTCGCCTCAACGCAAGAGGGTTTTAAGGGGATCGAATAGAGTGCATAGACCCTAGAGTTTTGTCAGATTAAAAAATGTTTTTTTTCTCGGTTTTAGACGCGCCCTAATAACAAATAATACATTGTGTACATTTTTATTCTTTTATTTAACTTTTTCTAGCAATAACAAAGGTTTGATTTCCAAAGAACCGTTTGAGAAGCTAACGGCTATGGGTTCATCTCTAATCACCTATGGAGTCTCACCGCCTCTTCCCACTGCAGTTACTTTGAGCCACTTAATCCCTCCTCTATTAACGAAATGTCTAAAAGCTAAAAAGAGCACAGTGACACACTTTTGCCAGGTTCAACTACTTCAAGAAAACGATTCATGTTAAGGAATTGACAGTGTTTAATGTAACGGGTCTCACTGCTTGATTAAGATGAAGATTATGGGTGGTGGAAGTACTCATGTCTCTCAGAGAGCTTAGGAATTGTGGTAAAGAAATTGGGTAGTTTCAACATTATCTAGACATTTTTGGCAAGAAAGGAAAGTAAAACTTTTGGTTTCTCCAGAGGAGACTGGTCACATCCCGCCTGCGTTCACATGAAAGGCCAATCTGTAATTTATTTGGCCGCACCTCTAGCCTCTGGAGAGCGGCTATCTCAGATGACCTTAAGGGGAATCGCATGGAAAAGAACACTTCATTTTAAAACAAAATTAAATTCAGCACAAACACACACCCGTTCTTCTCACAATCTCGTCTCTAAGAACTTACCCATGTGCCAGTTGTCCTTCAGATATTTATTTCCTTCAATATAGAATGCAGCGTAGGACTGCTTCTGCCAAGTCGTGCAATTCGTTGCGCTAGTTGAATATATGCGTTTGGGTGATGGTGTTTTAGTGTTCTCGTTCAATTGAGCGTATTTCTTTCTTGCTGTGTCATCAGTTTGCGACTGGTCTTTGTTTTCCGTAGTAAATAAGGCAATTGAAATTTGTATAATTGCGTTGTTATGACGACTGTTGTGGGTTAACTTCGGACGCTGTAGCTCATTCCATTGAATTCGCCTCAATTCTATTGGGAACCCCTCTTTCCATTCAATGTTACATAGTCTGAATTGAAGTTGGCTAAATTGGCGAGATGACCGATCATTAGCCCATTGTTTGGTCATTCTGAACTGGCTTTCACAAAATAGCATTAGTGCCTGTCATTATTTCTCTTAATTCTCTACCGTCTTCATTTCCGACTTTCTAATTTTGCCTGCCAAAAGACTGATAGTCACCGTCGCGACCTGAGTCTACTCTCAATTTCCTGTATGGAAGCATTTTGCAAGCTGGTCCTTTGCCTCCTAATTGAAGTGCAATTTAGATGGGCCATTTCTTCTTCTCCAATATCATCTAAAACATGTCTATCTTACCAAACAGGCTACCTAAGCCGTGAAGCCCCTTCCAAAGAGAACTCAAGCAAGGGCAAGATTTAAATTGCTTAGTATGAGGAATAAGATATAGTTCCACAGGAAACTACATGCATTGGCGGAACTAATCGGCCATGTGAATAAGCGACAGCAGTAAGTCCTTAGTGCTCGTGGGGACTGACACCAGCATGTTCCATGAAATCCTGCGTTCTCTGTGCACAGGGAACGCTGTGTCTTTACTAGAGGCAAAAAATCGACACTAATCAAACACCGGTTCTGGTTTCAGCGTGTGATTATTTACTGTGGCTATCACAGAATAGAGGCATCCGATATGCAGAAACTCACCACACGAGTGCTAAAACAGCCTTAACCATTTGAGGACACTTAACTGCGTAAATCCAAGTTTCGGCGAATCGAAATTTGCTAAGTAGTGACGTCTATCATATGACCGCGAACGCAACGCATTATACCTGTGGTGGAAATGCGGCACTCACTTCCCAATGCGTGCTTAGTGCCTGCGAATCTTATGCCTCGGTGGTTGGCATTTCCATGTTAGCAACATTACTCTCGTCCATGCCTGATGCAGCCGCCAACACTGGACTCAGAGAAGTCATTTCACTCCTTTGTATGAGGTGCGTCTACGGAGCCTTGAAACTAAGGGGGAATGTTGATGTTAATGCATCCAATTACCTGGTTGTATAATTTCCTTGGAAGAACAATAGCAACTTGTCTGTTGAATCCTTTACCATCACCTTATTCAAATGACTTTCTCTTAGTTTTGTCTTGCAGCTCTAATACCAGCGTGTTGAACTTTAGAGCACTCAAAAGTATTTTCGGAGCTGGAAGGAAGATGCACCTTTTAGCCTATTTGTTTCGGTTGCTTATTTACCCTGTTATGCCTTTGACAAGCGAACGTATGTAGAATGCGGTGCTAAAGGTTGATAAATTAAGCTTTGTATGAATGGTGCTCTGCATTCCAATTCCTATGAATGAATAAGTTGATGTTGTAATGAAAACAAAATTTCTTTTTAGGTAAACTGAGGCCTTATAGTTTGTTAAGTAGCTTGCTACATTTTGAAGATATTGAAAATAAGATTGGGTTGACGAATCTACATCATTGTTGTTGGCTTTTTGCCAATTTATGGTTCTGGAGTTTATGACAGTAGAATGCCCTTTTGTCTGCTACTGGACACTCAAAAGCCAGCTAAGGGAGTGGCAGAAAAACAAGTTTTAAGAGTAAAATGACTACGTAATTCACAGCGCAAATTACCCAATCCCGTTAAAACAGGCGCTGTAAAGGTTTGGTGTGGTATCGACGAATGCGCACTTGCTTCAGCATAAAAATGAGCCCCAATTGTGTATGAGGATGTGATAGCTGTTTTGTCACCACACACGATCTGCCAATTTTATGCTTTCACTGGCCGTTGTACAAGGCATCACCTTCTCATTAACTACATGAAAGTGCTAGATGGAGTGGCGACAGAGATCTGCTTGCATGCCAGCAGAACTGCTTAGGGAGCTGTAAGAGGGTCAAAGCTTCATAGATTGTTTGAGTGTCTCCTCTAAGTTGGAGGCGATGAGTACGAGATTTTAGCCTGCCAAAATCACGTGTAAGCACCGGCATTCCTATTCTGCGAAATTTTATTCCAACATATTGCCGTGCAATTTCTGTTAGAACAGCGACGGGTTCATAAACGCTGCTTCTGTTCGAGATTGTTGGTGTGTACCAGGTCATCTAACCCGCAAAACTACCAGCATAAAGAGAAGAGTACTTATTTCTGCGACTCGTGAGAGGTATAATAATAGCATCGACACACACGTGGGAATTATTTCCTTCGCACATTTCCGTCATAAAATACGCCAACCTCAGGAGTCCTGTTAGTTTTCAGTTTATAATTTTAAAAGTATTCAGTTTACTGTGGCCTTGCCATTTAAGCTCCGTGTGGCCGGCTGGTCCTTGTTTAGACGGTGGATAACCACCGTGTATGCTGTGAATTGTTCATTGCCTCCCACATGCCTTCTGTGTTTTTAGTAACTCAATGATTTAGTTCCCAGTGTAATTTGAGCCACCATAAATTGACAGACCTTCGAAGTGCTGCAGTGCATTTTGATTAGGGACCATGAAACAAATTATTTTGTAAAAGTAACTTTATCTAATTTGGAAGATAAAACGATGGCGAACCTTATGATCCACTTTGGAATGCCTCTGTGTTCTGCTCCTCCACGGGTGGTCAAGTCTATGCCCACATTTGCAACCACAAACGGTATATTCCCATGGACTGGAGCAAAATAATTTTTCCCATAAAATGTTCGATCATGGGCGAGAAGCAAATAAAGAATTCGGTTGAGGTTTTCCACTGTTTAACCCTACTTTTCTTCAAAATGTAGTTGATTTGACTGCTAAATACGTAGGTGGTTTAGGAAATAATCCTGCAAGTTGCAAGAAGCCTACTCTTTTTGCTCGCAATCACTAATGCTGCCTATTCAACAGACGGAAGGGTGCTAATTAGTATAGCCTTGTAATGCGAGAGTTGTAAGCCTTTTAGTCTGCATGCTACAAAGCTTTTACTTGAAAAAATAACAAACTGCCAAGAATTGTTTTAAAATATGCTACCTATGGTGACCGTTAATACGACAAAACTTAGAACCCCTTAAATGCGTAGAGCGTTTCCAGATTAATAAGGATAGTGATAGTGAGAGTAAATGGTGACTTTGTAAACTTCTTTGCTGGAATACTTCAACACTCTGGCCAGATTGGTAGGTCTTCTAATCGTCAGACGTTAGGCCCTAGGAACAAATTGCCTCTTTCGACTGGCTAATAGAATTGAACTTATGCAGCATAACGTTGGCACACCCTACCTGCTCTGGGGCATAGCCTTGACACTAAACCACCGACTTGTGAATTGACATCATGGATTCTATCCACTTGATGATACAGTAGGAAATGTTTTTGCGAATAGGAGACCCTAATTTCAATTATTGACATGTGATTCCGTGGAAGTTATCGGATGCATTTGGGTAGTCCGATGTCCACCCTTCTCCCATGAATTAGTGCTCCGTTGTTCTCATCAACACGGGAGGTATTCTCTCCATCCACCATCTCACTCATCTGATAAATTATGAGTATGCATTCAATGTGCGCACAAATGAAAGCGAAGTTATGCTGCTGTTTGGGTGCCTTAGTGTCCTGCTCTCTTTGAGACGATGAACTTTTGCTAATCAAATGGAGTTGCGTTGCTTAACGAAACTGGATGTTATGAGAACATTCACGTCACTTTCGTCGCTTGTGCCATTTTATGGCTCTAATCGCTTCAGTTGTTGTGCCACCCACGGACTGAACTCCATAATTTTCAAACACTTTCTAACAAAATATGGGGAAGTCCATTATATTCGGTCCTCAATGTGAATTAATTTGTGGCGTTCAAATTCTTACCTCTACACTCAAATGCCTTAAACTATACATTGTTTGGAATTATAGAGCAAATTCTTATTACACACTATTGATAAAATACGGCTTAGACCTAAACAGAAATTTGTTTCCCACAATAAGCTTTCTGCCGATTATGTCGCTTGAGTGTAGACGGGACGACACTCGGCCACACTTAGTGTAGACTAGAGTGGTTGTGTTGAGTTAATTGGCTAATGGAAGAATGAAGCGAGATGTAGGTTGTATCCACTGCACTTGGTCTTGATGTGCTCTACATCATAAGCACTTCAAATACGAAATTCTGTGCATTGTCTTGGGTCGGAAAATATAGTAAATTGAACAGAAAGCAGTAGGATATAGAACGGTTAGCATGGGTGGTGCAGTCGCGTGATAGTTGCACATAACTAGGGGTTGGGATTTGGCACAAATGCATCAAACCTACACATGTAGTCACAAAAGCCACTTGGCACCCTCAAACGATTGCAAGCCTCTCTTCTGCATTGCCACGTCGGCAGGCATAGCATGGCGGGATGGCACGGGCTGTTCACCACGCTGCCCATCTGATCGGTCAAATGTGGCATGCTGAATAATAAGTTATTACTGCATCCACAAAATGAAATATATGAAAACAACTTTTAAATAGCCAAAGAGATCAGCATTTCGCAGGGTTCAGCATGTGCGTTTCGCATAGCCATGGTAAAAGACGATCTGTCGAACTCATCGTCATAGTGGGTGATTAAACACAAGACATACTACCGGCAATACAAACATAATGCTCCAAAGAATTCACGTCATGGAAGCTGAAAGGTGATAGGTTGAAGTGAGAAACCCAAGTTGCTTTTAAGCCATTCGCTCTAAAGTCACGTAAATCATGATAAGACCCGAGGTTAAACATCCTCTGGAAAGTGTCTGTAATGCAGTGTTTGGTGACTGTTTCTACCACCTGAGAACAAACTGTTGTTGCATTAGTTTCAAGGAAAAGCCAATAGATCACAGACATTCCGTGCGTATCTCACAATCTCAAATATGATGTTTTAAGGACCCTGCAAACAATTTGTCATGCATAATTTTCCCGGTGTCCTTCTGTGATGGAGAGATCATTCATGTTGGGTGGTCAGAAAATGGCTTGCACTTTCAAATATGTCTAGCGTAGTGCCGTTGGCGAAAACAACTATCCCTACGATCATTTTCTATGGCTAATACATTCACATGGACTACATGCTTTTGTTTTGCATTAGGCTAGAACCATTTTAACACTAAATAGGTAAAGGTGGCACTCAAAATTATGGGCCACACACCAAAGAAATCAGTTTCGATTCTACAGGTGTATAGGGAGCACTTGTCTAAAAGTGCTCTTCCTTTTCCAGTTATATGGCTTTGGGGCACACGGCCTGTCAAAGGGAACTTTTTATCAATCTCAAACATAGTGTGATTTTGCAAACGTTTTACACAAGCCAATCACAATGTTGGGTAAGTCAGCTCCTCCTTAACTTACACACACACACACACACACACACATCCGCCTTGTTGCAAAGGCAGTCAGTCTGCATTTTCAGGCATTTCAATTTTTAAATCTCAGTCATGGTAAATTAGCATTGCAAAAAGTTGACATTCTTAGCTGGCTGGACGCATTTACCACTTACTTATTAATCCGCTGATAGTAAAATTTTGAGTCTATCGACTATTCGTGCGATCGGTCCGTTCGGCATATGAAAATGGAACGCGAAGCCTATCGTAGAACTTCTCACCGAGATTGCTTGGAGGGTAGCACTGTCAACGGAAAGGATTAATATTAAGCAAAATTTTTGACTTCGGCAAATCAGTTCTTTTTAAAAACTGGTACAGGGCTAATAAATGTGGCATGCAGAAACAATCAAGTCGATAACTTCTCTTGCCCGTCAATATTACAGATTTACAATGATGTCGCGAGCTTCATATTTGGCGGAACAAGTTTCTCTCCCACCGTTAGAATACACTTTGCAGCGATTTAGCAGCATATGCATTCAGTCTATAAACAAATGGATAATACCACTGTACAATCATATTCTGATCCTCACACACATCTGTGTGCAAGTCTAACGCCAACTAGTTCTCATAAGCTGGAAGACCTGACTGTTGATTTTAGGCCATTTCGTGGAATTCAACCAACCGAAATCATCCACATGCACAATCTCTCTTACATAACTCACCTCTTTACCTTTACGCACAACTGTCTCTCATCATGCATGACGCCTATGGACGCAATTTCTGTCATTTTAATGACTCTCCGATGCACCGATTCTTCACTTCTCCCTAGAGTCGATACTCAATATTATTTTCTCTTAAGTTTATGGCAGCCTTTGCTTTCAGGGAAATCTAAGGACTACCACACAAATGGCTCCTCAAAAACACGAAGACTGCTTTCAATGACAGAGAAGCATTTCAGCCAGGACAGACGTAAAGCCGATTGACTGCGCAAAACACATTCGCTAAACACTGCAGAAAGTACTGCAATCTTGTTAAAGGCTTTGACGCTGGGACAGGCTTTTCGTAATGTATTGTCGAACAGCCTGAAATCAAGTCAATGTTAGTTTTTGTTAGGTCACTTTCTGTCCACTGAAGGGGGGTGGGTGAAAGGCATTTAGGAGCACAAAGTTGGAATGTAGTGTAGGAGTGGCCAAAGGACAATATAAGGGCGTGCATTTACTTGCATGCAATTAACTTCCTCTCAAAATTACAATGTGCGTGTCTACTTTGTCCCTGGCGACCTTCTCCTAAGGGCAGTGGGCATGGAAGGAAGCCAAGTCCGTTTGTCGGGATTGCCGTGATGGGAGTAGGTAAGAGGTAGTGCAACTTGCTATTTTGATAAGGAGGACATTTATTGCAACACAAATGAAGTGAATTAACATGATACTAATTTCCTTCACATCACCGCAGCTGAGGTGCTGAGGGAGATCGCTGCGTCCTCTTCACAAATTATGTCCGATTACATTGGGGCGTGACGGTGGTGGAGTGGAAGAATTAGCCAAAATAGATGCAATATCAAAAGGCTAACACAAGCTCATTGTTAAGTGTAAGTTAGGGGCTAGTGCAAATTTTTACAAAGAACGCTATCAGGCAAATCGTTGGTGAGTATTTTTTTGCGACTAAAGTGGTTTGATTAATATTGGCTTTGCATTCAGTGATGTCGGTTTCTACGGGACAGGTCTCTTCCGTGTTCAGCGCGGTGCACACCGCTATCTCACGCACACTCAAAAGTGTAGCTAATATCTGCCAATGACAGAGCACTCAGGACAGGATTTTTGTTGGTTTCTACTAGAGAAATACCTGATTTTGTTGATCATTCCTTGATTAGTCATTTTAAAAAGGCTACGGATGCGTAATGTGATAACTTCTGTGGTACTTACAAACCCTGTTTGCACCCATATTGCCAGAGAATAATAAAATTCGCATCATTTGGCGGCTATTTCATCTTCATGAATCAAGCTACTTAGGTACAATATTTGAGACTGTGTCCTTCGATAACCACTAGCAGAAATGTGAGATGAACGATTGCATGCATTTTGTGATCCTATGTTTAGCAAATCAGAAATCAGCGATCTTCGCCACTCGCTTCCTCATTCATGGCTTTAGCGCTACAAAATTCTCCATAATCTTTGACAGTGAAATAGAGATTGTGATCGGAAAAGCTCTCCAATACGTGGCAGAGGGACAGGCTCACTGTGCTTTCGTTATCCTACTCTGAAATCGCCTTTTTGCATTTTGCTATAAATTTGTACAACTATTTGACTCTCTGTCATAGAACAGCTCTATTCACATCGCACTGCGAAGTTTATCTGACTTGAGGCGATTCTTATGTTCGCGTTACCGACAAACACCACCTGCTACGGCACATTGCTTCAAATTTCGGTATCAGACATTAGCTCGTAAATACATTCGCACCGCTGTCGTGATTAGAAATATTCCTATTCATTTCACTTTACCGCATCGTGATCCTTGATCACCATTGTCCCATCTTTCCTTATGGTCCTTGTCCCTAATAAACTCCGCTTAGTCTCGTCAATGTGTGGAATATTTCAGTTGTAGACATTACTTGCCGAGTTACTTATGTAGATGTGGGCATGTTAGTCCTGAATAAACGAATACCAACTCAGGTATACAATAAATACAGGCAGATACCATTTGACGTCATGCATCTAGATAAATGGATACGTGCAGAATCTTTTTTTGTTATAGATTCGCAGCACTAACACTTTCCTGAACAAAGCCTGCCAAGTGACCTGAAGCAAGCACGCCTCTCTCTTGGCGGTTGGATTGTCATTCTGACTGTTGCAGTAGGCAAAATCACAAACGTTAACATGAGATGACAACAAAATCATAGGCCGTGTGAAGAGTTAGACGAGAAATGAGAGTAAAATTTATAAGAGGCACATGGTCTCAAAAAAGAAGGTAGCAGATATCTAGTGCCAGATGAATATTAGAAAGAAAAGAGGTAAATTCGATCATAGCACCCAAAATTAGGCCAATAGTTAGGGATTCTGGTAGTCGCAATCATACTTAAGCCTAGAGTGGCCTCAGTGAGAGCAGATCCTCACATGAGGAGCAAAGATGCATCACTGGTTCAGCTCATAGCCCTTCATCAATTTCGAGAAGTGAAGATCCTACATCAATTCCATCCACTCATTCTTAATGGCTACATGACTCCAGAAAACAATGCACTAAGTCAAAGATTTACACGATATGATCCCACAATCTGAGGAACACACAATGATGAATTGGATTAGCTGGTCAAATCGCAAACATACGTAGTGGGTAGAATGACTTCACGGAACTGTAATGCTGGGGTATGCTGATCCTGACTGCGAAAAATAGCCATACAAGAGGCTTTATTTGCCCAATTTGGTTCACTTGAGCCTAAAGCAGAGCAAATTTGATCCTGTACTTCAATTCGACTGCGATTTGCTTCGAATATTATAAGTAACTGATGGGTGCTAAATTGAGGGATTTCCGTTCACCCAATAATCTGACGTATTTAGATAAGCTCGACGCAGCCCATCATTAGCGCCTGAGAGACAGCGCTGCCTTTCATGGGTGCTGTTGTAACAGCATCAAAGGAATGCCTCACCTCTTGTCTGGTGAGTGACAGGACTCCGACTTGCGATTCCACCTACAGGTACGCAGTAGCGTAAATCAAAAGCCTGACTTACCCAAACGGGTAGTAGAATAGTAAAAGTGGATCGTCGAACCCTTGTGAAATTGATAATCTTCACCTCGCATCGGCACTTGTAGATCTGTAATACCACAGCTATAAGAATAAGGCTCATTAAAGAGGTTCCATGTGTTTCGAAGAAACGCCTCCCATCTATGTAACAAAAAGCTTCCCGTCTAATGATCTACTGATTTGTAGAGACTCAATTCTTCCTTACCAATGGAAAAAGTCGAGTCGCCAATTAGTACTAGGTTATTGTGGGATTTTTCAGGCTTATGCCTCTGGTCTCGTTTATTTTCTGGCTTTTTAGATCTTTAAATCTACACGCAACATTTTTAAACATTCATCGGTCAGATTTCCCTTATCAAAACTTAGAGAACACTAAAAATGTGCATTTAATTCGGTGTCGAGGAGAGCTCTCTCATTCTAGTCATCACAGGTGGTGGTGAAACGGAGATTTGCACACCTTTTTCGTTGGAAGTAGCGATGACAGATTTCCTTCGAATAATTATGCTTGAACTGTGTGCAATGGCTAGCAGTGTGTCGAACACCTGAGAAATGCCTAGTGTGCCATGACTATTTGGCATTTTGAGGAGGGGTGAGATAATCTGCATTTCAGTAGACCTGTGGACCGCGTTAGGAAAGAAGAAAAGTGAAGTTAAATATCAAAATGAGGCGAAAGGGGAGTTGCACACATGAACTAATTATTGCAGCTGTGATGCGCACCGGAGAACCGCCGGTATACTACTGGATTTATTGACCCCTTTATGGTCTATACTGCTTATCCACCCAACCTACACTGAGTTTTTACTTATTTCATGAATGACGGGGACCACTCTTGCGCCCCTCCATTTTCGCACCCATAGAAAAGCAAATGCAGCCGGAATGTGAGTTTGACCTGCTTGCATTCAAAGTGTCAGGCATTTTGCATTCGTCACAGCTAATTAGCTCAGTGAATGAAAACGGTTAATAATTTAAATAAAATGAGCATCGAAATCTCTTATGCACTTCAAACTGTGAGAATCCTATTATGACAACTCAAACCAGACAGAATAGAAAACCCATAACTTAGCATACTTAACGTTGGATTGATATTTGCTACCGCAATACAAATGAGGATGGAATCGCCATATGCCCCATACATTTTGGTAATTATGATGAATAAGGAAATGAATTCGGCTGCAAAAATCTTCATTTTGAAGCCATATATACATATCTATGCGGTTACTTTACCCTCCGCAGCTGTTCTCCATCCTAGAGTCACAAGGTTCCTTTTTGACATTTTTGTTACAGTTTTAGAGTAAAACATTTGCTTCCTCGCGGCAAAATTTAGTAGAATATAATCCAAAATGTAACACTAGTGAAAAAATTTACAAGACTCGGCTCATGTTATCATTAACAATCAGTAAATCCTCACTAAGCTACGGAAGGCGATCGAGGCATATCAGAGAGGCTGATGACGCTTTCATTCAATTAGAGAAGTAAATTTTACAACTTAGTGTGTTTTTTTTAAATTCGGCCTAGGAGAAGTGGCTTGAAAGGCCAAAAACGGTAATGCATAGTTTATCCAGGTCAAAGAAGGCTTAGCGCATACAATTCTTATACTAGACATAGGCATTCAGAACTTATCTATTTTTCACTGCGAAGCGTTTTGCATGCATCGTTCGTGTGTGTCTGCCAAAGGACATGTCAAATGTGTGGAATATGCGTTGAATGAAAGCCAATCTCCTCCTGTAGAGACAGGTGGGTGCATTGGGAAGCTGTTTTGCTCACGTTCTCTTACGTGGGAAAGAGAATGATTTGCAGATCGAAGTCAAGTGTAGCTAGTCTGCATGAGTAGGTGATATTGAGTCATTAACGGCGGTGAAGGCTAAAGCAGACTACATCCAGTCTTTAATGAAAGGTCGAGGAATATTTGCTGCGCTTTAATAGACAAAGTTAACAGAAGGCGCTATTTATTTGACATCACGATGTCACGATTTATTAAACCATGAAGCCTGGCTACCACACTCAATCCAATTGCTTCATTCTTGGTTGTTGTACAAAGCAAAGAACTAACCACGGAAGCTATAAAGGTTGGAAACTGAGTGATTAACAAAAGGAAATAGTCACATGTACTTGAAATTCTTTTTACTTGCCAGAAAAATATGATATTCAAGTCGCAGCTTGTAATGCTTTAAATTAAAAACCCTTGTTCTCGGACAAACAACTTTTAAAAATGCTGAAAGCTGTTTTAAATGCTCCTAAACTTGCTATATTAAAAGTATTTGTTTTAAATGCTCCTAAACTTGCTATATTAAAAGTATTTGTTTGTGTCCACCGTAGTACTACCTCCAAGTGCAACGGCAGTCCAATATGGATGGGGCGAAAATAAACTGGAATTCGGATGAAGCGCGTTACGCAGTCTCTTGTCCACAGCATAAGAACGCCTCTATAATTACTTGCTTGAACCCAGTTAAGATGAAGTGGAAGATGATTCGAAAGCAAAAAGCAGAATACTTTGCATTGATGGGGTCCAAACTTCGAGTACTCTTGAGTTCGTCTACCGCTTCAATCGCATATTATAGCAACTGAAGGGGGGAGGTAAAGCCTTACAGCCTTTACAGCCTGGATTCTTCTTCTGAAGTTTATAAAATTTGCCAATCCCCTAAAGGTTGGATCGGAGGTTGGTATTGTCTTACTGATAATGTAGGTAAATAGCCCGTCTGGGGCAACTAAGCACTGCTAACAAAACTTCCCCGACAGATATTGCGCAAAGGTCTTCGCGGAATGATGAAAGTAGTTTAAATTTCTTGGAAGTGGCTTTTCTTTGTTCTGACTTAAAATTGTCCTTTTGAATCGAGACCGTCTCTCGCCTGCGAAAGACATCTGTGCTGGTTTGCTCATCATCAGCCAATCCACCTGCGCACTTTACAAAAGAAGAGCATTTGTAGGTTTCAAAAGTAAGGCAAGTAAATGTCTTCATATAACCTTTAAATGAAATTGATGAAAAATACTGGGTTTTGACGGAAACCTTATTCAAATTATTCTTCTATGAAAGGCCAATTTTAAGTAAATCCGCGTAAAGTTGTCGAAAAATGGGGCTGTGCAATTAACTTAATCGACTCCTTAAGGTAGTGGATTGGAGAGGTGCTCAGACAAACGCTTAGTATCAACTGCACTACACGTCTCATTGTTGAATCCTCAGTCACAGTTCGCCCAAGAATCACATTGACTCCAAGGCACTTCATCAGATAAACACTCCCAGGTTGAATTTTAATACCCAGTTGGAGTTAAGCCGCATTTTTCTATCGAATCGACAGTCTTATTGCAGCGATCCACTCCAAAAGACGTGATGCCTAAGGTTAATAGCATTCGGTGAAATCACTAGATTTTTTAAAATAACATGTTTCCATTTTAATCGTCGCAAAATGCATAGTTCAGACCAGCCGTTAACTGGGATAGGCCTGTGTTTTCGACTTCAATTCTAGCTGCCAAATCTTCTTAGTAAAACTGATTGTACATCTTTTTTCCGAAACACAATTCAGAGCACTTTTAGTGCCGAACGGTTTTCAAATGAGGCGCATTTTTACATGCCTGCTTACCTTGTGACCGATCCCTAAGTGAGGGAAGCACAAATTGCATTGAATTAATAAACTACCCTAGCAGTCCAACACAGGTGCCTATCGTGTACTGCATCACTGATTGACAGAAGGAGCGAGTAGCACCCAGGTATGCCTTGGTGACGCAGAAAGGCGAAGTGGGTGGGCCCCGAGATTATCAATCCATGCTGCAGAAAGTGTGGCATTCCCTTTGTTGAAAGGCTATGTGAAATGGAGATCCGTGCGTTGTCGTTTGTGACGGCGCGAAGTCTACAAATACGGCAGAAGGACTTTGCTGATTGTCTGAACTATACGCATACCTAGGGCGTGTTAGTTTGCGACGACGTGTGTTAGGTATGAAAACTTCTAGTCCATCTTATCAGTGGCTAAGAATACCCTAGTCGCCTGTATTTTAATTCAAGCACATAAAAGAGCTTGATCATGGTTCTATGTGATTGCAATTTGGACTTTACCTCTTTAGATTTTTTCTAGTAGCAATGCTTCAAATTATCCTAGAGTTGCGCGACCTTGCAACGTTCTTCTGGATGCATCTCCTTCGTCACCTCTGTGCGATTAGCCCTCTGCAAGCTTTCGACACCTGACGACAACATAGGCGGGGATGCGCCAAACAGGTTTTCTGGTGTCACAGCGAACCGACACAAGAACAGACTTAAAAGTGGCTGTGATTCAAGTACGTCATAATTTATACAATTTACTGGCAAAATAGTAACCAAAGCTGCTGATTAAAAGGACCTTTATTTTTGTTAGGATGCGTTAATATTAGAAGCGATTCATTTCCATCACGACTGAGTGCTTTTGTATCGAATTTGGCATAAGGCCATAATAGTCCACTACGCAGTTCATGTGGCTAGAATGGCGCTCCTGCACTACATTCTGTACTAAAACCTTTATTTTTTACTTGTATTAAACCATAGTTCCTCAATGTATGGCAGGCCAAAAGGAAACTCTGGGTTCTACATGAAAGCACTTTACTTTCACATGAAGTGCTGAAGTTAAGCTGTAATATTCATCCCATCTCTTGTGCACAAGATGCGACCGATATGTACTTATTTCAAAGATTAAGAGAATCGCCCGTTCCCACGCCAAGAGTTTTGTTAGAGCCAATTGAATTACCCACTTGAAGAGGTGTTCGGCTCATTTTTGCTGAAATTCACTTTTACATTGCTCCTAGACACAATTCTAGAAATTTGACCGTGATAAAGGACACTCTTTCTTTTTAGCACCACACATTTTTGCATCCACGAAAACTAGAATATATTGTGTTCCTTTCTTTTCCTCTTTTTTGTCATACTGCTGACTCAGGCAACAAGCTTAGGCATGGGTCAAAGAATGCGGTGAACTTGTTAGCATCACGCGAAAGTACTAAAACTTGTATATCGTTGCAAGACTTTGGTTTGGAGACCCTACACACAGAGCATTTTCAGGTGTTTATACAAAGACAAATGATGAATCGACGCCTTGCCAAACCCCCACAAAATTGATTAGCCTATAAAAGTTTCTTCTCTGTTATTCTGTCTTTATGACAGGCCATTAATGTGCGGCTCGTCTTTTAACCGAATCGCTATCGGCGTTGGGAGGATAGTGCTACGTGCATGTCACAAAGTCATTCAATGGCCTCTACGTCAATCCTTAACACGCGTGCAAAGGATTCGTGAGCAGGCGATTACAAGCCTTTGATTATTGTCGAGCCACGCATGCCGATTAGGCGTGTTTAACTATACTTTACTTTGGATTAGGTCCCAATAGGTGCATTTGGCCTTTTCTCTGCCAAAGTCTAATGCTTTGCTCTCAAGGCACTGCAATTTGTATCGTCATGCTACGAACGCAAATACAGACTGACTTGACTTGTTTCCTCACACGCCTCTACCTACACTGCTAAAATGAACTGATTCGGAAGGTTTTAAACAACATTTTGTTTGTCTACTTTGTGTAGGTTTGAATGAACATTAAAAAGTGAGGTCAATAAACCTTTAAGACCCTTTCAAATGTACCGTGCCCTACTGACAGCCTAACAATTAATAATCCAATCGCTAAAGAATGCTATAAGAGCCAGCAAATTAGAGGAAATGGAAAATTTCCCATCTTTACTTTTCTGAGTTGCACTTGGTTTGCCATTGGGAAACAGGAAAGAAAGAAGGAAGCATAGAAGGCGAGCTGAGACGTTTTGTCATGTCTGGACAAACACTCATAACAGAAAAGTAGCAGTAGTAATTCATTGCTGCTGCTTAAGTGTAAAAATTATCAATTCACGATTTTGTAATCAAGTCACAATTCGTAATTTACGACCAATTATGAGAGGAGAGCGGACGACCACAGATGCAATGTTGGGTTCCTCGCATATAACTTATTTCTGCATCAACTTCATGGCCAACGATGTGGATTTGTTTTGCAGGAAGTGGTGGGAAAGGACACGTGGCACATTTGCGAAGCTAGGAAAAGACAGGAGAGTCGGGCGTTTAATATACGCCAACGGGTTGCGAGCAAGACAGGAGCCTGAAACGCAGTTTTCGAAGTACACGCTACTAGTGGGCTGTAACAAGTGAAAGACACAACACTTGTTGTTGAGTCTGTAATTTGATATTGCAAACGCAAGAGCAACTTTACCTGGATGATTTCTGCTTTGTGGATGACAAAGGTGCTAATCTAGTCGGTTTGAATGAAACCATTGAGAGTTGCGAATAGCGAAGTAAGGTCTGAAGGTGAGGCGCCTTATCCAGGAATCAGTGTATTGCTTCTTCCACCTGAGGCAGTATCCCTCGATGTACGTTCAAATATTTGGTCAGCAGTGATTTCATGCACTTTACGTTCCACATCGAGTGTAGCTGTTAAGTAACATCTGCCACTTCCTCGCACACATGACTTTTGAGGAGCTGCGACTAAATGTGGCTTCAAATGTTACTTTTCAAAATGCCAATTATGTTTGTGGATACGTCAGCTTCCATTGTACTGAATGAGCCCACTTGAATTGGCGGCAGACTTATTAGATTATACAGCTGCGTCCGTCGCTTCGCTGGCTGTATAGGCACTTTTCATGCTCCCTCACGAGAGCAACATTTGGCAAGAACAAGTTCACTTTGCAATTCTTGTGAAAGCTATGCATACTCATAGATTCTACTTCTTATACTCACGTTAATCAGTTGAGCAGACAACTTCATGTTGCATTTATCCTCTTTAAAAGTACGATTTTTAAGTCACATTCACAGGACATTTGGTTGGCGATATTATCTTTTCGAATTAGTTTTGTAAATTGAGGGAATGCAAAGTGAGGCTGCAGAAATAGGTTCCTGTTTGTGCATGCAAAATGGCATTCAAATATAACAGTCCAGCCATTTACACTTGCATGTCAAAATAGGTTTGTTGATGGAGCACGGGCATATTGGGAGACCGTAATCACGAATGCATTTACACATTGCCCCGATGATGAAAAGCAAACAAGCGTTCCTGTTTTATGCAGTACTCTTTAAATAAGGTCTTAAAAGCTGCATAGGCCTCTTCTCCTCCTTCTTCGACCATGGTGAAAATGCTGGTTTAGGATTCGGTGCGTATTTCTGTTTGGTGCGTCTTTTGTGAAATCAACTGTATCTAATGCGTGTTCATTTGAAAATGCTGTCAAGGCTTTATTGGTGCACGACAAGAGGCACATTCTATGCAACAACGTTTTCCTGAAGGCAACATGGAGAAGGAAGTAAGAATTTGCAGAGGATGACTTTGACGTAACGAGCCGGTCCAAATTGTACAAAACCTAAGTTCATGCGCTTAGCATTAGGTCACTTGCCTACCCAGATCAAGTTTGGTCATTACCGCTACCGAGGTAGCATTGCTAGTGTGCTCAAGGACTGCAATTCCACTACGGTGGTGTTTGGTGAAAACGGACCAGGCCATAAATCTGCAGCCTGTTATAAAATTCGTTGTCTTTGCTAATGAATTTTCTGCGGCTTGGGAACTAAGACTCGGGGTAGAGACTGAATCCATCATATGAAATAATGGGAATTGGATCGCGACCTATTCTGTCAGTCAATATGATCATTAAATTGAGCAAAGTTAGCTGGCGGACGCAACAGCTCATGTGTCCATTGATTGGCGCTTATCTCGGCAGCGCATTTCTCGACAGACTTAAACACGAAATCTTCTTCTAGCAAGTTGGAACCCCGTGTACTTATTTGAAAACAAAGAGTGTTTCCACCTTTTTAGCCTTTGTCAGCAAGACAATTTCGTTGGCTGTGAATCATGCAATTGCTTCGGTGCGAAATGCGAAGGCTAAGCACGGTGAATTAAAATTCTATGACATTTAAGTAAAACGCATTCGCGACGAGAGTAAACACATTTCTACATCCTGCCTGTGTTTTGGATGGTTATACCAGTCAAAGGCGTTTAGAAATCCTGAGCATAACGTAATAATGTGCATTTGCATTCTAAATTAGCAATATTGAGTAGCTCTTAGAGCGGACTTCCTATTTCCTGCTTCCCATTCGGTGCTGTTTGCAAGGAAGCTTAAGCGTGACATCTGAGTTATACTGTCTACCTTCTTTAGGCTCCTTACTTCGTGTCGACTTTTCCAAACATCCAAATGTGAGGGAATTCAACTCTACGGATAGTATCATAGCTAAATCGTAAGAAATCCAAGGAACCACGATGTTTGAAAATAATGAGCCCATTGTTAAAATTTCTCAAGTTACCGCTGATTTTACCACCAGAATAATCAAGAATGTCAGAATGTATTCACTAGGTTACTTTAAGGTGCCTGCCTATCCGACTCTGTAATTATATTAAGAATCACGAAGCATTCTTGATTTTCTATTTAATACCACACACCTTGTCATCGTCAGCTTGTAGATGAGCACAGATGCTGGATCTGTTGGAATGGAGAATTGACGGCTCGAGAAGGCAATGTCTTCTACACAAGCTTTGCTGTGTTTAACTAATATCAGAACTGAAAAGAGTTAAAAAATATTCTCGCTTCCGTACTACTTAGAGGGTCGTTCATGAAGCCAAATTCCAAACTGGAAACGAAGGTTCATGTGGTGAATGCAGCGCTTGTCTTTGCCACCGTTCCTCTGCAGTACTTGCCTAATAATGTGCTCCAGCGGTTTCCTACTTCTGCGCTGGTTGAAAGCGGAAGACTGTCAATGTTCACGGAATCGCTCGCTGAGAGTTGGACACTCCTGTGAGTGTTATGTGCCCTACTTACGACTTTCGGTCACTGCTCAAATTTTGCACTGCAGTGAAGCGTCGCATTGTTTGGTGCCTTCAGTACACGTGAGTTCCCAAATCCTTGTTGAGCTGAACTATTCTGCTCGACTCCACACGCCTTGCTCAGGAGTCATAGCTGCAGATGTCCTAAGTCCTCAATGCAACCGGATGGTAAAGGCTTATTGCGGTTGTTTATGATGCCTGATTAGGTGAGATTTAGTGGGACCATCGAGGGTCTTCCCCTCGCTTACCTCCACAGTAGCATGATTTGCAGGTAATCACCTTCAGATACTTGTCCTCACCAGAATTTGATGTCTTGACTCTAAAGACAAATGTTCTTGATTGTAGTGTTATTCACATTTTTTGTATAGGAAACACTAAAATAATGCTGCATTAACGAGTCGGTCTAGTCTAATATTTATAAAAAATGAAAAACTAAGGGAGTTTTCTACTTTGCGAGCTCTACAAAAACAGAAAAGAAGCCCGTCATTGTCTAGTTTCGCCTATTTTTACGTGTTTCTGCTCATTATTTTGCATGCCATGAGTAGTTTGCTGTTATATTGGAGTATTGAAAACCTTGTGGAGGAAATCATTAACTAATATTGCTGAGCAGACTGATTTATTAAAGGAACAAATAGCATCAGCATGTCACAATCCCATAGCTCCTCTTGAACCATCATGTGCATCATTTGTACGAAGCAAGCGATTAATTAATCTCTCTATTCATCCGTTCATCCCAATCCATTCAAGCGTAGCTAGATTTGTTTTTATGTAAGTGTTATGCTCCCTCTTTGTTCTTTTTCTCATTAGAGCAACACATTACTGTTGCCTAATCAGAAGGACCAAGTTTTCGTATATTTGCTTCATATTAACGGGAAATCGCTCAATGTGTGGTCTGTATATAGTCACGTCTAATAATTCCTTTCTACTCAGTAGCGGTCTTTATCGGGACATTTTAATGCCAATAAATACTAATACAGAAGTCAAACTATCTTGACCTTAGATTACATTTTACTACGCAAAATGCCACACATTTGTGGAATGCCAAGAAAAGATGACATTTGTCTGAGAATGGGTGGCAAGTAAATACTTTTGCGATGCCGATCATATTAACGGAGTACAATGGAAAGCGCTTCGTAGCAAATAGTTGCAAGCGCTTCGATACAATCACTTGTTAGGCATATGCACTTAAGAACACTATAATAAAGCCAATTTGTTCTAGTTGATATTACGAATCTTGAAGCCCTTATCTGTCATCAGAAAGAAATACTTATATCGTAAGTAGGGCATCGAGCATGAAGACCAAATTTATTGCCGTGCATCGTTATTTTTCCGCAATTACGTAATTTACCATCTCACAATCTTAAACGATCATTTGCTGGTTACCAAACGCCGGTTTGTGTCTGTGCTCATTCAGGGAGCTTTTTTCATATTTGTTGGGTGGTCAGCGTCAAAATGACTGCCATCTCCACATCCCCACTGTGTCAGTCGGTACAATGACTACTGTGGAGAAGGGGAGTAAAAACGGAAATGGTTAGGTGTTTTGGGGCGGTGCTCATGTAGCAATCTACAGAATGGCTCAAATAAAACTCAATGATAGACAGCTCTATTCACGAGACCACCTCTCCTTCCTGCACTGTAACATCTTTTTGACAGTGCTGATGGACTTCTTGCCCTTCGATTATGACCCATTATCCCAGTTGATGAGTAACCACTGTGCCCCTAATTACGCCCAACATCAGTGAATGCACAGTGAGGCAAATGATAGAATCATAAGACCAGTTTAGCAAGAAATTTATCTTATAGGTTTGTTTGACGCCTTATCACTTACTTATTCCCAAGGTTAAAGAATTAGGACTTGACATCTTGGTGAAAAAGAATGCTTGATAAAACAGATGTGGTTGCCTCGTAAGTAGTCTGCGCAAAAATCGTTTCGTCTTATTTAGCAACAAATATCCCGGATCGCAATCGCTAGGGGAAGAGAGATGCATGAGTTGCAAGGAAGGCAAACTAGGAACCTCCGTACAAGCAGGAGGCACTCAAAACATAGTGGTGGAAGTGGACTTCTTATTACACATATTCCCCTACTTCACCGTTGCACTTATCCACCAGCTCAGTTACCATTTACAAAGCCTCTACAATTCATTCAAACCCAGCACTTAACTCATCCGTACTAGTCTACAGGGAGAACTGTCTCTGCGTATTGAGACTGGCTTTCGCTTGCCTATACCAATTGCAGATGGTCGTGGCCGTCAACGATAGTATTGCGTACATCAACATTCCACGAATCTCAACGTTATTTGTTCCGCATTATTACACCATTTCGTCGTGATGATCACAAGGAAGCCTATGCTGCGACAACCATTAACCTAGAACACACTGAATTTAGGCAGCACCTGTATTGGATCTTTCTAAACTTTTCTTCTTATTCTCCTTAAAAGCCACCAATTCTGTGTAGCCACCGGAATAAGCAACATAAAAGCGTACGTCGTGGACGGATGAGGTGTGCATTTCATTCTTATGGATTCCTAAACATAGCTTTTGCTACATTTTATGCAGCGAACACAATGGTTCGCAAAAATTCCCCACTGTTTCCAAAACCATTGTACGAGTTGATAGAGCTCTCAAAAATGAAGATACAGCTACAAATTTTGCTTTGTGTATAAAAGTATATAAAATATTTAGCAAGACAATCGCTGTCAGGACACGAAGGGGAATTTAGCTATTACATCTAAGATGCAGTATTGTACTGATTAATTTCATTCTAGCAAATTTAGCTATTGCTTATCCGGCACAGATATTGTCTACTTTTCCATCATTAAACCCGGGCAGGTCTATGTGCGAAACACGACTTTGCGCAGCTCTTTGACAAGCCGATGAGGAATACAAATCATTTAGTTGCAATGCGGACAACATCTGTGTTGAGCAAGACCAAATCACAAATGGCAACAAAGAGTCACAGGTTTCCACCTCTAGCGATTCAGAAGACACTTAAGTGTGCACAGCCTTCAGTGCAATAAGTAGGAATGGTATTATAACCCTCCGTGCGGTGCCGTCCTCTGCGCTGCCTTGCGAATGCACCAATGCTTTCTCGCGTACCTACCAGTGCTTCATTTTATTTCTTTCAGCCAACTGCTCAAGTCAATACGAAAAGTGAATTGAGCGGAAGGCGAAACCAGGGTTATGGGCACAATGGGAGACCTTAATAGAATTTCATTGATGTAACTGCCAAGATGAAGGGCATTGAGAAATCCTGCATTTTAATCACTCATCTCATCAAAACCGATTCACGATTTTGGAATAATTGAGATGAAGTAGGAGAAACATCTGCCTCTACAATTAGGAAGGTGCATTGTCTGAATGGCTCTCAGAAAATTATTTCAATCTACACCTCCCCATGTGTATGATGTCATGCAGCAAAACAACTTTTTCGCTTAACTTTGATGTAATTCGCTTGATTCGTTCACCAAAAAATGCTCCTTACTTATTTTATCCGAATCACGCTACGAAAATGTCCCTAAATATATGCTTGAGACTGCGCAAATGGCTTTTCCAATGATGCTGCCTAATCTCAACTCTGCACGTCCACGAAATAAGTGTCATTCTGCCACCTTTGGCTTTCCTATTAAGGTGCATTTAGGAACGCAGGTTGAATTGTGAGATGATTCTTCCCCAATAAATCGCCCAAGGTAGCCATATATCCTACAAACGAGTGTTTTACATTAAGCCAGTCTACAAAGTGTAAAGCATTTTCGCCTTCTCCAGGCAAAGGTTACTGCATAACGTCTTAAGTAACGGTCTCACAAGCCACTGAACAGCCCTGATACTTTATTTTAGAAAAATTCACTCCAAATTTATTATGCTGATGCTAAACGTTGCACTCCATACATATGAATTTAAAAAGCATAGTGATTGATGCGAGTGATGTATACATCTCAGTCAATTGTTGCTGCAGTTTAAATGCATTGCAGTGTGTGAGAAGAGAAATAATAAAAGAAGAATAAAGAGAAGCCTTGTGTTTTACGGTGATCTTGATTCCTCAATTATAGCATGCGATGCTCCGTGATGCAGGGTTCGCATTTACTCCAATCAACAGCTGCAGCCAGTGATCGTTGTGCAGAAATAGACCTCATTCCTAAATGCAAAGAGCAGACATTTGTCTCCTTCATATTGGGATATGCAAAGCAAAGTTTACGTGCCGAAAAGTCGAAGAAAACAGATTGAAACAAAAAGTGCCTTTGATGAGACTCCTACTACATAATCTCTAATCACCGAGAAGTGGTAGAGGAGAGACATGAAGTCTTACTACTAGGAAGACGACGAGGAGGATTGCAGCACTGAAAATCCTTATATTGCTCCCCGCGCCCCTAGGTTTTTGCGAAACTTGTGGCCTGATGGGGAGTTCTAAAGTTGGTGGGATGGACGAGAAGGGGAATCACGACTACGAGCACCACCGACATTTTTGGGCTTATTGCGAAACGGCAACTTAGTGAAGCTAGAGAATACTATCACAGAGGAGGTTATAAAAAGAGAACGTCCCTTTCAAAGTACTTTGACGGCCAAATGAGGTGATGTAGAGGCAGAACGAGTAAATGGGTACGTCGCTTCATCCATTAAGCATCACAAAGTGATATCTGCATGCGCTTTTATTTATTTTGCACCATAAAGGCGGACTATCATTGTCCACTTAAAAAATGGGCATGTATTTGAAGGTTTTATGACAGTCAGAAGTATTCCTATTCGTTGAATTTGAGGACAATTGTATTGTGTTATCACCCGAATGAGTACGGCATTCGCTCTGAACTCTGTCACCGGATTATTTCTCGGTCGGTGTACTACAATCTTTCCGTAAGATTATGGACTTTATGTCGAAATCGCAGTTCTCAAATGCTGCATTGAGCACCTCAGGAAGAGTTAAGTGCAGATAACCTAAAATCATCTCCACCACAGTGACGAAAAATGATCTCTAATTTAAGGCGAGGGTGTCAGAAACACGGTTATTTGACGAGATGGTGCAAATTGGACACACCCGATCAAGGTGTGATGAAAGTCAACAGAGCCGGTGACCTGGTACATGCCACGGCGTTAGGCTTTATTACCACCTCTTCTACAACGACGCAGTTTGTCTACCTGTCCGTCTGCCTCGCAAAGTTTTAATCTTACGAATTTTTATGATGCAAAGATATTTGAGAATAGGTTTAGAGATACCATAAACGGTGACTTATAAAAGCAAATGTGTTTCCTTCAACACATATTATTGCTTTATTTGCTATGCTAATGGCTCGTGTTATGCTTGTTCGTCCCTTGCAATAGACATTTCGGTCGAAAATAAGCAAAAAAATCACCAAGCATCTTTGCGCCTCTATTCTCTTTCAAAGTGGTAGCATTCCTGTTGAATTCCAGTGGTCTTCCAAACACATTTCATGGTGACAATTTGTAGCCACCTTTTTAGCAAAACCATTAACGAATAGCTCCAGCGCTAATGTAATTGAACCACTTTCATTGTTAATTAGTTTCTACTGTGCCGAATCCCCATTTTATTTGTTACAAGTTAAAAATGATTTAATTTAATCTGGAGAATGGAGAAGATCGTCACGGATGTTTCGTGCTTTCAGGAAGAGATAAGAGTTTAAGCCCCATTTCTGTTCTTCACTCTTTTGATGTGTCTGGCTAACATGCAGGTATTGCCTCGTGAGGAAGAAGAAAGTCCCATCGCAGGGGAAGCTGGACAATAGTTGGCTGCTTCCCAGAGAATCCAAAAGCTGATGGAGCAGATAAAATAAGAACACAGATTTATATTTCTAAAGAGTGAGCCTTAGGGGGGGAAATGAGATGCACCTTCATTGCGTCCAATGAAGTTAAGCTAGTGCGTGGCGCATTTCACAAAATCTTCTAGTATACAACCCAATGGAGTACACACCTTTCAGTTTCTGTCTGAGAGTTGTGGTGAGGCAATTCGCGAGGGGTCGAGACTAGCAGCTAGAAAGGAAAGGTAGTAAATTGGAACTAGCCGTGCGTCACCTCCACTGTTAGCCACAATCTCTGCCAGTTTTTTGCATCAGCATCTTCTCGTGAAGTAAGTGACTAGCACCTTGGTGAAATTGGGGGACTGCACGCAGCAGAACACATAATCCAGCTTTCTGCAAAGCAGCTATTAAGTGAAGTCGTCTGGCCACCATCACATTCTGTTGAAAGGAGGATTTGCGCAGTGCAATCCTGTGCTGTTAGAGATGCACATAGCTCGCTTACCACCACCATCAAGCAATAAAACAGAATGGGATGCACTCGTGAACTTCTTTCAGGATTGTAGGAGCATGTCCTAGGTAAGACACTGTCCATTCATCTAGAGCGAAGCGATACTCCTTCCATTGCATCGGAAGCCTAATATACTTCAGGAAGCATTAAGTCCCTCTATCATTTCCTTTTGTTCTCTCGTATCTAAAACACCTTTCGAATGTTATGCGCCCAAGCGTTTTTTCATTTAAGCCGTATCGATAATTTTAATACCTCACTAATGCCTGCTTCCTTGCAAAGTCGATATGAGTACCCGTAGATTTGCCTTCTCTCTTAGTGCCTATCCGTCTACAAGCTCCGTTCAAAGGTCAACAAAATGTCGCCAAATTGGATTATATATTCCGTCGAGAGTGGTAGCAATGATTTGTCCATATACTCTTAAAAAGGGAAATCCTCCGGATTAATAAAATGCTGTGGCATGAATCTGGCGATGGCGGAGTTTGTGGATAGCCAGTTTCCCACGGTGTGGCAGTGCAGATCTCGCTCTCCAACTTCCTCTCCCACGTTGTCCGCACACAAAATAATTTCTTTACCACGGTTTGATAGTACAAATGATTTGACATTAATTTTTATAAAATCTCTTCAAAAATTGAATTTTCATTGTGCAAGTGACCAAGTCTAATGGCTCAGTGGTCGAAGCTCACCTACAGTCAACTTGATTGTCGCAAGATAATGAGGACGCAGTCAGTGAAGTCAAATGTCCCTCGCAGAATCCTACTTGGGTTATTAAGATGATAATGTATATCCCCTTGAATGGTTGGAATTAAAGCGTGATAAGAATGCCTCATTTGTTAAGCCACAGCACGGTTTCGGGCAAAAGCGCACTTTTTGTGCATTGATATTCTCCGGTCTCTTTTTCATCGTAGCAACTGTAACTAACATTACTGAGAATGTATTTGATCTAGCGCTGTATTCACCGCTGTGGCCTCTTCAACCTTCAATCGTTCGACCTGCGATTGGCAGTACAGCTTTACGCCTAGAATCTCGATAGCTTCAAATTCGTTCATTGCCATTCTTCCCCAACAAGTTAAGCTTTATGCAGCAATTCACTTATTTGTATGTTTTATTTCCAATCTTCTTTGTTGAGCTGGCTGTTTAGTCTACAAATTAGGCTATCAAGGCGCAGCCAAAAATCCCCATTACTTCTTCAGTATTTTATTAGTTTTGTGACTTTCCACATCCCTCACTTACATGCAAACTAGCAATACTATTACTGCTCACATAATACAACGAATGCTGCCACATCTTCATCAGCAACTACAGTTTAAGGCCAGAATCTTCCTTTATTGCAAATACATCAAAATCCGAAGTGGTGTTTTTTTAGTGCATTCCTTGCTAGCGAAAGCTAAGTAAATAGACTGAATAGGTATTTCACAAAATTTTTTGATTGTTCAAGTCGCCAATCTAATTCTGCGTGCTTCTTTGCATATCACACCTCTGGAGCTTTGTATTTTAGAATTGCAATTTAGTTCCGCTTTTGAACTGAACAAATGCAAAGTTGAGGAAAATACTCTTACCCATCAAAAAATTGGAAAGGGAGAATAGTTGAACAGGCTAGCTACTAACACGTCACTAGCGATCAAATAATACTTGAAGTAATGAGGAGAGATGCAGAAGTAGTTGATGCCCTGCTCTCTGGCTTCTGTTGCTTTTGTGACTTTAACAAAGGCGAACGTTGAAGCTTTTTGTATCGGTTTCGGCAGGCGTGCAACAGGTGAAGAATTTTTGTTGATCAGTTAAGATTAAGGAGGATTTAAATCCCTCCAGAGGTGCCTTATACAATAAATCAAAAATACTATGCATAGAAACTACCCGTACGGCAATGCATCAGATGAAGATGATTTCATCCAAAGTCATGACAAAAGCCGTTGGCAAGTTGAATTGATATGCTTACCAATTGTTAGCGCTCCTCAACGTACGCATCAGTTGGGGCGTTTGGAAGTTGGCTTATAAGTGCAGGCATAACCTGTAAAAGAAATGAGGCATATTTTTGGCTGCGAATGCTGCTGATGATTCATTTATTTAACAGCAGTCGTTAGTTTGCGCAATTCACAACGGATGGTATTCCCGATATGCATAATCTCCGTTGGAATGAGTTCATACCCTAAGAAGTGTAGTGAAGCCTGGTTTGTCGTTATCAACAACCGAATGAGAAAATTTACTGATCTGTCTTAAAGTAAGAAGATTTTTAAGGAAACAAATTGAGTTTACAGGCCTCAGAAATTAAGCAGATTTTAAGTATTTTATGCTAGTTTTTAATGTGCATCTTAAAATAAACATGTTATGATAATGCTTTATTACTTTGACTGCACTTTTCCGGTGGAAACAAAGGCTTGGTGATAATGACAATGCATCCGTGAGTCTCATCTAGCATGTTGAGGGGTCGCGCCTAGCTATCCGCCGGACTTCACTGTCTGCTTTCAGTGCGGTACCACTGGCCCACGTAAACCCCTCCCTCCTAATGACATTGTTCAATCTAAAGGAGAGTATAGCGACACGCTTCTTCCATGTTCTTCTGTCTCAAAAAAGCGATTCCCTTTACCGACTTGGCAGCGCTTGATGCAACAAGTTTAAGTGCTTGGCTAAAATAAAAATCGGGTTTTCGGAATAACAATAAAATTTAGACATTTTAATCGGCAATAAGTTGACGCGCTCTTTGTTTCTGCAAAAGAGACTGGTCATATTCCACCTGCGTTCGCATTAGGGGCTTTCCGCTAATTTGCTGTTGCATCGCCTCTATTGAGTCTAGAGAGCAGCTGTTTCAGATAATACCAGGGAGAATTGCATAGAAGAAGACCATTTTACTCTGCAACACAATTAAAGTAGACGCCATCAAACACCCGTTCTTCTCACTATCCTGTCTCCACAGCTTCATACATATGCCGATTACATTCCGGATTTTTTTCCTCCAATGCGGAATGTGGCGGAGGACTGCTTCTGACTAAGTCGTGGCAATCTTCGCGCAATGCGCAGATGTGCGTTCAGTTGATTGTGTATTAATGTTCCAGTTCATTCGAGAGTATTTCTTTCTTACTGTGTCATAATTTTGAGGTTGGTCTTTGTTTTCCGTAGTAAAGGAAGAAAACGAGATTATATGAATGACAAACTTTGTGAGTTAACCTCGGACGCTGTAGATCGTTCCATTGTTTCGCCTCAAATTCAGCAGGAAACGCCTTACCCATTCAAAATTAAATAGTCTGGATTAGGTTTGGCTAAATGGAAGAGATGACCGATCATTAGTCCATTGTTTTGTCTCTCTGAACCGCGCCAGCTCTCCTCTGACATTCACACAATAACGTTAATGTCTGCCATTATTTCTTTCAACCCTCTACCATTTTTATTCTCATGTTCATTAATTTTCCCATTGATGCATCGCTACTTATGGCCTTGGTCCAAATCCACCTATCCGACTATCCTAGTAGGCCATTTTCTCATCGTATTCTTTTCCTTCTTCCGTGGTCTATTAAAACTTGTCCATCTAACCAAACAAGGAGCCTATAGCCACAAAATCCCCTGTGATGGTGAGTTGCATGAATGCAAATTTAGTCGCTCAATATTAGCATAAAGGCATCGTTTTGGAGGTTGACATAGCCCAAAATACGAACACGTTTTAAATTTACATTGCATTGCATTTGGAAGAAATATGTGGCAGCAGGACTAAACGAACATGTAAAAAGGCGACAGCACCAACGCCTTAGTATTCGTAAGACTGACACCAGCATGGCCTTCTGCGTCCCCCATGACCAGAAAATGCTGCGTTGTTACCGTAGGTAAAGGAACTGACACCAAGTGAATAGCCATTCTCACTTCACTCAATGAGTACCAAATGTAAACATCACAAAATAGAGGCAACCGCTATGCATAAACTAACTGCACGTAGGCTGAGCAAATTTGTCAAGAAGAAATAACTATCCTAAGGCCATAAAGGCAACATTTTATACTTATAGTGGAAGTGTGACACGCTCTTCTTAATGCATAGTTGACCAATCTGGGCCATATGCCTTTGTGGTTGGCATTTCTGTATTAGGAACATTATACTCCTCCAGTCTGTTACGTCTACCAAAAATAAACCTAGAAAAAACGTTTAATTCTTTTTAGAGGTGCGAAGGGTATATTATGCTTTTCCTGTCTGTTGCGTCCACCAGCAATAAACTCAGAAAAGACATTTCAAACCTTTGTTTGCATTGCGACCACAGATGCTTTAAATGGAAAAAGGTTAATGAAAGTGTCCTTGAGGCGTAGATGGTCGTTAATTAGCTGATTACATCCATTTTTTATTAAAATTATTTGATCCTTAAGTTCTAAATTGACATCTTTTTGAAGCGATCATCCTTCAATTCTATCTTACAACTCTAATACCGCCATGTAGAGCTTTAGTCTGATCAATACAGTCGTGAGGTAAACAAAATTACATATCCATCACTGCATTTAAAAATAACCTTCAGGTGATCAAAAAGACTGACATTTCTCAGAGTTCAGCATGTGTGTTTTGCACAGTCATTGCAAAAGACGATCAGTCAAACTTACCGTCAATGCGGGTGATTAAAAGCAAGACATACTGCAGACAGCACAAGCCTAATGCTCTAAAGATTTCGAGTCATGGGAAATAAAGGATCATAGGCTCAAAGTGAGATATTTAAGTTGATTGTTAAAGTTCCGCTTTAGAGTCACGTGAGTTATGCTGAAAACCGAGGTGAAACAACGTATGAGCATTGTTCGTGATGCAGTGTTTGATGGCCGCGCCTTCCACCGGAGAACAAACTGACTTGCATTTGTTTAAATGATAATGCAATGGATGGCAGGCATTTGATGCATACTTCACAATCTCTGATGTGATATTTAAGATATTAGGAAACGTTTTTTAAGCACAGTCCTCCCAGTCACTTTCTGCAACGGAGAAAACATTTAAGTGAATGGGCAAAGAGGTTTCGCGAATTCAGTGTAGCGCCATTTTTAGAGAGTACTTTTCCCACAATTCTCATCCATGATCAAAACATCTACATAGGCTACATACCCATGCATCCTGCTTGGTTAGAACCACATTCTAGCACTAAATAAAAGAGTGACACTAGAATCTGTGAACCGCACACCGATGGGGCCAAGACCCGATTCTACAGATGGATTAAGAGGACTTGCTTAGAAGTGTCCTTGCTTCCTTTCTCCAGTCTCACGGTTCCAGAGCACACTGTATGTCAATACGAACTTTAATCAACCTAGAGTCGAAGTGTAAATTTACAAACACTTTACGCAAGCGAATGTCATTGTTAAGTAAATCATCTCACCTCACCCCACATATGCGTCCACTGTGGGGCTCTCACCCAAGCGCGAGTGTGATCAGTCTTCATTCGAAGGCACTTTAATTCTCAAATCGCAGTCATGTTAAATTAGACTTGCAAAAGTTTGAAAATTACTTGTCTAGACACATCGAAATTTTGAGCGGTGGTACAGCTTGTAGTATTTGCTGCTCACTTATCAACCCACCGATAGTAAATTTAAAACTTTTTAATGAATTGCCCAACTAATCATTTCGCCATGTGAGGATAGTGATAGAAAAAATTGGGATGATGCATAGAAGTTCCTACTTAATGTGTGAGGAGGGAGGTGATTGTGGTTAAGTAACATGTTTGACGTCGACAAACCAAATCTCGACAAACATTGATACAAGACTGCCTCTTGACGTTGGAAGAAACGGTAAATTAGGCAACTTCTCTTGCCTGCTGTTGTTGCACACATACAATACCAACCATACGAAGCGACTCTAATCCATTGTCAAGGCTGTAGAAAGTGCTATCTCATTCAGGCTGCAGTAGGATAGCATTTAAAGGAGAAGCGGTATGTGGCATATCGTACTGGAACGAAATAGACAGAAGTGATGTAAGCAGCCTCATGCTCGTCACGATCAGCTAAAACATTAATGCATAGTGATCAGAGAGTGTCCCTCTCCTCCCTTTTTAATGCGGGATTGCCCTTCACTGCTAGTGCGATAAAATAATGGAAGATGAATGTGTCAGTAAAGAGCAGGATGAATTTTTGATCATGTGTGACCGCAGAAGTGATGAAGCAAGTGGTTTGCACCAACATCAGGCGCAACAGTCTCGACGGCTACAGAGTCTACATCACTCTAATGCACCTATGAATGGTAGGCGGATTGTAAGTTGCAAACATTGGCGACTTTCACTTCACTGCCTCTAGCTGCTTTCCTGAAACGTGCAATGTGGTGTTTTTAAAACAACCGGTGACAGTTTAACCCACTGGCTGTCCATTGCATTGGATGACTGATTGACTGACTGCCTGCCTGCCTGGTCTTAGATGATCAGCATCACTCTTAGTTGGTATTGGACAGCCATTCACGAAACGACCAGCTCTATGAAGAGCAAGATTGAGATGGGAAGGAGGTTGTCAGGACCAGCTTTCGTTTCCATTAGCAAGACCATTCAACAAGCGGAGCCTAAAATCAATTTATTTTTCTTTGGCTAAGCATAAGATTATGGCTTCTGTGCTTGTTTGCTTTCTAGCTCTCTGTCTGCAGGCAAAATTCATTTGCTGTTAATAATGCTCAGACAAACACTTTGCTTTACAAATCTTTCCACAACCCCTTTAATTAAAAAACATTGGGTGCTTTGGCGGCTAAAGTAAATTGCAGTGCAGTTATCTTCCTAGTTGTTGGAAGAACTGCACTCGATTTCACAAATGATGTCTCTTATTAACTTTATTTTTCGTCTGCGCCAGTATTTAAACGCGTGAAAATTTGCTGCAACCCAGTTGATGGATGTGTACCTTATTAATCCACTTTGCGATATCATGCAATTTGACGTGGTTGTGACATCAGGGTCCATCCTGATGGCAACTCGTCTTAAATAGGCCTGAATGAGACATTCTAGTAAAAAACGCGGGGAGATCAGTATGATACTAGCAAAACTTGCAGCATACCGTAGACGCAGGCAATCCCACATAATTACACGTGAGAGTACAAGTAGTGTAATGCATGAATAATTCGTTTAACTCTTCGTTTTGGATGCGTAGACACCATAAGAACCATGAAGGCATTCTAGCACTACCTCCACCCTTCTGCACTTCGTCGATGCATCTCCTCTCCTGGTTTTATAATTTATTTCGCTTTTGGGGAAGTCAAAGACGAACTACATGAATAGCTTCTCGGCAAATGCGAAGACGGTCTTACTGATGGAACAGAATTTTAACCGAGATAGACGTAAGGTGGAACACATTGGTTGAACACTGTGCGAAGTGCTACCACCTTGTTGAATGCTTTGATGTTGAGACAGGCTTGTTTAAAATGCTTTGTTTAACAAGCTCTACAATCCAGTCAAGTTCATCTCCTAGCAGTTGATTTTTTGCCTACTAAGGGAGATGGGTGGAAGGTGATACGGGAGGGAGGCGCTTAAGAGCACGAAGTTGGGAAGAGATTGTAAGGCTGACCAAAGTGCAGTGTGAAGGTGTGCACACACTTGTATGCAATTGGCTTTTTGCGTTATTTATTTTTTCCTCATCACTACTGCTGAGGTGATGGGGGCGATTACGGCTTCTTCTCAACAATTGATGCATAGGTACACAAATGCAAGACGGTGAAAGACCGGTGAACAAAATCAAATCTAAAGTTATGCAGTTTTTGAAAGATATGCACAATTTGACGATTAGGACGAAATTGCTCGTTTCCGACTAAGTTGAATGGCTTTATGGCTGCAATATTCTGTATGAGCGTTTTGACAGGGAACATCCGTCAAATCGTCATATTGCAGCGAAACGCTTTTATCTTTCTGATTTGGAATCAGAACGCAATTTAAATAAGTGTGATTTTTGAAATTATCAAGCGGAAAAATGCTCCAAACAGCATGTCTGCAAGCAGAGTGCAGACGGGTGTTTTCTGTGATCAGTGTGACTTTATTCATGCATGTTCTCCTTTCCTATTCTTTTGGGTTCTGTGCAATGCGCACTCCAAAATACACTGCACAAGTAGGAGCAAAAACTACTCATGTAATCAAATTCAGGATAGGATTTTATTAGTTCTACCTCAAGAATGTCCGGCTTTGCTGCTCTTTTCTTGCCTTGTTATTTCAAGCATACTAGTAACTTGCAATGTGGTGCCTTCTATGGTACTTGCTACAACTAATTACACCCATATCTTTAAGAAGGGCACGTTTCGCATTGCTTGGTGAGAGCCATACTGTTCTGAGCCCAAAACTTTGGATGCTGACTTCACGAAATGCAACTCTGGAATGTACTAAGGTTGATTAAGCAAAGAAGACAAAGCTGTGATTTAATTTTGTGCATTGAGCCTAGTTGGAACTGGAGCAGTGCAAATTGGATTCTGCACTTCCGTTCAGCTACGATATACTGTAAAATTTGTAAGTGATTGATGGGTGTTAAGTGGAGAAATTCTCGTTCACTCGGTAATCTGATGTGTTTACATCAATCCACCACAGCTTGTCATTAACGTCTGAGATGCAGTTTTGTCGGATGAGGGTGCTGTTGCATGTTTGAATTCAACTACAATGTTGCTCATCCATTGCAGCATCAAAGGAGTGTCTTATCTCTTGTCTGCTGTTTCACAGGCCAAGGGTAAGGGACAGAAGTGGAACAATTATGACAATTCCAAACACGTGCTACTTTGTTTAGGGACCAAGAAGTGGAAATGTGGAATAAGGTCGTCAAACTCTTTACAAATTGTGGATCCTCTCCACGCGATGTGACATGCAGAGCTGTCATTCTACAGCAATAGATATGACTGATTGATTAGAGGCTCCATGTGTCCAGAAGCAGTATCTTCCATACATGCGAATGGACAGCTAATTGCTCACTGTTATGCTGGTCTGAGGAGACTCAAGTCTTCCTCACCAACCATGCAAGTTTAATGGTCAACTTTTGCTGCCTCTTAGTGGGCACTTTGTTTCAATTTTCTTCTGGTCATCCTACTTTTGTCCGTATAGGCAAGGCTTTATAAACGATTCTCTACTTCTGTTCAGTTTAGCAAAGCTGAAGCGATTAACTTTGTTATGGAAAACAATTCTGCTTCAATTTATCTGACAACTAGCAACTTGTGAGCCGCTACAATATGTAGCAACGCACCGATAAGTGTGACGTTGGAATTAAGTGTCTGCGTGATCATGCTGCCTCAAATTATCACGCGCCTTTTTCGTAGGAAGTAGCGATGACAGATCCATCTCAAATGGGAACACTTAAACTTGGTGCAGTGGGTGAAAGTATGCTAACTACCTCTAAATTGCATTTGGAAGGTTGGAAGGAGAGCCCATTGTACCATGACACAGCACCTTGTAAATTGAGAAGGATTGAGATCTGCAGGCTAGTGAATCTGTAGAACAGGCAGGATATGTAAAACGATTTTAGAAATCAAAGGAGGCGAACAGGTAGTCGCATGCATGAATCAATCAGTGCACCTGTGGTAGGTGCTGGAAACACTGTGCATACGCCAGTGAAGTCCTCCGCCCATCCTGTGTTGCTTTTGCCTATTTCGAAAATGAGTGCACCACTCTTACATCTCTCCGTTTCCGGAGTATAAAACTGGTCGGTGAAATCAATTCACTTTGACCTGCTCGCAGTAATAATTTTGCTTCATAAGTAGGCAAAAGATTTAAGCTTATCAGTATTTCGGCCAAATTATAACCTTGTTTTAAAAGACTGTAAAGGAAGAAAATGGCAATATTTAGCGTACCTAAACCAAGAAAGAGTTAGTGTGTCAATGTGATGTAGACCAAGAGGGACTCCACTTAAATCTACTATTTATTATAGACCTGTCGATTCTCGGAACTGGGGTGTTTTGAATCCTCTGTTCATATGTGTGACTGCCAACGGAGACATCAAACCAAAGGATAATTCAAATGCGTGGTATTTGCGTTGAATGAAAGCCATCCTCCTCCAACTTGAGACAGGTCAGAGCTTATGGGGGCAATTTTTGAATACCGGTCCGTCTTAGGGAAGAAAAGGAATTCTCTGTGGGTAGAAGTCAAGTATTGCTAATCTACGTGAGTGCGGTAGTCGAATTTCTTGCATAAAGGAATGTCTGAGGGTCATGACCTGCAAATCGTGCCATTGGGAGATAAGCTATGGTAGCGTTACCGATGGTCATGCCAAATCTCAGTTCATCAGGCATTATTTGAAACCACAATAAACATTCACCGCCCGGTACATGAAAAGTTGATTCAGATAAAGTTTTACTTCGACACGTGCACTGAAGGCGCTGGACAATGCACGTTTGACTGCAGTGTGAAATTTGAACATTAACCTACCGTCATCACTGGAACAAACCTCAGCAGGCGCTTCCGTAAACATTGACAGCTTTCCGCTTTTGGTCAGTGCAGAAGTAGGAAATGGTGGGAAAAATAGGTGGGTTACCGCTACAGAGGATTGGTTTTAAAACATGTACTGCTTCTACCACCCGGAACTTCATTTCATGTTTGGACTTTGGCATAACCGGCACCACTTGAACGACCCTCTTAGCATTATTTAACTCTTTTTCATCGGGATAGTAGTTCATCTTAGCAAGGCTTTTGTTGAAGGCAACGACAAATTTAGTATCTGCTCTTCTCAAAACACTGGTAATGCCGAAGTATTAGGCAGTAAATAGGCGATCAGGAATGCTTCTTGGCTCTTAATGTAATCACGGAGTCAAGACCCAGGCTTTTTGAAACTGTCAGATAAATTTCCTTTAGACTCATCGGACTTACTGGAAACGCAAGGCAGGGACAAAAAGAGAAATGGAAATTAGTGCGCTCATTTCTTTGAGTGTTTTGGAATCTTCCGACCTATTGCAAATTAGCTATGAAACTATTTATGGGATTAAATTACCTCACATCTGGATGTCTGGAAAAGTCCACACTAAGCAAAGAACAGAAAGAAAGTAGAGAGCGAACCTAAATTATTCTCATTTTAAGTTTCCTCGCAAACGGAAGAAAACGCGAGGTAAAAGTATAATGTCTGTTATAAGGACTACCCAAAGTTACTAGAGCAGTCCAAATGCTTGGGGAGAATTAAACGCGGTTCAAAATGTGGACCCACATGGTAGCCTTATTCTCAGACTTCTTTATCGTTTTTGTCTTGCTTGGTCGTTTATAGCACGTAGGAAATGTGGGAATGTGTTTACTCTTGTCATATATGCGACTTGCTTAGAAGTAATGACATTTTAATTCAATTCGCTTCGTCTCCACTTAACGTGCCATAGCAATTGTGAAATTCGCAGCCAACGAAATTGTCTTACGAATAGAGTAAGGAAGGTGAAGTGCTCTTCGATCCGAGCAATGTAATCATTCAGGTTGTGCATACTCTTTGTTTTTAAATAAGTTAATAGAGGTCCCAAATGGCTGGAAGAGGTCTTGCTAAAGACTGTTGAGAAATACTTTGCAAAGACGAGTGCCAATTAACGGACAGCTTTAGTGCTGCGTGGACCAGCCAAATTAACTAAAATTTAATTGCATCGACTAGCATCGATGGTGAGCTTGGTCTCTCTTTACATTGTTTTAGCTCCCAAGCCGCAGAGAATGTGTTGAAAAAGGAAGCGGATTTTATAACAGACTAAATTGATCCTAACTGTGCAGCAGACTTATGGCCTGAGCTAGAGTTATCAACTTAAGTTGCATAGAAGGGAAGTAGAGGAGCATTTTGTGAATGTAGTGGCTGTATGGTTGAACTCACCTAAAGAAGCAGAAGAAGATTGCAGGAGCACGGATTGGCGTTGAGTGAATTGCGTATCTTATGTTTTCAACGATCGTTTATCGATGCACCCTTTGCTTTCCGTAACTACACTACTCATCAGTTCCACTTTGAGGATAAAGCCGTGCCTGCATGAGACTGATGATTGCCTGCACGAGCTGATTCGTTTCTGCTAGCTTTCGGCCCCTGAGTGCACTGACGGTGAGTCTTCTCCTTTACTACTTCGTCCTCAAACATGACTTTAAGCACTACATCGATAATGATAATGAACAAGGCCGATCCGGACAAACAATTGACCTATTTTTTGGTAAATTTTGTGAGATCGGGTCTAGTTAGATGCGTCGAAGTATCCGTTACAAATTATAACTTCTCCCAGTTGTCTCTATGACTAATTGTTGAACCGAGTGTACCTGTTTTTGCATATTGAGAAATCTTCGACGTTACTCTTCAAATGGATGTCTTAAGTACATTTTTTACGCAAGGCGCAGCAGTTGAAATTCCTAGTCAAATCCTCAGCTTGTATTGTCAAGCATAGGTACGAGCTCCATCCTGCCGCGTTTTATACTGAGCCAGTTAATCGTCACTTATTGGCATTTTTGTTATAGCCGAAGCAAAAAGAAATCTATTTAACATTTAAGGCTTTATCCCAAAGTAGAGAGCATAAAACAAATATTTGCTTATCCCTCATCATCTCGATGTCATTTTAACCCAGCCTTGTTTATTGCCTCCCAACTTGCCCGTGCACCATTAACAAATTTCTTCTGATAAATAATTGAAAAAACCAGTGAGATCAGTAGAATGCGATCTTCCATAGGTAAAGAACCGATTCCTGTACCTTCACTGAGCATCATTCCAACTTACAAAACTAATTAGGAGAGGTAATTTTAATGCCTCAAATGTGCTTTGAATATGACTTAAATATCGTACTTTTAATGAGAAGGACACAATATGAAATAGTCTGTTCAAATGATTAACAAGGGGATAACGGATACAATCTTTGGGCATGCATAGCTTTTACATGAATTGCGGCAGTGTATAGGCACAGTGCGGTGCAATTTTGCGAAAGGAACTTGTTCCTGCCAAAATTCACTTTTTCCAGAGAGCATAAAACGTCTCGATGCAACCAGCAACGTGTCTGAAGCTGCTGTAATAGTTAAGAACTCTGACGCCTAGTCAATCGGAGATTTTCCCGACGCATCATTGCTTGACACACGTGCACACACAAAACTGTCATTTCAGAAAGTAAAATTATAAAACCGCACTTAGTCGCAAATCCTCGACAGCCTAAAGCCACAAATGACTGGAACTCTACGGTGAGGACAAATTCCCGTGGTAAAACACATCGTCTATTGAATAGCACTGCCTCAAATAGAGAGAGCAATGCACTATTTTCTATATGAGATGCCTTATCCCTAGGTCTAATTTTGCCTTTGGCAACTCCTTGTGACTTCGTGCGAACCAACTAGATTTGCACCTTTGCAATCTAAGAAGAGGTAATCACCCCGGTAAATTAGCTTTTGGGTTTGGTCAACAACATGCTCTTTGCCATCTGAGCAGCAGTAATCACACTGTAAATTTAGCTTACACGTCTGTAGTATGAAATCGCACAGCAAGGACCTTGTTTGGTGTGTTTCAGGCCCACTATGTACACCCTCATATCGCCCACCACCAATGTGCGTATGCTGAACGTCCCACTTTTTAGTCCTATTCCAGCTTCACAAATGTGTTACTTGTCCCTGCCTATTGCTTTCTGCTAAACAACTCTCTTTCACTGGCCAAGAAGAAGATTAAGAAATTAAGTCCACCATCCTCTCATAACCGGCCGTGAATTATCTGTTGTGATTCGATTACGAGAATCGCAAAATGATATTTTGTTGATAGTTTAGTAGCATTTTTGTGAGGAATTTGGTGTCATCTAGCCACAGTTTATTCGGAAACGACGCAACTTATCAGCTCACATCCTTATCTTCATCCTTTTCATTCTTTGAACAGGGAAACAAGTTGAATGGATGCTAACTCCTGTACCATTGAATATACTAATTGCTAAACTATTAGAACACAGTACAGTTGATTGAATCTTGAAAGCAAGGCGAATGAGTTTTTGATACCGTAGTCGTCCAAGGCTTGCAATCGGTTACTCACGTGCCCTTTGCCTGCGTTTTAAGGATTGACATGGAGGCCATTGAGTGACCTTGAGATCTGCACGTGACACTGACCTCTCAAAGCCGGCAGCAATCCTACTGGAGGCCGAGCAACACATTAATGGCCTGTTGTAAAGATGGAATGGCAAAAGGAGGGAACTTTACCATCACGGAGTAACCAGTATTGAGAGGATTTAGCAACAAACAAACAGCCTTGAAAACACCCTTAATTGTATGAGATTTTTAAGCAAAATTCCAAAAACTGATGCGTAGGTTATAACGATTTTCCTTGGTGCTTACAAATTCACCTCATTCTTTAACCCATGACTATGCTTGTTGTCTGGATCAGTGACATTCGTCAAGGAAAATAGATTAAAGGAGAGAATCAACGTGGTGTAATTTTTACCTCGCAAAAATTTGTAATGCAAATGTGAAGGGTAATCCTCTTTGTTCCGCTGTGAATTTTTAAGAATTGTGTCCATGTGCGCTGCAAAATGATCTCAGCACATCTCCAAGTGGGCAACTTCATTAGCTCTGACAAACCACCCGGAGTGGAACCGAGTGAATCCATCAACCTTTAAAATAAACGCATGCTGATCGCACAGTGTGCACCGCAGCACAGCACACAGTATCCAAACTTCCCTTTCGATTCTCCTGATAATGGCAGGAGAAAATTTAATCCAACAAGTCACCAATGCAATTTTCGGCAAAGAACACAATGCGATTTTTGGATATGAGCAGAGTATGGGTGCCATCTTATCCACATAAGTGGTGTACGAGACTTCTTAGGGCTTCCATGCTACATTCGACACAGAAGTATTCAGTCGCGATGGAAATGAATGGCTTTCAATAGTAACGCATTTTAACAAAAATAACGTTTCTTATGCTCAGCAGCTTCAGGTTCAATTTTGTCGGTTATTTTTATCAGTTATGTTGCACTAAAATTACAGTCACTTCACCTCAGTCCTTGTGTTGTTTTGCTGTAACGCCAAATAACTTGGTTGGCGCAGCCTCTCTTGCATAGCCGTCAGGTGTCGAAAGCTGGTACAGAGTTAATCTCAAAGGGGTAATGAAAGGGATTTCACATTTATGCGACGCATGTTATCGGTGGACCCGTCCAAAAACGTCACAGGGTTGCATACAGTTAGGGTAATTAAAAGTTTTATTATTAGAAGAGAATGACCCAAAGAGTTGTTGTATTTGTAGACTACGCACTGTCGTAAACAACAACGTTTGGTTCTCCATTATCCACACCGATTCAACGAAGGAATTGCTACACCTCCTGCAGCATGGACAGATAATCTGGGTGGCCACCCATTTACCTCGCCTGCGTCACTAAAAGAAAGCCTCAAAGCAACCCCTTTTTTGTCGAGTAGGATTCTAAGGGATCAACTTCGATTCTTTGACAAACTGTGCGCGGAGAGGCAACAGCAAGACATGCAGTGCCTAGTGGGCTTACCGCTTGCCTTAATACCTCTATAATCTACTACCTTAAGAAGTCGTTCAAGTTAAGTGCACAGCCCCCTTTTTGGAAAATTCACACAGATTTTCTTGTAACTAGGGTTTTTATCGATGAATACCTTTTTTCATTATTGACACTCGAGAAGTTCTGTAAAGATATCTATTTGTCTTGCTTTTAAAATATGAAACTGTTCTTTTTCTTGCAAAATGTGTAGAAAGTCTAATGGCCAAAGATGGAATATTCAGCACAACTGCATTTTCAATACAAAAAATGGCCTTGTCAAAAGGATACGCTTAAGCCAAGAAGGTAAAAGCGATTTTTAAGAGACTCAAACTGCTCCCATTTCCAATAAAGGCCTTTGCACAGTAATTATAAACTTAGTCTAGCGTTTAACTAGGACGTCGGAAGCAACTTCCGTGGGGAAAGTTTTGTCAAAAGTGTTGAACTGCCCCAACAGGCCACCGCCTACTTCATCAGTAAGGCAATATCAACCCGTGATGCAGTTTGAAAATTCTTGGAGAAGAAGCTAGGCTGTAGAGAATGTGGGCAGCATCTCTCCACCCGAGTTGCCACGATGTGCCCTAGATTGACAGGCGAATTTGAGAACCCTCAAGGCATTTCGCTCTTCACTTTTGCCCCTTTTTCTAATGCATCTTAAGTGTGTTAAATAATTGATTATAAAGCGTTTGATTGTTGCGGATAAGAGACCGCTTAAGTGCTTCCTCCGAATTTTACTCGATTTTAATCCTGTTCACAATGGGATGCCATTCCTCTTGGATTTAATAGTAAGGTGAATGATGGACAAAAATGGCGACTGCTATAACTAATTTTAGAAGCTCATTACATAATATTTAACTTTTTGAAAGCTATTTGTCAGAGCGCAAGAGTTTTTAACTTGCAACATTCCAAAGAAAGACTTTATCATTGCGTTTGTTGACAAAAATATTCTGCAGTATGTGATCAATTCATTCAATGAGTATTCAGCTTCAAACCCTCCCGACTTGGGTGGGCAGTTCTGTGCTACGCAAAACAGCTAGGAAAATATCTTCCGTATCGTGTATAGCAGTCGAGGTCCGCAACAAGATGAACTATGACACTGCCCCTAAATAAGCAAGCTAATAAATGGGTAAGTACATGACGCTTCCTTCTACCTTATGTCTACTGAAGCGCAGCAAATAGTCTTGGAGACTTTGATAGAAGGCTGAATAGATTCTGCTCCAGCCCTCACCGCCGTTAATGAAACAATGTTGCCAATTCACGTAGATTAGCGATGTTTGACCTCAACTTACAGAAAAATCCTTTCCTCCTTAAAACCAACTGGTATTCAAAAACTGCCTCTCAGATGCACCAGCCTGTCTCATGTTGGAGGAGAATGGCTTTCATTCAATGCGCATACCACGCATTTGACTTATCCTTTGGTTTGTTATCCCCCTTGGCAAGCTCGCATCGACAGAGCATGCAGAACGCCCTGTTTTCAAAAAACGACAAGTCTGCAGTGAATAATAGATTAAAGCGGATTCCCCCTTGGCCTACATCATACTGGCACACGTCAATCCTTTCTCGATCAAGTTAGACTATATATTACCATTTTTGGCCTTTACAGCAGTTTATATTGAACTGGATTTACAACGCTGCATTAAACCAAGAAAAGTATTCCTGTTATTGGAAAAAATCACCGCCAGCCTCTCTATCATGCCTCTATCTCTTTTCGTAGCTTTAATAAAGCTTCCTGTAAAAATTAGCTTATCCTGATTGTTTATGTTCAGCAGGGTGGTACTTTGACCGATATCTTGATAATCTGAAATCTTTTTGTCTACTATTGAGTCACAATTGCTACTGCAAGTAGACCGAGGTGACTAGATTGCACTGACCAATTTCATAATTTAAAGGCGGAGAGATGCAAAAGTGGCCTACTCATTCGCGAAATATGCAAAAGCAGCGACGGATGGGCGGATGAGAGAGTAGATGTGCAGCGCAAACCTTAAAAGGCGGAGGCTGTCAACGGCATATACGCAGTGTTCCCAACATACACCACAGATGCGACAATTGATTTGTACATGCGACTATCTTTTCGCCTTCTTTTGATCCCTAAAATCATTTTCACCTTTCTGACCCATTCCAAAAGGTCTACTAGTCTGCAGACCTACTCAATCCTTCTCAATTTACAAGGTGCTGTGTCATGGTACAATGGGCTCTCCTTCCAACCTTCCAAATGCAATTTAGAGGTAGTTAGCATACTTTCACCCACTGCACCAAGTTTAAGTGTTCCCATTTGAGATGGATCTGTCATCGCTACTTCCTACGAAAAAGGCGCGTGATAATTTGAGGCAGCATGATCACGCAGACACTTAATTTCAACGTCACACTTATCGGTGCGTTGCTACATATTGTAGCGGCTCACAAGTTGCTAGTTGTCAGATAAATTGAAGCAGAATTGTTTTCCATAACAAAGTTAATCGCTTCAGCTTTGCTAAACTGAACAGAAGTAGAGAATCGTTTATAAAGCCTTGCCTATACGGACAAAAGTAGGATGACCAGAAGAAAATTGAAACAAAGTGCCCACTAAGAGGCAGCAAAAGTTGACCATTAAACTTGCATGGTTGGTGAGGAAGACTAGAGTCTCCTCAGACCAGCATAACAGTGAGCAATTAGCTGTCCATTCGCATGTATGGAAGATAATGCTTCTGGACACATGGAGCCTCTAATCAATCAGTCATATCTATTGCTGTAGAATGACAGCTCTGCATGTCACATCGCGTGGAGAGGATCCACAATTTGTAAAGAGTTTGACGAACTTATCCCACATTTCCACTTCTTGATCCCTAAACAAAGTAGCACGTGTTTGGAATTGTCATAATTGTTCCACTTCTGTCCCTTACCCTTGGCCTGTGAAACAGCAGACAAGAGATAAGACACTCCTTTGATGCTGCAATGGATGAGCAACATTGTAGTTGAATTCAAACATGCAACAGCACCCTCATCCGACAAAACTGCCTCTCAGACGTTAATGACAAGCTGTGGTGGATTGATGTAAACACATCAGATTACCGAGTGAACGAGAATTTCTCCACTTAACACCCATCAATCACTTACAAATTTTACAGTATATCGTAGCTGAACGGAAGTGCAGAATCCAATTTGCACTGCTCCAGTTCCAACTAGGCTCAATGCACAAAATTAAATCACAGCTTTGTCTTCTTTGCTTAATCAAGCCAGAGTTGCATTTTTATGAAGTCTGCGTTCATCATGTTTGTTTGTGAACTAACCGACTAATCGTACCCATCATTGTAAGCTTTTTGGATTGCTCAACAACATCGTTTACTTGTTATCTCTGCTGCCGGGCATGTTGTTTTTATTGTCACTGGTATGTCTTGTGTTGAATTGCCCACAATGACACTCAAATCGTGGTAAACTGTGAGTTCATCTGATCGTCTGTTGCTATGAATGTACAAAGCGCATATGCCATAATCGGCGACATGTTCATCTCTTTAACTATTTGAGAGTTGTTTTCAGATATTTTATTTTGTAAATGCAGTTGTGAAGAATAAATTTTTGTTTACCTCACGGTTTCCAAAATACTAGCTACTCGTTAGTCAAGTTGGAAAGCAGGTGTTCAGCACGCCACTTTAGTTACTCAGAAGGAAAGATCTGAGAACAGCCAGTGCCATTCCATTAAGCTGGATCTGTTAACGTAGGCATGAAGAAAAGAGGCTTGCGATTATTTGAGGGCGCTAGTTTACTCTCATAATTATGCGCATTAGCTTGCTGCATTTTGTTAAATTTCATCCTCTTCATAGTTTTCCTGACCATTTAACAGGTGAAGTTCACCTATCTGGGCCATCGTATGACCTCAACAGCTGCGCCAACTGTTATTCATCGTTCCCCCTCATTTTATTTAATTATTCTTACTTACTCTGGAAAGTATATAAAATTAAGAATTTGAAGCAGATGCTAACGAAGAGGAGCTATCATACGACTGCATTACTTACATTAGATGCTCTGCATACTTCTGCTTTCTGTTTCTTTCATTATTTTCATTGTCCACGAAAAGCGTATAGGATTTTAAATTTGAAGAAAGTGCTGATGATCTGAAGCAAATCACGACTATGCACTGTAAAAACCAAATTATATCTCATCTCTTTCTTTGAATAACCACTGGTCACAGCACATTTCAATTCACGTCTATGCTAAATGAGGCCGAGTGTCGTTCTGTCAGCACCAAGTTGACATGAGGGGGAAGGGACATCACGGAGGTTGGTAACGTTTTATATGGGAATAAGCTGTATATTATCATAAGCTTGCGATAATAAGCTTTTCTGCAACTGCGAGCAAAGAAAGATTTGAGGCATTCGAGTGTAAGAGTGAAAATTCAAGCGTTGAAAAATAATCCACACTACAGGCCAAACTTGATAGTTATTCTCTATATCCTGTCATAAGGCGTTGAAAAATTGTGGAGTTCTGCCTGCGATCAGAGCGTTAACAACGGCACAAGCGATGGGACAGCTGTAGTTAGCCCCACAAAAACCACCTTTATTCAGTAACACAATACCAAGTTATCACCAAAGTACCATCTTATCAAAAAGAGAGCTGAACACTAAAACACACAAATAGCTGCATAGCATTGCTTTGATTTGCATTCGCAATCAAAGCACGCTCATGATTCATCTGATGAATATAGTGATAGATGTAGAAAACACCTCCCGGGTAGATGGGAACAACGCAGCAATGTTTTATGGGGAAAAGGTAGGAATCGGACAACCAGAATGCATTTCAATGCCTGCTTTAGCAAAACATAGTAAAAATTATAAAGTTTAATTCTACTGCAAAAAGTGAGAAATTCGAATTTTGTAATATATGATCTTTTTGCTTGCAGAAATTCACTTTCTACTGCCCAATAGCTGGCTTTTTATGGGTTCGGTAGCATACGAACGGGCATTTAACTCCCATAAACTTTAAAATGATATTCCAGTAGGCATTCATCAACAATAATGTTGAATCATCGACCAACTTCATTCCCAATGCCTCCTAAATAAAGCGAACCTACAATGACCAACACAAATATGATGATGTAGTAACCATGAAATAGCCCGACTGAACGGGAATATTGATGCACAATCAACCGAGCACATACCTTTAGCTAGCGAATCGAAATTCGCAACTTGGCCAGAAGCAGTCCTACTCTGCACTCCACATTGAAGGAAATGGAAGTCCAGAAGACAATTGACGCATAGGTCATGAAGAGAACAGGTGTTTGATAGTGCTTATTTTAATTTTGTTATAAAGTGAAGTCATCTCCTTCCATCAACTCTCCCTAAGGTCATCTACGGCAGCTGCTCTTTAGACTCAGGGGATGCGACGCAGCAACAGATTTGCGGAAGCACTTTATACAAACACAGGCGAAATGTGACTACCCTCCTCTGGAGGAGCATATAGTGTGTCTACTTCTCTCCCTATAAAATGTTTTAGGAAGCTTCAAATGTCCAAATTTATTCCTACAATCCCGAATTCCTTTAAGAGACGTGAATACCTCTGTAACCTAAAATCCTTATTTTAGCAAAGCCTTCATGCTCATCTCATTAAGCACCGCCACGTTGATAAAGAATTCGCTTTCTCAAACCGGCAGAACACGGGGGAAATTCGTGTCACTTTACTCTATCGTATCTTTAAACAATGTCATGAAGACAGGAGGGTTCAAGTGGGTCTGTGGTACTGCTTTAGGAACAGCCGGTGGGATGTGATGGATGATCACATGTGAACCACAGATGTACCAGAAGCTAGAATGCGGAGCATCAACGACTTCCACATTTACTCCCATTACTTTAAGTATTATTTGATCATCAATGTCGTATTTGGCGTCTATCTTACCCAACCGTTCCCTTCTGCCAACTGTCCTTAACGTTGCATCCATTCGGTTTTAAAGCGGAGCTAAATTGTAATTATAGAATGCAAGGCATTAGAGGTTTGATCCACGAAGGCCTACGTAGAATTGAGAAGGTGAATGGAATTATAAACCTATCTCATGATATAAGTGTTTGCTTGATTGACTTAGCTTTCAACACCAGGGTATTTTATTATTAGCATTCAAATTCTGATTTTGTTATTGTTACATCAAATGAGGATTCCTACTTCGAATTTTGGTTGTTAATGAAAATGGAACAAAATTAGTTGCCTTATGCAAGCAGTAATGGTGCTGCTAATTCGCATAAAAGTGGGAAATGTAAAAAGCCATACACTTGATAAAACATTGAAAAATGATGGCGAGACTCAGTTGCACCGTTACTAGCACACCTTCAGAATGAAAAATGGAGTAGGCAAAGAGGACTGCAGCGAAATCACTAGAATCCGTCAATTGTTGCATAGAATATAGCTTGTTGGGAGAATGGGCAACGAACAAGATAAGGATGGAAACGCAAATGAAGCACCTAAATTTATTGTTGTTTGCATTTAGATCTTTAAGGCGGCCAAGAGACAGGAAGTCTGAGCATAAAGCTGTACTACCGATCGCAGGCCAATCAGGTAAAGGCTGAAGAGGCCACAGAGGTGGATACAGTGCTAGAGAAAACACCAATCTCACTAATACCATTGACAGCGCAGTTTCTTACAGTCGTTACAAGGAAGAAGAGTTAGTTCAAAAGCATATCATTGCATCGACAATGCGCTTACGGTTCAAATCGAGTTTCTTTCAGACTGAGGTTTCAGAAGCACGCGTGAAGTCTGACCATTCAAAGGGATATATCTTAGCGATTCCGAAACCCAAACAGGGTTCTGAGGAAGATCTTTGGATCCGCTAAATGTATCAGCATTACCTTGCGTCAACCAAGTTGAATGTGGGTTTTAACCAAAATATCATTGAAATGATCGCATGCACAATGGAACTTCAATATCCAAAGAGCTTCAATGTAAATTAATGTCTGCATATTTGTACTATCAAGCTGCGATAAAGCAGAATTTTATGCAAGGTACTGTGAGAGAGAAGGTAGGGCAAGGGTTGAACTGCCAAATTGGACGAAGTGATCACCCACAAACCCTGTCATTAGCGCAATAACACCCCAGTACTTTACTCATCCGAGAGAATTCACTCTTTAGGCGTTCTTAGATGGAATACTTGGCCCAAGTACTACAATAGTGGATAGACAGTCCGCAAAACGGGAGAAGGGTCTGCATGTAAACAATTTTTTTCCTAGGAGATTAGCGTTAGGTGGATATCACATGCGATAAGATCTTTTCGTTTAAGAAGTTGTTGGAATTACGAGCAAAGAAAAGGAAATGACGGAAGAGCATAATACTTCCTGAGGTATGCTAGGCTTTCGGTGAAACGCAAGGAAAATCACTTCGTCATTAATAAATGGATTGTGTATTAGTCGAAGCACGGTGTTCTTGGCTAATAAAGAGGGTAAAACGGAGGTATCACAGAAGCGCGAACGAACCACACCACTTCCAGTAAATATGAGGAATGCCTCTGCAATCTTTCAAGAGGTTCGCTATTGCATTCGTTTATAGCTTCATGCCTGATGATGGTGAAGAACGAGATATATGCATCCCTAACACCACAGGATTGCATTGCTTATTGATTCAGGCTAAAAAGGCAACAAAAATTTCATTTAACTGGAAGTGCTTGTGTTCAGACGACTTCATTTCATAGTAATGTTTTACGGAATGCTAAAATTAAGTGTTTTGTTGCGTGCAGTCTCCAAGATTTATCATGATACTCGCCAATTATTCTACTGAGAGCTACTAATGCAAGGAAAGCTAAGGCGACCCCAAATTGTAGCACCTGGCAGAGATTGCAGCTAACAATGGGGGCAACGCACTACTACTCCGCTGGCTTCACCCTTACACAAATCGTTTCGCCACAACTCTCAGACAGGAACTGATAGGCGTATGCTACAAGAGATTTAGACTAATAGATATTTTGGGATGCCTTGTGCATTAACCTATCTTTATGCGACGGAATAATGTGCACTTTATTTTTTCTCACCGACGATTACTTCCTGGAGACATTAGCTCGGGTTCTTATGTTATCTATCCTATCTGCTTCTGGAGTCTTGGAGAAACGGTTATCCACTGACTATCTTAGCTTACAAAATCATTTTTTCCCCTTGAGGCTCTGTCTCATAAAGTTGGTACAGTGTGATTATGCACAGAGCAAACCTATCGTTTTCGCTTTGCACTCAATACGGACATCCCACTGTTATAAGCTGACGAGGAGTTCCCTTCACGTATGGATGACACTGGCATCAAACTCGTCACGACTTAGGAGTTCTTAATCTGCCACTCTACCTTCCTTCATGCATTTCCAGCAATAATTATTTAGGCGAGATTTTGGGACAAACATAGTTGATGCCAGCTGCTCTCCCAATCTCATTTACCATGGCATTTCACTGTCAGCTACATCCCAATATCGTCGGTAATTTCTGGTGTAAAATTCAACGGCATTGTAACGAGAAGAAAGTGGGTTTTAATAAATGACACCTCGTACAACATTTTGCCACCAGGAAGCACAAGTGATTGACGCAAAGAAAGGTCAAAGAATCTTCCTAATGATGTAATATTTGTGCTTTGGCCTAAAACTTCAAAGAAGTGAAGAACAGAAATAAAGCTTAAAAATTATACTTTTTCCAAAGGTAGTAACCATCCATGATGACCTTTTTGATTCCTCAGATTTAATCGAGTTCTTTTTAACATGCAACAAAAAATGGTGGTTCAAGGCAAAAGAGGCAAATGTATGATTATTGTGGTTCAATTACGTGTGCGCTGGAGCTCTTCTTTATTGGTTTTGCTAAGCATGTGGTGGACATATTGCAACCACGAAGTGGGCGTTTAGAGGATCACGAGGATGCAATGGGAATGCTACCTCTTCGAAATAGGGGAGAGAGGCGTAGAGATAATTAAGCAGCTTCTCATACATTGCCAAACAAACTGCCTATTGCAGGGAACATTCAAACCAAACAAGATCCTCTGACAAAACGAATAAAATAGTAGCATGTGTTGAGAGTTTTAAAAGCAATTGTATCTATAATTTGTCCACCACAGTATTTTATACTAAGTCCCAAAGTGCTTTGCCTGAAAAAGAGATGGCAATAAAGCCTCACGCTGTGGCATGCACACGGTCACCGGCTCTGTCAGCTTTCATCACGCCTTGATTGAGAGTGCTTGATTTGGACTGCCTCATTAAATAAACGTGATTCTGACACCTTCGCTGTAGTGAGGATGACTTCGTATTTACCTCTAATGAACTCTTTTTGTGGTGCTCAATGCAGTATTTGAAAGCTGCGACACCGACAACGAAATTTAAGTCCATACAGGAAAAAAAGTAATGCATTGAAAGTAAAAAAACATACTCATGTTCCTGACACCAATACCTCTATTTCGGGGTCCCTCTTAGTGTGGTAAGGGTAACTTCAAGTTAGCTTTCACTAGACTCTTCATACGGTGCTAACTGACGAAATCGAGAAATACATTTCCTTTGTAAAGATGTTACTTTGGCACTGAAAACCTAAATCCTTACACAAAGAATGCGATGCACTGCTCAAAAATTAGTCCAAAGCAAATGCTATGCTAATCCCGATAATGACACAACACATTTATCCCTGCATTCAACAGACAAGCATAATTCCCACTGTCGTAAAACATTCAGATGCATGTCCCATTTTACAAGCAGGAGGTAATGTGCCGCTTTTATTGTGCGAATTGATTAAATCTCATGGACACATCACTTTGTGATGCTCTATGGGTAAATCACGTTCTCTGCTACTCACTCTGTGTCCCACCCCCTTATTTTGCTTTTAAGGTACTATTGCAGAGCCGTTCCCTCCACAGCCTCCTCAGTGATAGTGTCCTCCAGCCTCAATCAGTTGCCTTTTCGCACCCAGCATAAGAATGTAAGTAGAGCTCGTGGTCGTATGGTCCACTCTTATCCACTCTACTAATTTTTACAAAAGTCGAGGACACGTAGCAGCATAAGGATTCTGATTGCTACACACCCCTCTTCGTTTTCCTAGTGATAAAACTTCATAACTCTTCTCTATCACTTCTCGACGGTCGGAGACTACATAGTGGTAGTCACTTAAAAGTCATTTTTCTGCTCAAATCCATTTCTTCCAGTTTTTATTCCATAAACTTTGGTTTGCATATCTCGATTTGAAGCTGATACTGTTCCGTTTTCTAACCTTGTAAGTGAAGCTCAAACTCGCAGAACATTCACCAGCTGCAGCTGCTGAATGAGGTGTGGCGTTAATTGCCTGCGTGAATATAAATTTGTGCTACTTAAGGAAAATCTGTGGGTAAGATCTGACCATGTAGGATGGCTCAGGAATAAAGTTTGTTGACATTTGAAGGTAATTTTCATGGCTCAACTTGTTTCTGGGGTCACAGTTGGCGTAAAACGTGTGTTTCCATTAGTTATGTAAGACATTCTGCCTCCGTTGGCAAAGCCAACTTTGGACTCAAATTTAATATCTGCAGGAGGTCAATCGGTCGTTTGTACTTGTTGAGTGACCATAAAAATAAGTGGCGGAGATATAATCAGGCAATGCACCATCTTACTTGTAGAAGCAGATGTCTCTTCTCATTCATCTTCAATTGTTTCTTAAATTACGAGATGGTTGTGATGAGTTGAGCAATAAATAATGCAGCATTTTCTAATGCCTTATTAGGTTTCTAAGCTGTGGCTAAATTTGTGGAATGAAATTGGTTAGCGCAACGATGCCTTCGAAATGTGGTAAAAAATTACCCTCACTAAATGCTCATTTTTAAATTTTTTTAACACTGCAGTATTAGTGACTTGGTGTGTGCATTTCTGAGAGCTCTATCAACCTCTACAATGGGTTTGGCAATGGGAGATGATTTGTGCCAACCATTGTTGTTGTTGCTAATACAGAGAAGTCAGATTACCATTGGGTTGTACAAAGATTCTGTTGTGCCTAATTGATGATTTAGAGAGACTCTGTGTCCCTTCGCACACACTGCAGTATCAATGCGTGTAGGAAGTATATTCTCCGTCTATAATGTTGCCCTTAAATCGTTACCGAGAGGAGTGACTCTGTGACCTGCCATAATTGTGAAGGTGACTTATTCATGGGATTTATCTTTTGCACTTCATTTGAGGTCGTAATCCCTTCGGGTGTAAAGCACTTCATTCTTAAACCATCTGAGATTGCTGATCACCGTGCATTACTGCATGAGGGGAGGTGACTGATCCACACACTGAACGAGGCACGCCAACCACCTACTGATTTGCCTCTTGGACAGAGAAAATGAACTACTTGGAAGTAGCGCTGAATAATGTCTATCTCACTTGCTGCTGCACGTTAACCACTTCCTATGCGCGAACAATGAAGCACACATTCAGGCATGCTTAGTGATGTTTCTCACCTCTTAATATCAAACAAATAAAATCGAAGCAGAAGGCAAGAATGCACCCGCTCAGAACACAAAAGTGTTTGCGCGCGTGTACTAGAGAAACACAGACAGACGAGACATAATCCCAATATTTAGAAGAAAAAGCCGATGATTTAGGAGAGCAAATGTCGGCCTAAATCACTAGATAGTACAAACTAAAGTAAAAGAAATGTTTAGGAATCTACAAGAATGATGCTTGCACCTCTTTCCATCCACGATGCACGCTTTCACGTTACTTTTGCAGATATTCACACAGAACTGGCATCTTTTAATAACGAATAAGAAGAAAAGTTTAGAAAGCGTCGATGCAAATACTGCCTACGCTCGGTGCATTCTAGGTAAGCATTTGCCGCAGCTTAGGCTTCCTCGTTATCACCACCGCTTTTGGGTTCGCTACTAGTGCGCAAAAATGGGTTGAAGAAGCCGAAACAAATGACGTTGAGATTCGTGGAATGGTGATGAACGACCATATGCGGTTGGTGCAGACGAGCGAAAGCCGGTTTCAACAGGCAGACGAAACTCTCCTCTGTAGATTAGCATGGAAGAGATATTGCAAAACTGGATTGCAGGAGCTTTGTAAGCGGTAGCTAAGCAGATGGATTAGTGCTACGATAAGGTGCATTCATAATCATTACATCTTTGGCATCTCTTAGTTGCCTGCGTCTCATGTGGGACATTTGTTGCCAAATAAGACTAAACAATTATTTTACAGTCTACTTACTAGGCAACAGCATCTGCTTCACAAAGTATACCTATACCTTAAAATTCCAAATCGTGTTTCGTTACCTTTGGGGACAAGTGGATGGTAAGGCGTCGACCAAATCTACAAGGATAAATTTCTTGCGAACCTCGCCTTATGATTTTCATCGTTTGCCTCACTTATTAGTGAAGTAGAAACAACAGTTCCGCCAGAGTATTTAACGAATCCAATGTGCATTCAGTGATGGAGGGTGTAGATGGGGGCAAAGTCGTTGCTTATTAACTGAAATGACGGACCATAGTCGAAGGATAAGTAGTCCAGTTACGCTGTCAATACGAAGTTACAATGCAGGAAGGAGGAAAGGAGGGGTGAATAGGGCTGTCCATAATTGGGTTCCATTTAGGCCACTTCGTAGGCCAACACATGAGCACCATCCCAAAACGCCTAACCATCTTTGTTTCCACTCCCTGATAACTTATTTGCGATTCCTTTCTCCAAACCGCAATCATTGGACTGATTGGACTAACTTGGAGGTCCGCTATTTAGGCGCTGACCATCCATCAAATATGTAAAATGCTTCTCGAAAGGGCACAGACACGAAACAGCATTTGGCAACCAGTATGTATGGGCTGGCGCAAGCCATCACAAATGATCGCCTGAGATTGTGAGATGGTTTTTTGAATGATCTGCTGTAGAGCAGTAAATTCGTTCTTCATGCTATATGCTCTACTTACAACGTAAACATGTCTTGCTGATGGTAGATAAGAACTTCGGGAAGCGTAATATCAACCAGCAACTTAGTGCTACAAATTGACTCCATTGTGTGGTGATTAAATGCATACGCCTTACAAGTGATTGTATCGAAGCATTTGCAACTAGTTGCAATGCAGTGTTTGCCATTGCAATCCGTTAACGAGAATGGCCTTAATTAAATATTTACTAATCAACCATTTTACTGACATAACAGTTGTAATGAATTCTACAAATGTGTAGCATTTCGTATGGCAAAATACACTCCAAAATAGTGATGGTTTGATTTGTCTTTGTATTGGCATTTATTGGCACTAAAATGTGTCAAAATAAAGACCATCCCTAAGAAAAAAGGAATTAACCGAATTGACCAGCACAAAAGTAAGAAATCGTGGGAAGAAATGGGTGGATAAATGCTTTAGAGGAATGGTGTCAAAAGATTTTGCTGTTTTACCATCTGAACCTTTGTTTCTTGTTTAGAATTTCTTATAACCAACGCTTCTTGAGCAGCGACCCTCTTAGCAGCATTGTTTGATTCATTTTTGTAGCGAATTTAATTAACCACAGCGAAACTTATGTAGAAAGCCTTTGCTTCTCTTAAACTATCGATTCGCTGCTACAACAAATGTACTATCTACCTTTATTTAGCGCTAATGGTGACAAGATGTTTGGTAATAAATAGGGAATCAAGAATGTTTTGTAATTCTTAATGTAATTATGGAGTCGTAAAGCCGGGCTCCTGAAGCAGTCCAGTGAATTACCTTTGGAGTATTTGGTCTTGCTGAGAATGCAAGACAGCAATATAGAAAAATTTGAAACTAATTTGTTTCTTTCTTGGAGCATCATTGAATCCATCAACTTCTTGCAATTCAGTTATGAAGCTAGCTGTAGAATTGAATTACTTCACAGCGATGTATGGAAAAGTCTGAGCGGGGTAAAGTGTGACGAGGAATTAGACAGGGGATCTAAGTTACCATGCTCAGGCTTCCTCACAAACAGTAAAGAAATGGGAGGCAAGACATAGAATGTACGCTGTAAGGTCTGCTCAAGATGTCTGGAGTAGCCCGAACAGTTAAGTTATGCATGATTCAGAATGCAAATGCGCATGATGACCTTCTACTTAGACTTACTTAACACTAATGACTGACTCACCTATTCAAAGCAGGGACAGGAGGTAGGAATGTGTTTGCCCTTGTCGCAAATGCGATTTGCTTAGAAGTCGTGACACTAATTTACTTTGTTTTACCTCCACATTTCGCATCAAAGCAATTCTGAAATTCACTCCCAACGAAGTTGCTGTGCGAACAAAGTCGGGAAAGTGAAGCACTTCGGTCCGAGCAATGCGAATGCTCAAGTTGTCCACTAAAGTCCTAGCTGGCTAAAAGAAGTCGTGTTAAATACTCTCGAAAATTGCGTTGCGATTCAAATGTCAATAAGCGGACACCTTTACTGTTGCGTCGTTGTCCCCTAGCGTATCTTCAGTTTAACCACGTTGACCAGCAAGGGAGGCCGAGCTTTACTTCTTACTATTTTATGTGATGAGTTTGGTCCCTCTACCTGTTTTTAGCTTTCAAATCACGAAGAGCGTGATGGCTAAGAAAGCAGATTTTATAAGAGGCTAAATTTACTTTAGCTCTAACCGTACAGCAGATTTACGGCCTGAGCCGAAGTCATCAACTCAATTTGCATAGAAGGGAAGTAGAAATGCATGTTTCAAATGTAACGATTGCATGGTGAACCTCACTCAAAGAGGTGGGAGAAGGTCGCAAATGCGTGGAGTGACGTTGAGTGAATTACGTATCCTATGTTTTCGGGTCTCGTTCGAAGATGTAAACTTTACTTTTCAAAACTACACAGCTCACCAGTTCTACGTTGTGCAAAAGGCCGTACATGCCTGAGATTAATGATAACCTACAGGGACTGGTTAGTTTCTGTCAAGCATCGCCTTTATGGACTTTCAGTCCTTCAGTAAACTTGTAGCGTGTCTTTTCCCTTACTTTCACGTATTCAGAGGTTACTTGAAGCGATACATTGGTGATGTTAATGCGCCAACTTGATCCGGACGAACATACTGCCCGTTGTTGAGCAAATTAACTTGGATTTTATACAATTGGACGCAGTTTGATGTGTCAGAGACGCCCTTTGTGATTTCTCACTTGCTTATCCACACTGTCTCCGAGACAATTTTGTTGCATAAAGGGTACGTGGTGTCGTGCATGAATAAATCTTTGACAGTGTTCGTCAAGTAGGTACGTCTTAAATACAGTTGATTTCACAGAATGCGCAGTAAACGGAAGTCCCAATTAAGTCCTGAGCTTACAATGTCAAACGAGGGTCCGAATTCCATCCCGCTGCGTTTTTCAATGTGCTAGTTAGTCACTCATTGGCATATGTATCATCGTTGAAATAGAAAACAAGGACTCTAGGCAACATTTAAGACTATTTCAAAGAAGGCCTCGTAAAATAAAAACATTTGCTTACTAGCCACCGTCTCCATTATGGTCTTTCCATCCATCCATGCACCATCTACAAGCCGCTTTCGGCATGTGGATGGGAATGTCTAGAGTGCTACAATAGAGTGTGATCCCCACAGGCAAATATGAATCATTAGCACCTCCGATCGGTTTCCGCACCTTCACTCTGCATACTCTCAATTTACAAAACCAAGCATGAAAGTTAACTTCACTAGCCCTAATAGCCCTTGAATTTGACCTTAAAATCGCGCTTTTAAATGGGAAAGGCACAACATGAAATTGTCGATTCAACTAATCAACGATAGCATGAGAAGTAGAATTTGTGAACAAGCATAGCTGTTGCAAGAATTGGGACCGTATATAGGCATAACACAGCACAATTTGGCAAATGGAATTTGTTCTTGCCAAGACTTGCTTTCGTCTGGATGCAAACGAATTTCCCATGCGACGATTGAAGTGTCTGCCGCAGCCGTAAAGCATACTAACCCCGGCGCCAAACCAAGCGGTTTCATTCGATATAGTAGAGGCTGACACATGTGCACACACAAAGCCTTCATTTTGGAAAGTAAAATTTTTAAGCCACAGTCGCAACTCCTTAAAAATCGTGTGCGCGAGGAAGTTGCAGGTGTTACTTAATCGCCGTAGTAGATGCGAGACGTAAAGTGCATGAAGTCACTACTGACGGAACCTTTAAACAGAGATAACTCCCAGTAATGAAACAGATCGCACATTGAGGGGTACTGTCTCAAATGGAAGTAGTAGTTCACCGCTTCCTGGATAAGGTGTCCTTAGACCTTGCTTCACTTTTCGCAACTCGCAGTGATTGCGTAGGAACCGACTAGATTTGCATCTTCGACAAGCTAAGGTGGCTTTTGTGTTTGCGATACCAAGTGGTACAGCAAGTAACATATTTTGTGTCTTTCAGTTGTTACAGCATCCCAATAGTGCGTGTTTTTGGGTCCACGATTTAAACCTTTAACTTGTTCGCTACCAGTGGGCGTGGATGGGTAAACCGACTTTCCTGCCTTATCGCAACTTCGCAAATGTGCAACTTGTCCCTTCTCATTTTTTTCTGAACAATAATTCCATGTCTCTGGTCAAGAAGGTGATGAAGAAATTGGGTTAAATGTGAGGAAACCAACATTGCATCTGTTGTGGTCCGCTCCCCTCTCATAATTATTTGTTGCTATTTGATTACGAGAATTGCAAATCGTACTTTTTTACACCACAGCCGTATCATTATGGGAAAAGGAGTCGGCAAGCAATGCCGCCACCACTTTCCCGCAATGATATTTTGTTCAGAAATGGCAAATGTCACAGCTTGCCTTCTATCCTTCTTTCCTCCCTTTTTCCGAATGGCAAAGCAGGTGCATCTTAGAATAGAGCTCGGAAATATCCCCACTACTTTCAATTAGCCATTTCTTGAAACACACTTCAGAGATTAAATTCATTACTTTTGAGCAGTATGGTTAAAATGACCTTAAAAGCATGATGATCTCGTCTTTCATTCATCGTTTAAACCTGCACTGAATGGGCAGAGAGCAACAAATCAAGTTAGTCTGCATCTGCGTTCGTGATACGGTGACACAAATCGCAGTGTCTTGAGGGCAAAGCATTGAGCTCTGGCAGACCGAAGGCCAAATTCGCCTAGTGAGACCTAGCATGAAGCCATGTCAAGTTGAACACACCATCCAATCTGTGTGCGTCTCTGGTTCGTAGTATTTTAGTTGAGTGCTTAAAATGTAACGTTCAGAATGCCTTTTAGCCTGCAAAAGTGTGGAATAGGGCTTTCTCCTTCTCAAAAACGATATTTCTATTTACTTGATAAAAGCGTAAAATAATTCCTGTACATGCGTAGAACTTTGTTAACTCATCGAACAGAAGGCTTGAAGAGCCATATAAAATTAAGTTTGGAGTAGCAAGTTTGTTTTAATTCTGCAGTTATTTAAGACTTGCAACCGACTACTCACGTGTCCTTTGTCTGCGTGCCAAAGATTGACGTTAAGGCAATTGAATAACATTGTGGCATACACGTGGCACCATCCTCCATCAGCGACTTGGTTAAAAGCCGTGCCGCGCATTAACAGTCTGTACTAAAAAGTGGAATGGCGAAGAGGAAGCTTTTATGGGCTAATCAGTGTTGAAAAGGTTCAGCAACACGACGGCCCATAATTAATGTCCTCGGATAAACAAACTTAACGATTTCGCGATTGTGTGTGGGGTTTTCAAGCCGAACCCTAAAAATCGATGTACAGGTTCTAAAACTTCCTCGCGATGCTTTCAAATTCATTGCATTCTTTGACTCACGCCTAAGATTTATTCTTAAAGCAGTAATATTATACAAGGAAGGAAAAGAAGAAAATGCAGGGCAATGTAAATTTTACAAGTGCTAGCATGTGTCTAAGTGTAATTATGAAGCGAATTTCCATACGAATGAGTCAAGCACATCTCCAAGTGGGTAATTTAATCAGCTCTGGCAAATCATTTGAAGTAGACCCGATAGATACCCTCAATCTTTGAAATAAGCACATGTGGGCCGCATCTTGAGCACAAGAGATGGGACGAATATCACAGCTCATCTCCATCAATTGAAGTGTAAGTGAATTTCTCCCATGCAGCACTTAGACTTTTCTTTCGATTCTCCATATATTGAGAGGCTAAAGTTTAGTCTAACAAGTCCAGAATAAAAATTAAGTTGAGAAATGCAGTTATTTTTTTGAATAGGAGTGAAGCATGTGCATCATTTTATCCTCAAGAAGAGTGAAGTGGATTTTGTTATGGCTTTTACGCCATAATCGACATAAAAGCACTCAATCGCGATGAAAATGAATTGCTTCCAATAGTGACGCGTCCTAACGAATAATAAAGGTCCTTATAACCAGCAGCTTTGAGTGCTATGTTGTCAGTGATTTATTTGAATTTTACTGTACTAGAATCACGGTCATTTTAACTCAGTTCTCGTGCTGTTTCACGATGGCACCAAACAACTTGGTTTGCGCATCCTCTCTTCCATGGCCGTCAGGTGTCAAAAGCTGGCACGGAGTCAGTCTCACAGAGATAACGAAGGAGATGTCACATCTATGTGACCAATGATGTTGGTGAGCCTCCTTAAAGACATCACAAGATCGTATACTTTTAGATTAATTTAAAGTTTATTTATTAGGTAAGAAAGATTTAAAGAGACAGAGTCCAAACTGTAAGCACACGGAACAATGATGACGCCTCGGGTTATGCGTGGAAAGTAAAATACGAGTGATTAAAGCAGTCTCTTCTACAATTAGCAGAAGAGCTTAGCCACTCACTTACCATGCGACAGCGTGAATTGAGACCCGCTAGGTATGCGTATAACTCAGACAATCAGCAATGTCCTCTTGCTGTGTTTATAGACTACACGTTATCATAAACGACATTGCTCGACTCTCCATTTCTAATTGCAATGCAATATAGGATTTGATACACAGCCTGCAGTATCGACAGATAATCCGGGTGTTTACCCACTTCGCCTGTCTACGCTACTAAGATGCGCCTCGGTGCCACTTGCTTCCCCTATTAATCAGTGATGTATTACATGATAAGTACTTATGCCCGGACTACTCAAACAGTCCAATAATTCAACTCATTTTTGCTCTTTGGAATTAGAGATTGGTCTAGAGACAGGCAGGCAAGCAAAGTAACGTCGCATTTGTAAACTTTCCCAGCATCAAATGTATGCTCAAAAGTGGTTTGGGGGTTAGGATAAACACTCATTTTAATGAAGGCGCTTGGAAGCTAGAATCGAAATCTAAAACATAAACCTACCTCACTTAGTAGCTAGTCTGGATTTTGCATCTTTTGTCGATTAAAAATAACATATGGAATTATAAGAAAATCTAGTGATCTCAACAAGCAATGACTTGAATTTTGCTTTCTTGGACTATGCTATCGTTAACTTGAATCTCTGTGAATGAGACGTTGCAATGAGACTGTCGAACCGATGGGAAAATGCGGCTTAACTCTAAATTGGTGTCAAAACTCCACTTCGAACTGCTGTCAAATGGGGCTCATGGGGTCGATTTGATTTCGTTGGCGAATTTCGCGCAAGGAGGCAACAGCGAAACAAGCAGTGTACTTTAAACTATCTTAAGGAGTCGTTTAATTTAATTGCACAACTCCGTTTTTGGCAACTTTACACAGATTTGGTCATAACTAGCCCTCATCGAAGAACGCAAATTTTATCCATTGCCTTCGTTCTGAAGCTTATATAAAAACATTTATTTATCTTATTGTTGAAACTTAAAAGTGGTTTGTTAGGCAAAATATGTAAAGAGTGGATTAACCGATGATACAACACAACATAAATGTATTTAAATACATGAGGTGGTCATGTTTGATGAGGAATTTGAGCCAGAAAAGTAAAAGCACCTTCTAGGAGAAGCAACCTACTTCCATTGTTCCGCAAAATCCCTTGCGTAGTATTTTTAAACTTAGTCTTGCGTTTAACTGGGGCTTGGAAGGCGGCTTCTGCAGAGAAAGTTTTGCCGTCTGTGTTGAACTGTCACCTGCATCATCAGTAAGGCGGTGTCAGCCTGTGACCCACTCGAGATGCTGTGATGTGCACCTGGAGCAGTGGATGAATTAAAGTGTACTCAAAGTATTTCGCCTTTTGCCTTTATTTTATTTTTTTTACTTCATTTTAAGTGCATTTATAAAATTTAATTATAGAAGCGTTTGCTTGCTGCGAACAAGAGACCTCATAATGTGCTTCATCCGAATTCCACTTTTAATCTATGTGGTGGATAAAAACAAAAGCAATGATTAACGATAGTAATGGTTGTAGACATATAAAACAACTCTCGATTTTTTGAATTCGATCGCTAGACGACAAGGATTTTAACCTATAGCATCACAAGGTGGGACACAATGACTATATTTATTGGCAAAAATGTTCTAGTTGTGTGTGATTGTTTCCCTGCCTTATGTATTTAGTTCGTCCCGGACTGGAAGGGAGTGGCTTTCATTCGACGCAATTCCCACGCATTTGACGTGCCCTTTCGCAGACATACGTGAACAAAGTATGCGGAATGCCTTCATCTCAAAAAATAATAAGTCTGTAGCAAATGGTAAATAAGAGCATTTTTCTTAATGATTAAAATTATGGTGGCAGAAGCTTAACTTCTCTTGGCTTATATATATATTAAGCGTCGGCATTTTTATTCTCTAAAGCTGTTGTTAATGAGGTTTATTTTGAATAACCGTAGCAAAGTATAAAAATTGCTCCCGCAATTGGATGAAAGCACTTTTAGTCCTTATTACGCCTCAACCACTTTTTGTAGCCCGGCAAGGCCTTCCTGATTGTAAAATTTCTTGTTCTCACGGTACACTGGGCGTACTTTAAAACTTCCGGTTGCATTTCAGAGGTGATTAACCCACTCTTGGATCTGCGTCAAAGTTCAGGCCTTCCTATTTGAGAGGGATTGGCCATTGTTATTTCCTGCGGAAGGAAGTACGCGAACTTGCGACAGCATGATCACACAGACATTTAATTTCAGAACCACATCTGACAGTGTGATTTGCATTTCTTGGTGGCCTACAGGTTTCGTTCATCAATTAACATGAGAGAAAACAGTGCTTCGTGGCAGCTTTACGAAGCTGGAATGGAGTAGTGAATTGCTTAAAAAAGGCGTTGCATTTGCAGTCATACTTAGGAAAGCCACGTAAATATTGAGATTATGAGACTAAGCCAGAAACACTTACGATGAACTAGTATAAGTTGGCAACTCAACTTCTTAGGCTAGTAAGCAAATTTTGGGCCTCATTAGGTGAGTAAATCTGTGAGCAATTCGTCGTATGTTACATAGATAGACCGCATTCTTTCTAGGCAACTGGAACCCTTTTGAATGAGCCTTATACCCTTGGCTGTGGTATTGCAGTCCTACATGTCCGAGCACGAGGAAAGCGCTCTTATTTCGACAAGAGTTCTACGACCCACTTCCACATTTCTACCTTCCGATTTTTCGACACAGTGGCACGGGTTTGGGTTTGTTATCTTTTCACCCGCGAATCGCCCAACGTAAGGCGAGGCGCACCCTTGATGCTGTCACCGGAACCGGTTTAGCAATTGACACTTAATAGCGCTGTCTCTCAGACATCACTGATAAGTTACTTGGAATTTAAATAAAGGCGTTAGATTATTGAGTGATCTGGATTCCCTCCATTTTAACTCCAACAAGTTACTTACCACATTCGCAACGAATCGCAGTTGAATTAAATTGCAGGATCTAACTTGCACTAGTACAGTCCAGTCCCAACCAGACCAGATATATCAACTTATGTCACAGGTTTGTCTCTTCCACCAAGTCAGCTTTGACACATTTTAGCATTGCACTTTGTGAAGCCTTTGAAGTTATTATGGTCGTGTGCGATTTGGCCAACTAATCGCATTCATCATTGTGCGTTTTTTGGATCTCGGGATAATATGGCGCAATTTTCTTTTCACTTCGTTGCTGATTTCAGATGCTATGTGCACCCTAAGAATGAAAGAGCAAACAAGACAGAGAACCTTGATTGTCCAAAACTGATGAATGTCTTTGAACTGCACTTGTGTTGCGTCTATTTATTGCTATTCTTTACATTTTTCCACATGTGGGGCTCCGTAGGAGATAGGGGATCTAACTGGCATAATCCCGCCATTTTGATCTCACTGAGGCTACTCTAGGCCTAAATATGATTACAATCACAACAATCCCTAACTGTCTTCTTAATGTATGGATTTGAGATCTAATTTCTTACTATTCTCCCTAACTTCTTTATAGCGTAAATTATCCATCTTCTCCTTCAGTTTTACTGCCATTTCACATCTGTCACCTCACACAGACACACGTTAAAATGACAGCCAACTGAAACGACACATTTTCCGAGGAACCAAATCATTCGATGTTTACATAAGCACTGCAATATGCTCGCTATGGGCGATTACATTGATGAAATAGCAAATAGTCTATTAATGAGATGACAACATTGATGCCAATGCTGTCTGGTGTCTACTGGATGCATTTTTATAGATGTCCTAGAAATTTATTGGCATCTCATGCAAACGTTTTTCATTCCGCCTACTGTAACTAAAGGTAGAAGTGCATTTTAGAACTAATACCTGATATTGAAACCTTAAGCACTTTGCCATAGCAGGTGCTGTTCAATGGTGTGAGAGAGTGGATGAGATGAATGTCAAAGGCGATTTCCGTCAGATGAACTTCGTAGTGGAATCGGAATGAAACTGTGCCATGAGAGAGTCAAACGCTTCTGCAAATTTAAAACAAAAGGCAAAATGATGATTTCAGAGCGTGATAACGAAAGGGAATTCAGCACGCATCCCCTCTAGCAGATTGGTGCGCTTTTTTTCTGATCGCAATCTCTATCCCCGCTTCCAAAGGCTACAGTAAAATGAGATTAAATTGGGCTAAAAAAGGATATTAAAGCCATTTGTGTAGCGTCAGTGCCGTAAAAGAGGAAGGAAGAGACCAAAATGGGTTATTTATGCTTGGTTAAATGAAAGATCATAAATTACAAGTGATCGCCAATTCTCATATTTCTGTTAGTGATCAGCAACGAACAAAGTTGCAAAATAATTGCATCCGAGTTTTTGAACTAAGATTGGCGCGACACTCATTGAGCAATGCGAAACATGCCATCTTTCAGTGATCTGCATATAGTCAGTTTTGACAAAACAATAGAAGACAGCACAATGCACATCGTTGGCATTTTTTAAATGACAAGTCAAGAAAAAGGCAGTAAAACCGGATGTTTGTGTAATGAGAACTAACAAAATCCTGTACTGAATAGGCTTTCGTGAGCAGATTTCGCTTGTACTCGTGCAGTGTAATTTCGAGTGCGTATTGGGCAGAACCCGACAGTTACCTGTACTGTAAAAATTGGCATCTTTAAAAGGAAAACGCAAACAAATGAAGTCACACTAATCAGAGAAAACACCCGTCTGCACTCTGCTTGCAGACATGCTTTGTGGAACATTTTTCCGCTTGATAATTTCAGCAATAGCACTTATTTAGCCTGCGTTCTGATTCTAAATCAGAAAGATAAAAGCGTTTCGCTGCAATGTGACGATTTGGCGGATGTTACCTGTCAAAATACTCATACAGAATATCGCAGCCATAAAGCCATTCAGCTTGATCGGAAACGAGCAATTTCGTCTTAATCGTCAAATTGTGCATCTTTCAAAAACTGCATAACTTTAGATTTGATTTTGTTCACCGGTCTTTCACCGTCTTGCATTTGTGTACCTATGCATCAATTGTTGAGAAGAAACCGTAGTCGCCCCCATCACCTCAGCCCTACATTCTCTTCCCAACTTCGTGCTCTTAAGCGCCTCCCTCCCGTATCACCTTCCACCCATCTCCCTTAGTAGGCAAAAAATCAACTGCTAGGAGATGAACTTGACTGGATTGTAGAGCTTGTTAAACAAAGCATTTTAAACAAGCCTGTCTCAACATCAAAGCATTCAACAAGGTGGTAGCAATTCCCACAGTGTTCAACCAATGTGTTCCACCTTACGTCTATCTCGGTTAAAATTCTGTTCCATCAGTAAGACCGTCTTCGCATTTGCCGAGAAGCTATTCATGTAGTTCGTCTTTGACTTCCCCAAAAGCGAAATAAATTATAAAACCAGGAGAGGAGATGCATCGACGAAGTGCAGAAGGGTGGAGGTAGTGCTAGAATGCCTTCATGGTTCTTATGGTGTCTACGCATCCAAAACGAATAGTTAAACGAATTATTCATGCATTACACTACTTGCACTCTCACGTGTAATTATGTGGGATTGCCTGCGTCTACGGTATGCTGCAAGTTTTGCTAGTATCATACTGATCTCCCCGCGTTTTTTACTAGAATGTCTCATTCAGGCCTATTTAAGACGAGTTGCCATCAGGATGGACCCTGATGTCACAACCACGTCAAATTGCATGATATCGCAAAGTGGATTAATAAGGTATACATCCATCAACTGGGTTGCAGCAAATTTTCACGCGTTTAAATACTGGCGCAGACGAAAAATAAAGTTAATAAGAGACATCATTTGTGAAATCGAGTGCAGTTCTTCCAACAACTAGGAAGATAACTGCACTGCAATTTACTTTAGCCGCCAAAGCACCCAATGTTTTTTAATTAAAGGGGTTGTGGAAAGATTTGTAAAGCAAAGTGTTTGTCTGAGCATTATTAACAGCAAATGAATTTTGCCTGCAGACAGAGAGCTAGAAAGCAAACAAGCACAGAAGCCATAATCTTATGCTTAGCCAAAGAAAAATAAATTGATTTTAGGCTCCGCTTGTTGAATGGTCTTGCTAATGGAAACGAAAGCTGGTTCTGACAACCTCGTTCCCCTCTCACTCTTGCTTTTCATAGAACTGATCGTCTCGTGAATGGCTGTCCAGTACCAACTAAGAGTGATGCTGATCATCTAAGACCAGGCAGACAGGCAGTCGGTCAGTCAGTCATCCAATACAATGGACAGCCAGTGGGTTAAACTGTCACCGGTCGTTTTAAAAACACCACATTGCACGTTTCAGGAAAGCAGCTAGAGGCAGTGAAGTGAAAGTCGCCAATGTTTGCAACTTACAATCCGCCTACCATTCATAGGTGCATTAGAGTGATGTAGACTCTGTAGCCGTCGAGACTGTTGCGCCTGATGTTGGTGCAAACCACTTGCTTCATCACTTCTGCGGTCACACATGATCAAAAATTCATCCTGCTCTTTACTGACACATTCATCTTCCATTATTTTATCGCACTAGCAGTGAAGGGCAATCCCGCATTAAAAAGGGAGGAGAGGGACACTCTCTGATCACTATGCATTAATGTTTTAGCTGATCGTGACGAGCATGAGGCTGCTTACATCACTTCTGTCTATTTCGTTCCAGTACGATATGCCATATACCGCTTCTCCTTTAAATGCTATCCTACTGCAGCCTGAATGAGATAGCACTTTCTACAGCCTTGACAATGGATTAGAGTCGCTTCGTATGGTTGGTATTGTATGTGTGCAACAACAGCAGGCAAGAGAAGTTGCCTAATTTACCGTTTCTTCCAACGTCAAGAGGCAGTCTTGTATCAATGTTTGTCGAGAGTTGGTTTGTCGACGTCAAACATGTTACTTAACCACATTCACCCCCCTCCCCACACATTAAGTAGGAACTTCTATGCATCATCCCAATTTTTTTCTATCACCATCCTTACATTGCAAACGGAGTAATTGCGTGATTCATTAAGAAGTTCCAGGCTCACTATCGGTGGGTTGATAAGTGAGCAGCGAACACTACAAGCTGTGTCACTGTCCGAGATTTCGATGTGTCTATGCAAGTGAATGTCACCCTTCCACAAGGCTAATTTAGCATGACTGCGATTCGAGGAATAAAGTGCCTCAGAATGAAGACTGATCACATTCGCGCTTGGGTGAGAGCCCTACAGTGGGCGCATATGTGGGGTGAGGTGAGATGATTTACTTAACAGTGTCATTCGTTTGCGTAAAATGCTTGCAAATTTACACTTAGACTGAAGGATGATGGAAATTCGTGTTGACAAACAGTGTGCTCTGGAACCATGAGACTGGAAAAAGGAAGCAAGGACACTTTTAAGCAAGTCCTCTTAATCCATCTGTAGAATCAAGACTCGGCCTTATCGGTGTGCTGTTCATAGATACCAATGTCACTCTTTTATTTGGTGCTAAAATGTGGTTCTAACCGACACGAGCCATGAGTATGTAGTCCATGTGGATGTTTTGGCCATGGGCGAGAATTGCGGGAAAAGTTACTCCCTAAAATGCCACTACACTAAAAAATTCGAAGTCGCAAACCATTTTTGGCCATTCACTCATTTGATTTATCCATTGTAAAAAGAGACTGGGAGGATTAAACATGGAAGAAGCTTGCAGGTCTCTCATAATATTCCATTTGAGGTCGCAAGAAATGTATGGAATGTTTGCCATCCACTGCTTTATCCTTTATACGAATCCAACGACAGTTTGTTCTCAGGTGGCAGGAACGGCCATCAAGCATTGCATTACAGACAATTCTCAAACAGTGGTTTGCTTCAAATTTTATTATGATCGCATGCCTCTAGAACGAATGGCCGAAAATCAACTTAGCATTTTACTTCAAATCTATGACATTAGCTTTTATTTTATCTAGTGGATGAAGTGATGAATAACCAATTTTTGTTCACTTCACGATTACCAAAGTGCTGGACGCTTTTTAGTCGAGTGGAGAAGTAGGTATTCAGTCAAAAAAGGACAAAAGGACAGAGTGGAGAACAGCCTGTGCCATTCCATCATGCTGGGCCTACTGATGTAAACATGCAGGAAAGTGGTGTGAGAGTATTTGCGGTTGCGGATTTTACTTTTATGATTACGCCTGTGAATCTGCTGCATTTTTGCTAAATCCCATTCTCTTTGTAGTGGTTATTATCAATCAACAGGTAAATTTCACTCAGTCAGTTTATCATACGACTTTACCGACTGCACCAACAATTTCTCATTGCACATCTTCCTATTCTCTTATTACTCACATAATAGGAAAAGATAGACAGAGAACTGCTAGTATCCGTTTAGGTCTAAGCCGTAATTAATCTTAAATATTTGAGAAGAAGCCGTTCTGCAATTGTAAGGAAAAGAGTATTTGAGGCCTTCGGGTGTAAGAGCAAGAATTTGGGCGTCAGAAATTAATCCACCTAAAGAACCAAACATGATAGTCTTCCCCCTGTTTTGTTTCAAAGCATTAAAAAATTCGGGTTTGTGCCTGTGAATGTCATAACAACTTAAGCACTTAGAGTCACAACAACAACACAAGTGGCGAAAGAGACGTGATTGGTCCCACAACAACCAGCTCCATTTAGTAATACACCTCCAATTTATTAGCGAATGCTCATCGTCCCAAAGAGAACAGAACACTAAGGCATTCAAACAGCAGCATAGCTCTGCTTCCATTTGTAGGTTCATTTAAAGCATGCTCATACTTCATCGGATGAGTGAGATGGCGGGTGGAGAGAATACCTCCCGGATCGATGAGTATCTCCTAACTGCAAAAAAGCTTCCAACATACCATCAGGTGAATAAAAGTTATAATAACAATTCACAAACCGGTGACTTAGGATCAGGAATATGTCACAGATAATCTGCATAAGGTCAACTCTATTACCTTTTTAGGTAATTGTCCATAGGGCTTCGGATCTAACCAGAATGTCAAGGAAATCCATTTGAGTTGTAAAAAATAGTTCTTTGAATTTTCCACAGTTGCATACTCAATTAATTTTAAAGGATTCCACGCAATCCAGGGACTCTTTATTCGTCTTATCAAGGATCACTGAAAGTATCTTAATTTAAAACATTTCTCGGCAGTTTATTATCCTTTAAGACTACAGCAAAGAACACACAATTTCCGTTGACGCACCACTACGATTCCAAGAAATTGAGGTAAATTCATTTTAAAATGCAATAATTTCGGACGATTGATCGAATCTTTCGAAAATACAATCTGGAAGGTGTCTGCCGCACGCACTAGGGTGCTTGGCTGAATTTGGCCCTTTCGTTTGTTAAACAGCTAACATCAGTAACAGCGAGCATAAAGAATAAACTTGTCGTAACTTTTAGGCTCATTTCCCAAACTACTTACTCATCTAGCAGTCAAATTAAATCCAACTTAAGAAAAGTAAAGTAAAGCAAAGAAACACTTTGACCAAATCCTTAAGGCCTTCTGCTTTGCTTTATTTTACCTAAATCCATAGGAATGCAGTGTTTGTGGTTGAAATGTATATATGGATTCGATCACTCGTGGAGGGACGAAACACAGAGGCATTCTAGGACAGGTTATAAGGTCCGCCTCCTATTCGATTTTCAATTTCGATTGAAGTGGGTTTCTAACAAAACAATTTGTTACATAGTCACTGATCGGATACGCTGCGACATTTGAAAGGTCCAGCTAATTTCTGTGGCTCAAATTACACTGGAAACTGACTGATTAAGCCTCTACAACCACAGAGGGCATGTAGGAGTTGATGACAATTCACAGCATACACGATGATTATCCATTGTTAAAACGAAGACCAATTAGCAGCTAAAATGGAGAAACCATCGTGAGCGGAAAACATTGAATCAATAAATATGGAACGCTAACAGGATTCGTAGGGTCGGTGTATTGTATAAAGGAAATATGAGAATGAAATTATGTTAATGTCAAATTTATTCCCCTTGGGAGTAACAGAAAAAGGTAATGTTCTTTTAGTATTCGTAGGTTTGGGGGCCGGATGACCTGGCACTCGCGGTTATGGGACTCCTGTTCTTCTGACAGGATATACAAAGAAGCCGATTAGAATGAACTTTCACAGGAGAAAAATGCTGGCACTCGCATATGATTGTAGCTGGTCAGATCGTGGCCAGATCGCCACAGCCTTAAATAGGACACCCAAAATTACGATGAGTCTTTGATCCTCTAACAGCCTCCTAAGCAACTCTGCTGGCCTCTGCCATAACTTGAACAGGTATGCTCATGCAGTTCATTGAAAAGTGATGCTTGGTAAATTAGCTTATGGATGCAATTACTTTTCTATGTACAACCATGGCTTATTTTAAGTACTGAAGCAAATTTGCACCCGCTCGATCCCCACCAAGCCTTCCGGTACCTCTTAACAAAACAGTGAGCGGTATGAAATTCCATTCAGCTGTGAAATTGAATAATTTGTGCGGAGTAACGTATGACCTTCTACCTTTCAAAAAAACCTTTTCTGCTACTCTCTTGGCTGGCTTTTTGTGTCCGGTCGCAGACGGACGGAAATTCTACTCCCACAAATTTCAAAATGGCATACCAGTTTACAACCATCAACAATAATGCAGATCCAGTTTCAACGCCCGCTGAATATAGCCAGCATGCTTAATAACCTAAACTTGTCCCAACAAAGATGCGGTTATCCCGCGATCAGAAGAATTGGAGTGTAGAACGTCATTTTTATCAATCTCAATTTAACAACCTACATCACTTAATTCTTTGTTGGTTCGCTTCCAAAAGACAACAAGGTAACTAAGCAAAAAAGCAACTGGACTAAAAACTGCATTTCATTTTCAGCTCTAAGGCTTATTTTAATCAGACTAAAGCTCAACATGTCGATGTTAGGTTCGCAAGACAAAACTGAAATTAGGTCGCTTTAAAACGGTGTTGAGTTAGGATTCGAGGAACAAGTCATTTTAGTTCCAACGGAGGACGGGATGTAATTAGCTGATTGACAACCTCCCATGCCTCAAGACCATTTCATTAACCTTTTTTCTTAGCTTAAGGCATCTGTGGCTGCAATGCAAACAAATGTTTAAAATGCCTTTTTTGGGTTCATTGTTGGTAGACGTAACGGACAGGAAGAGCATAATGTTCCCACTACAGAGATGCCAACCGCAAAGGCGTAAGACCCAGATTGGTCAACCATACATTAAGAAGAGAGTGTTACACTTCCACTATAGGTATAAAATGTTGCGTTCATGGCCATAGGATGGTTATGTCTTCTTAAAAAATTTGCTCTCTAGGGAGTCTACATGCAGTCGACTTCGTTTCTAGCCTACATGCAGTTAGTTAATGCATAGCAGATGCCTCTATTTTGTGATGTTTACATTTGATATTCACCAAGTGAGAATGGCTGTTTACTTGGTGTCGGTTCCCTTGCCTACGGTAACAACGCAGCATCTCCTGAGCACGGAGGATAGAGAAGGCCATGCTGGTGTCAGTCCCTTCGAATACTAAGACGTTGGTGCTGTCGCCTTTTTTCTGCAACGTATTCCTTCCAAATGCAATGTAACGTAAAGTTAAGACGTGTCCTTAATATGCACCCTGTCAATATCCTCTAAAACGATGCTTTTATGCTAATAATGGGCAACCAAATTTGCTTCCATGCATTTCATCATCGCAAGGGAGTTTGCGGTTGTTGGCTTCTTGTTTGGTTAGATGGACATGTTTTAATAGGTCACGGAAGTCGGAAAAGAATATGGTGAGCAAACGGCCTACTAGGATAGTACTTTAATTATGAGACAAAAAACCAGGTTACAGCATGCTGCCACACAGGGTTTCGGAGGTAGATTTGGACCAAGGCCGTAAATAGCGATGCTTTAACGGGAATATAAATGAACATGAGAATAAAAGTGGTAGAGAGTTGAAAGAAATGATGGCAGGCATTAATGCTATTGTGTGAATGTCAGAGGAAAAGCTGAAGCAGTTCAGAGAGACAAAACGATGGAGTGATGAACAGTCATCTCTCCATTTAGCCAAACCTAAATTAGACTATTTAATTTTAAATGGTAAAAGAGTCTCCTGCTGAATTTGAGGCGAAGCGATGGAACGACCTACAGCGTCCGAGGTTAACTCACAAAGTTTGTCATTCATATAATCTCGTTTTCTTCCTTTACTACGGAAAACAAAGACCAACCTCAAAATTGTGACACAGTAAGAAAGAAATACTCTCGAATGAACTGGAACATTAATACACAATCAACTGAACGCACATCTGCGCATTGCGCGAAGATTGCCACGACTTAGTCAGAAGCAGTCCTCCGCCACATTCCGCATTGGAGGAAAAAAATCCGGAATGTAATCGGCATATGTATGAAGCTGTGGAGACAGGATAGTGAGAAGAACGGGTGTTTGATGGCGTCTACTTTAATTGTGTTGCAGAGTGAAATGGTCTTCTTCTATGCAATTCTCCCTGGTATTATCTGAAACAGCTGCTCTCTAGACTCAATAGAGGCGATGCAACAGCAAATTAGCGGAAAGCCCCTAATGCGAACGCAGGTGGAATATGACCAGTCTCTTTTGCAGAAACAAAGAGCGCGTCAACTTATTGCCGATTAAAATGTCTAAATTTTATTGTTATTCCGAAAACCCGATTTTTATTTTAGCCAAGCACTTAAACTTGTTGCATCAAGCGCTGCCAAGTCGGTAAAGGGAATCGCTTTTTTGAGACAGAAGAACATGGAAGAAGCGTGCCGCTATACTCTCCTTTAGATTGAACAATGTCATTAGGAGGGAGGGGTTTACGTGGGCCAGTGGTACCGCACTGAAAGCAGACAGTGAAGTCCGGCGGATAGCTAGGCGCGACCCCTCAACATGCTAGATGAGACTCACGGATGCATTGTCATTATCACCAAGCCTTTGTTTCCACCGGAAAAGTGCAGTCAAAGTAATAAAGCATTATCATAACATGTTTATTTTAAGATGCACATTAAAAACTAGCATAAAATACTTAAAATCTGCTTAATTTCTGAGGCCTGTAAACTCAATTTGTTTCCTTAAAAATCTTCTTACTTTAAGACAGATCAGTAAATTTTCTCATTCGGTTGTTGATAACGACAAACCAGGCTTCACTACACTTCTTAGGGTATGAACTCATTCCAACGGAGATTATGCATATCGGGAATACCATCCGTTGTGAATTGCGCAAACTAACGACTGCTGTTAAATAAATGAATCATCAGCAGCATTCGCAGCCAAAAATATGCCTCATTTCTTTTACAGGTTATGCCTGCACTTATAAGCCAACTTCCAAACGCCCCAACTGATGCGTACGTTGAGGAGCGCTAACAATTGGTAAGCATATCAATTCAACTTGCCAACGGCTTTTGTCATGACTTTGGATGAAATCATCTTCATCTGATGCATTGCCGTACGGGTAGTTTCTATGCATAGTATTTTTGATTTATTGTATAAGGCACCTCTGGAGGGATTTAAATCCTCCTTAATCTTAACTGATCAACAAAAATTCTTCACCTGTTGCACGCCTGCCGAAACCAATACAAAAAGCTTCAACGTTCGCCTTTGTTAAAGTCACAAAAGCAACAGAAGCCAGAGAGCAGGGCATCAACTACTTCTGCATCTCTCCTCATTACTTCAAGTATTATTTGATCGCTAGTGACGTGTTAGTAGCTAGCCTGTTCAACTATTCTCCCTTTCCAATTTTTTGATGGGTAAGAGTATTTTCCTCAACTTTGCATTTGTTCAGTTCAAAAGCGGAACTAAATTGCAATTCTAAAATACAAAGCTCCAGAGGTGTGATATGCAAAGAAGCACGCAGAATTAGATTGGCGACTTGAACAATCAAAAAATTTTGTGAAATACCTATTCAGTCTATTTACTTAGCTTTCGCTAGCAAGGAATGCACTAAAAAAAACACCACTTCGGATTTTGATGTATTTGCAATAAAGGAAGATTCTGGCCTTAAACTGTAGTTGCTGATGAAGATGTGGCAGCATTCGTTGTATTATGTGAGCAGTAATAGTATTGCTAGTTTGCATGTAAGTGAGGGATGTGGAAAGTCACAAAACTAATAAAATACTGAAGAAGTAATGGGGATTTTTGGCTGCGCCTTGATAGCCTAATTTGTAGACTAAACAGCCAGCTCAACAAAGAAGATTGGAAATAAAACATACAAATAAGTGAATTGCTGCATAAAGCTTAACTTGTTGGGGAAGAATGGCAATGAACGAATTTGAAGCTATCGAGATTCTAGGCGTAAAGCTGTACTGCCAATCGCAGGTCGAACGATTGAAGGTTGAAGAGGCCACAGCGGTGAATACAGCGCTAGATCAAATACATTCTCAGTAATGTTAGTTACAGTTGCTACGATGAAAAAGAGACCGGAGAATATCAATGCACAAAAAGTGCGCTTTTGCCCCAAACCGTGCTGTGGCTTAACAAATGAGGCATTCTTATCACGCTTTAATTCCAACCATTCAAGGGGATATACATTATCATCTTAATAACCCAAGTAGGATTCTGCGAGGGACATTTGACTTCACTGACTGCGTCCTCATTATCTTGCGACAATCAAGTTGACTGTAGGTGAGCTTCGACCACTGAGCCATTAGACTTGGTCACTTGCACAATGAAAATTCAATTTTTGAAGAGATTTTATAAAAATTAATGTCAAATCATTTGTACTATCAAACCGTGGTAAAGAAATTATTTTGTGCGCGGACAACGTGGGAGAGGAAGTTGGAGAGCGAGATCTGCACTGCCACACCGTGGGAAACTGGCTATCCACAAACTCCGCCATCGCCAGATTCATGCCACAGCATTTTATTAATCCGGAGGATTTCCCTTTTTAAGAGTATATGGACAAATCATTGCTACCACTCTCGACGGAATATATAATCCAATTTGGCGACATTTTGTTGACCTTTGAACGGAGCTTGTAGACGGATAGGCACTAAGAGAGAAGGCAAATCTACGGGTACTCATATCGGCTTTGCAAGGAAGCAGGCATTAGTGAGGTATTAAAATTATCGATACGGCTTAAATGAAAAAACGCTTGGGCGCATAACATTCGAAAGGTGTTTTAGATACGAGAGAACAAAAGGAAATGATAGAGGGACTTAATGCTTCCTGAAGTATATTAGGCTTCCGATGCAATGGAAGGAGTATCGCTTCGCTCTAGATGAATGGACAGTGTCTTACCTAGGACATGCTTCTACAATCCTGAAAGAAGTTCACGAGTGCATCCCATTCTGTTTTATTGCTTGATGGTGGTGGTAAGCGAGCTATGTGCATCTCTAACAGCACAGGATTGCACTGCGCAAATCCTCCTTTCAACAGAATGTGATGGTGGCCAGACGACTTCATTTAATAGCTGCTTTGCAGAAAGCTGGATTATGCGTTCTGCTGCGTGCAGTCCCCCAATTTCACCAAGGTGCTAGTCACTTACTTCACGAGAGGATGCTGATGCAAAAAACTGGCAGAGATTGTGGCTAACAGTGGAGTTGACGCACGGCTAGTTCCAATTTACTACCTTTCCTTTCTAGCTGCTAGTCTCGACCCCTCGCGAATTGCCTCACCACAACTCTCAGACAGAAACTGAAAGGTGTGTACTCCATTGGGTTGTATACTAGAAGATTTTGTGAAATGCGCCACGCACTAGCTTAACTTCATTGGACGCAATGAAGGTGCATCTCATTTCCCCCCCTAAGGCTCACTCTTTAGAAATATAAATCTGTGTTCTTATTTTATCTGCTCCATCAGCTTTTGGATTCTCTGGGAAGCAGCCAACTATTGTCCAGCTTCCCCTGCGATGGGACTTTCTTCTTCCTCACGAGGCAATACCTGCATGTTAGCCAGACACATCAAAAGAGTGAAGAACAGAAATGGGGCTTAAACTCTTATCTCTTCCTGAAAGCACGAAACATCCGTGACGATCTTCTCCATTCTCCAGATTAAATTAAATCATTTTTAACTTGTAACAAATAAAATGGGGATTCGGCACAGTAGAAACTAATTAACAATGAAAGTGGTTCAATTACATTAGCGCTGGAGCTATTCGTTAATGGTTTTGCTAAAAAGGTGGCTACAAATTGTCGCCATGAAATGTGTTTGGAAGACCACTGGAATTCAACAGGAATGCTACCACTTTGAAAGAGAATAGAGGCGCAAAGATGCTTGGTGATTTTTTTGCTTATTTTCGACCGAAATGTCTATTGCAAGGGACGAACAAGCATAACACGAGCCATTAGCATAGCAAATAAAGCAATAATATGTGTTGAAGGAAACACATTTGCTTTTATAAGTCACCGTTTATGGTATCTCTAAACCTATTCTCAAATATCTTTGCATCATAAAAATTCGTAAGATTAAAACTTTGCGAGGCAGACGGACAGGTAGACAAACTGCGTCGTTGTAGAAGAGGTGGTAATAAAGCCTAACGCCGTGGCATGTACCAGGTCACCGGCTCTGTTGACTTTCATCACACCTTGATCGGGTGTGTCCAATTTGCACCATCTCGTCAAATAACCGTGTTTCTGACACCCTCGCCTTAAATTAGAGATCATTTTTCGTCACTGTGGTGGAGATGATTTTAGGTTATCTGCACTTAACTCTTCCTGAGGTGCTCAATGCAGCATTTGAGAACTGCGATTTCGACATAAAGTCCATAATCTTACGGAAAGATTGTAGTACACCGACCGAGAAATAATCCGGTGACAGAGTTCAGAGCGAATGCCGTACTCATTCGGGTGATAACACAATACAATTGTCCTCAAATTCAACGAATAGGAATACTTCTGACTGTCATAAAACCTTCAAATACATGCCCATTTTTTAAGTGGACAATGATAGTCCGCCTTTATGGTGCAAAATAAATAAAAGCGCATGCAGATATCACTTTGTGATGCTTAATGGATGAAGCGACGTACCCATTTACTCGTTCTGCCTCTACATCACCTCATTTGGCCGTCAAAGTACTTTGAAAGGGACGTTCTCTTTTTATAACCTCCTCTGTGATAGTATTCTCTAGCTTCACTAAGTTGCCGTTTCGCAATAAGCCCAAAAATGTCGGTGGTGCTCGTAGTCGTGATTCCCCTTCTCGTCCATCCCACCAACTTTAGAACTCCCCATCAGGCCACAAGTTTCGCAAAAACCTAGGGGCGCGGGGAGCAATATAAGGATTTTCAGTGCTGCAATCCTCCTCGTCGTCTTCCTAGTAGTAAGACTTCATGTCTCTCCTCTACCACTTCTCGGTGATTAGAGATTATGTAGTAGGAGTCTCATCAAAGGCACTTTTTGTTTCAATCTGTTTTCTTCGACTTTTCGGCACGTAAACTTTGCTTTGCATATCCCAATATGAAGGAGACAAATGTCTGCTCTTTGCATTTAGGAATGAGGTCTATTTCTGCACAACGATCACTGGCTGCAGCTGTTGATTGGAGTAAATGCGAACCCTGCATCACGGAGCATCGCATGCTATAATTGAGGAATCAAGATCACCGTAAAACACAAGGCTTCTCTTTATTCTTCTTTTATTATTTCTCTTCTCACACACTGCAATGCATTTAAACTGCAGCAACAATTGACTGAGATGTATACATCACTCGCATCAATCACTATGCTTTTTAAATTCATATGTATGGAGTGCAACGTTTAGCATCAGCATAATAAATTTGGAGTGAATTTTTCTAAAATAAAGTATCAGGGCTGTTCAGTGGCTTGTGAAACCGTTACTTAAGACGTTATGCAGTAACCTTTGCCTGGAGAAGGCGAAAATGCTTTACACTTTGTAGACTGGCTTAATGTAAAACGCTCGTTTGTAGGATATATGGCTACCTTGGGCGATTTATTGGGGAAGAATCATCTCACAATTCAACCTGCGTTCCTAAATGCACCTTAATAGGAAAGCCAAAGGTGGCAGAATGACACTTATTTCGTGGACGTGCAGAGTTGAGATTAGGCAGCATCATTGGAAAAGCCATTTGCGCAGTCTCAAGCATATATTTAGGGACATTTTCGTAGCGTGATTCGGATAAAATAAGTAAGGAGCATTTTTTGGTGAACGAATCAAGCGAATTACATCAAAGTTAAGCGAAAAAGTTGTTTTGCTGCATGACATCATACACATGGGGAGGTGTAGATTGAAATAATTTTCTGAGAGCCATTCAGACAATGCACCTTCCTAATTGTAGAGGCAGATGTTTCTCCTACTTCATCTCAATTATTCCAAAATCGTGAATCGGTTTTGATGAGATGAGTGATTAAAATGCAGGATTTCTCAATGCCCTTCATCTTGGCAGTTACATCAATGAAATTCTATTAAGGTCTCCCATTGTGCCCATAACCCTGGTTCCGCCTTCCGCTCAATTCACTTTTCGTATTGACTTGAGCAGTTGGCTGAAAGAAATAAAATGAAGCACTGGTAGGTACGCGAGAAAGCATTGGTGCATTCGCAAGGCAGCGCAGAGGACGGCACCGCACGGAGGGTTATAATACCATTCCTACTTATTGCACTGAAGGCTGTGCACACTTAAGTGTCTTCTGAATCGCTAGAGGTGGAAACCTGTGACTCTTTGTTGCCATTTGTGAGTTGGTCTTGCTCAACACAGATGTTGTCCGCATTGCAACTAAATGATTTGTATTCCTCATCGGCTTGTCAAAGAGCTGCGCAAAGTCGTGTTTCGCACATAGACCTGCCCGGGTTTAATGATGGAAAAGTAGACAATATCTGTGCCGGATAAGCAATAGCTAAATTTGCTAGAATGAAATTAATCAGTACAATACTGCATCTTAGATGTAATAGCTAAATTCCCCTTCGTGTCCTGACAGCGATTGTCTTGCTAAATATTTTATATACTTTTATACACAAAGCAAAATTTGTAGCTGTATCTTCATTTTTGAGAGCTCTATCAACTCGTACAATGGTTTTGGAAACAGTGGGGAATTTTTGCGAACCATTGTGTTCGCTGTATAAAATGTAGCAAAAGCTATGTTTAGGAATCCATAAGAATGAAATGCACACCTCATCCGTCCACGACGTACGCTTTTATGTTGCTTATTCCGGTGGCTACACAGAATTGGTGGCTTTTAAGGAGAATAAGAAGAAAAGTTTAGAAAGATCCAATACAGGTGCTGCCTAAATTCAGTGTGTTCTAGGTTAATGGTTGTCGCAGCATAGGCTTCCTTGTGATCATCACGACGAAATGGTGTAATAATGCGGAACAAATAACGTTGAGATTCGTGGAATGTTGATGTACGCAATACTATCGTTGACGGCCACGACCATCTGCAATTGGTATAGGCAAGCGAAAGCCAGTCTCAATACGCAGAGACAGTTCTTTCTGTAGACTAGTACGGAAGAGTTAAGTGCTGGGTTTGAATGAATTGTAGAGGCTTTGTAAATGGTAACTGAGCTGGTGGATAAGTGCAACGGTGAAGTAGGGGAATATGTGTAATAAGAAGTCCACTTCCACCACTATGTTTTGAGTGCCTCCTGCTTGTACGGAGGTTCCTAGTTTGCCTTCCTTGCAACTCATGCATCTCTCTTCCCCTAGCGATTGCGATCCGGGATATTTGTTGCTAAATAAGACGAAACGATTTTTGCGCAGGCTACTTACGAGGCAACCACATCTGTTTTATCAAGCATTCTTTTTCACCAAGATGTCAAGTCCTAATTCTTTAACCTTGGGAATAAGTAAGTGATAAGGCGTCAAACAAACCTATAAGATAAATTTCTTGCTAAACTGGTCTTATGATTCTATCATTTGCCTCACTGTGCATTCACTGATGTTGGGCGTAATTAGGGGCACAGTGGTTACTCATCAACTGGGATAATGGGTCATAATCGAAGGGCAAGAAGTCCATCAGCACTGTCAAAAAGATGTTACAGTGCAGGAAGGAGAGGTGGTCTCGTGAATAGAGCTGTCTATCATTGAGTTTTATTTGAGCCATTCTGTAGATTGCTACATGAGCACCGCCCCAAAACACCTAACCATTTCCGTTTTTACTCCCCTTCTCCACAGTAGTCATTGTACCGACTGACACAGTGGGGATGTGGAGATGGCAGTCATTTTGACGCTGACCACCCAACAAATATGAAAAAAGCTCCCTGAATGAGCACAGACACAAACCGGCGTTTGGTAACCAGCAAATGATCGTTTAAGATTGTGAGATGGTAAATTACGTAATTGCGGAAAAATAACGATGCACGGCAATAAATTTGGTCTTCATGCTCGATGCCCTACTTACGATATAAGTATTTCTTTCTGATGACAGATAAGGGCTTCAAGATTCGTAATATCAACTAGAACAAATTGGCTTTATTATAGTGTTCTTAAGTGCATATGCCTAACAAGTGATTGTATCGAAGCGCTTGCAACTATTTGCTACGAAGCGCTTTCCATTGTACTCCGTTAATATGATCGGCATCGCAAAAGTATTTACTTGCCACCCATTCTCAGACAAATGTCATCTTTTCTTGGCATTCCACAAATGTGTGGCATTTTGCGTAGTAAAATGTAATCTAAGGTCAAGATAGTTTGACTTCTGTATTAGTATTTATTGGCATTAAAATGTCCCGATAAAGACCGCTACTGAGTAGAAAGGAATTATTAGACGTGACTATATACAGACCACACATTGAGCGATTTCCCGTTAATATGAAGCAAATATACGAAAACTTGGTCCTT